>OZ020182.1:29951575-30440354 GCA_963971135.1 Stenus bimaculatus | reverse complement strand
ACTAAAAATAAGCATAAAATAAAATAATTAACTTCGAAGCACAATTGTTTTTTTAAAAATGGTTTTTTATTATTCTTGTCAAAATTAGAGGTTACAAGTTAATGGTTGCTCTATAATTTTAACTCTGAACAATAATTATAATAATTATAACTTATATAACTTTCCTAATCTACAGACTACAATAGAGGAATAGAAAATAAAGATAAATAATAAAAGGGCTGATTAAGCACACACATGCATGAGGCTGCGTAAGATCGGTGATGATCTCCATGTCGTGGGAATGGGGTGAACGGTAGGTAACTCCTTCTGGCATCCCTTGGGAGAGACAGAAGTGCTGCTGGACCTGGTGAAGGACTCGATGCTGGTTGTTGTCGTCTTCTAAACCATTGAAGTCCGAAATAACCCAAAATTCCACAGATTACCAAATACAAAATAGAAGACCAAATGCTTGGTACTAGAAGTGTTGAGGTTCTTGAGACAATGGGTAGCTGCTGAACCACATGAATATCTTCTAAGTTTAATTTTTTAAGATTAATTTCCAAACCATTAAACGTTGAGTTAGTCATTTGAAGAACGCTACTCTCAATTATTGTTGGGGTACCATAAGTGCCTTCTTGGTAATTAATAAATTTATTTCGAAAATATAAGTTGCATTTTCCTTGTTTTACAAGATAGATTCAGATTAAGTGCTTCGTCTGAACTTCCTTCTGGCATTCAAGTTTAACTTCTTCTAACCGAGGAAATACAATTAAATATTGATTGATTAATTGTAATAACTCCAAATGATTGTCCGTGATATGAACAATAGTGTATTGGCATTTGCTTGCATCTCCGGATAGTAGAATACGTTTTTCACAATCTGCTGGATGGTTTGTAAGCAGATTCGAAGAGCATTGGAAAGATTTAGGGCTCTTTGTACATAATTGATTCAGAGGCAAAACTTCATCTCCTGATTTTAATAAATACCGAATATTTGGGATAATTGTAGCATAATTGAACCCGTGTTTAGTTGGAATAGGAGTTAGGTAATAAAGTTCAAAAGTTTTTTCATAATTGATAGGTACCGAAAGAAAGTAAGTAATTTTGTTTGGCTCAACGTTACAATTTACTTTTATGATTGATTCATAATCCATAATATTTTCAATTTTTAAATCTAATGGTAGTTGATAGTTATTTTGTTGGAAAATAATAACACTCTTTCGGACACCAATACTTTTATTAATCGAAATTATAAAAATGTTTTCATTGCCGACGTTTCGCCATCAATTTGTGGCTTTCTCAAGGCTAAAAATGACAAAAAGAATACAATAGAATAAAACTACACCGCAAAAATACAAGGTGCAAGTTACAATAGTTACATAGGTAAAAAATTAGCAATCAGGTGCATTAATGAAATACTAAAAAAATACTAAAAAAATTTTGCTAACAAATTAATCTTACCTTTGAATATTTTATAAAATTAATAAAATTGGTAGCAAAGAAACAGTTTTGGAAATTATAGAAATTAACATTACTATTATACTATTAATTAACTTTATATCCAATTAAAAATTGAATCTACATCAAACTTCTCAACTGAACTTAATGAAGTTGTTAACAATACTGATACTAACCAGATGTTTGAAAATTATTTTAAATGCAATAAAATTAAATTATTATATAAAATGTTATTTCATCATATGCAACCCTAATTACATTCATACATCTTATCAACAAATCTAAAACTACACAAAAATTACATTTAATCAATATAAGAGATAATATTTCTATAAACACTACTTAGTTTTTCTACGTCTGTCCTAAAATTAACACATTTCTCCTTATTAATAAAAATCATTTCACTAAATTGTCTTTTAAAAAGATTCATTTCTGAGTCCAAAATTTTTGTCTTGTTGAAATTAAATACATGTTGGGTATCTTGATGAGGTGTAGCTAATGCCGTTTCGTACTCTTTTTTGTTAGAGTTCTTACAACTCAGTTCATGTTGTTGGAGTCTTTTATACAAATATTGCTTGGTTTGGCCAATGTACGACTTATCACAATCTGCACAGGGTATTTTGTAAACAATATGACTGCGATCCTTAAGTTCAACTTTGTCTTTAAGCCTCGTGAAGATATTATTCACCGTTAGGGAGTTATAAAATACAATTTTTATATTTAAATGTTTAGTCCACTTTTCAAGTGCTCCTTTTAAATTATAAGACATACCCGGAATATGAATCATTTTGAAATATGGAGTATCAGCATCATCCCTTACTGTTTGGGTTTGGGTTCTATTGTATTCTTTTTGTCATTTTTAGCCTTGAGAAAGCCACAAATTGATGGCGAAACGTCGGCAATGAAAACATTTTTATAATTTCGATTAATAAAAGTATTGGTGTCCGAAAGACTGTTATTATTTTCCAATAAAATTATTTTGATTAATACGGACGATAGCATCACTCTGATTTTAATTACCTGGTTGAAATGGGAATTTTTAATGATATGAAGAATGAATATGAAATGGAAATTACAAAAATTTTTAAAGACCTTAGTAACTACAATAAGAAATTAGCATCAATCAAGAATAGACAACACTTCTTAATTAAATGCAGACGATTGAAATTAACTCCCCAACATATCCAGCAAAATATTAAATGTATACATGTACTAGAAGCGATGGACCATCCCTTCAAGAGTAAGGTGATAAAAATTAGAACTAAGTTTCATTCATTTTCTGATTAATTCTGTAGTTACGCTATATCCGATTTGTAATTGATTTCTTATATTATTCTCATTTTCCTGCAAATGAATCAGTATCTTATTATATTTTTCTCCGTCATTTGAATCTAGATTCCCGGTTATCATTTTAATAACGGTTCCAAGACCATCGACCAAACCTCTTTTCATTCTTTTGTTATTTATATGCGCCCGTAAGGATATGCTATTAATTTTATCATTAATAGAGTTTTTTGTGTAATTTAATATTTTATTATAATTTTCAAAATTTCTAGTGAATTTTGAAGTATTCCTAACTACCTTCATTAAGAATTAACTTTGCACATTTAATTTTTTAATTTCTACATATAAGGATTCTAGGTTATAATAGTGAACAATCGCATGTTCAGTTCTTTGCAACTTTGCTGCACCTAAGTTGATTGGAAGAATCCCCAAGTTTTCTGTTAGATTTGTAATTTCCACCGCTTGGGTTACTGCTCCCGTGAGGGACCTGAAATGGAGTTATCACTTAAAGGTATTCCTAAATAGATATGAATTGTTACAGCCAAATCATTAAAAAGATAATGGATCATTGATTTTACTATTTCATAATCCAAATTGTCCAGACCACATCCCAATTTTGGAATTGCTAATTTAGTTATATTTTTATTTTTACAAAAGTGTTTTAAATTAGTTAGTGTTTTAAATAGATCGTCGTGAGTAGGTTTATCATAATATTTCAGTTTTGTGATTAAATAAATTACATATCTATTCTGATCATGAACAAAACACAAGCATTTTGTGCCTTCAAAAGTTCCACCTGTCCAAATCTCTGTTTAAAATCTAGAGCTATGCCTGCACCCATATGCAAATCTTTACTCACGCAGTGAGCGAGTGAAAAATCAGCAGAGGCACAGAATAAATTATCATGAACCTCAGTTATAATTGAGTTAAAAGAAATGTTGGAATTGCCAAGACAAGTTTCAAAACTTTCAAAGTTTAAAGATTTTTTAAATCCTTTAGTGGGCTTCCTTATTTTTGGATTTTTAACGCGAGGTCTCTTAATATCTGACAAATGGATTTTATCAACAGTATTATGATGTTTAGTAACAATTTGAGCAGTTTTTAAATTGGGATTAATTATTTCCAGATTTTGTTTTTTAAATTTATTTTTTGTTTTAGTTTGTTTTTGTTTATTTTGCACGAATATTTCTTGTGGTATTTCTGGCAAGTCCTCTCTAGTTTCGTTTCTTTTATTTATTACATTTTCCTTATTAGTCCGAATTCGTTCATTAATTTCATTATACATTATTTTTAATTTATCCCTATGATTTATTATATAATTATTTACTAACTGTGCTTGAATATCAACTAATGTTTAATAACGGGTCATTAGATTCACTAAAATGTACAGAAATTATCTCACATGGTTTTAATTTAGTTACCGAGTAAATTGAATTATTGTATGCAAGGACTGCACAATTTACTTTATTTTCAATTGTTTCTTTTTTAAAGATTTCACGATTATTAAGTAGTCTAATATGTTCTATAATAGTGGAATGAACTCGTTCGATTATTCCATTGGAATCCGGATGTTGTGAACTAATAAAATGCAAATTTATTTTGTGTAATTCTAATAATTCCTTAATGACAGAGTTCTTAAATTCTAAGTGATTATCGGCTATTATTTGATTGTAAAACTTACTAACATGGAAAATGTCAGCGAATTCCTTTATTAATCGACTAATTACTTCTCGTTCTTCACTGTTCATGTGATCTGAACGGATTTGTGAAAGGTCAAATTTATTTAAATTATTGGACATTAAATTAGAATTAGGATATTCCTCAGTAAAATCATCATATTCATTGATTGATTGATTCTACGATAAGAGGTTTTAGTAACCTAGCAACTAATTCGGATTCCCCGTAAAATTCGTAGATATTCCGTTTTAAAAGCCATATCGTCTTGTCGGGAAATAGGTGAACGTGAACGATCTCTACCACTAAGTGGATCACTAGTACTAGGCTTAGGTTGAGAGTTAAGATTTGAGTTTTCCGCTAATTCGGTCATCAAGAGAAAAAGCAAAACCTCATAAAACAAATTCTGTACTTACATAAGCATCCAAATCTCCAACGTCATACCAAAGTTTTTGAATCTCGAAGTGTCTCGATGTTTGGAGAGCTTCAAGTTCCGCCTTGGAATCTTCTTGGAGTTTTAACCCCGTTAATCGTAAAAACGAAAAAACCAACAACATTCTCTTGGCAGTTTTCGGGGTATCCTACCGACTGCGCCAAATAATTAACTTCGAAGCACAATTGTTTTTTTAAAAATGTTTTTTTTTTCTTGACAAAATTAGAGGTTACAAGTTAATGGTTGCTCTATAATTTTAACTCTGAACAATAATTATAATAAAACTTATATAACTTTCCTAATCTACAGACTACAATAGAGGAATAGAAAATAAAGATAAATACTAAAAGGGCTGATTAAGCACACACATGCATGAGGCTGCGTAAGATCGGTGATGATCTCCATGTCGTGGGAATGGGGTGAACGGTAGGTAACTTATATTTATTATTTATATATTTGATAAACAGAACTGATTAAAAATAGGTAGATTTTTGGTCAACATTTTATAAAAAAATTTGAATAAAATAAACCATAATTTGAGTTTATAACATTAAATAATATAATAAATTACTATTGCGTATTCATAACAAAAAATTACATTAACGATAAGTCAAAATAAATAGAAATAATAATAGATAAATTATTGTTCGTAATTTGTAAAAAAAAGTCAAAAGGCAAAAGCTAACATTTATAATAATGTCGTTTTAGTTCTAATACTCTATTAACAAAGTAACAGTTTTATGAATAAAATAAACTAAAACTTAACCTTATAATATTAAAAATTTACCCTGATAAATGATAAAAACATATTAAATATATTAACAGATATTTATAAGATATTATACAGGGTGAGTTTTTAGTGCGAAATCGGAAGATATATCTTTTATTTTAAGAAATAGGAAAATAACTTAAATTACAAAATTGTCTGGTTTATGGATGCGTATGCGTTTTTTTAATGGAACACCCTCTATATATTTTGATATTTGGATTAATATTAAGTTAAAGAATACAACGATATTTATTTTGAAAATTTGAGTGTGCCCTTAATTTTTCATCGGAAATTTTCTATAAAATTTATCACATTTAGACATATTTTTAGAAATTTATACTGGCCTTATTATAAACATTTAAACAACAATTTTTATGTCATTTTGAAACATGGACTTCGATCTATTTTTACTACATTTTTTTTTTCGAACTTTATTATAAATGGCGGCAGCTATGGAGGCGTCAAATATGAAAACTAGATATGGATGTATTTTAATTTTTTTAAATGGAACACCCTGCATTTTTTTACAAAATATTGTTCCTCTTTAAGTGTTCTTTAACTTTTATACAAATTATTTTTCGCTAAAATTTTGTAAAAATATGTCGAAATTTGATAAATTTTATAGAAACTGCACGAAAAAAATTAAGTGCACGTTCAAATTTTCAAAAAACAAAAAATAGGAAACCAAATTTTGATTTGACTTAAATATAAATACTATAATATCTTGTAAATATCTGTAAATATATTACATAAACAATAAGTCCCAATAAATAGAAATAATAATAGATAAATTATTGTTCGTAATTTGTAAAAAAAAGTCAAAAGGCAAAAGCTAACATTTATAAAAATGTCGTTTTAGTTCCAATAATCTATTAACAAATTAACAATTGTATGAATAAAATAAACTAAAACTTAACCTTATAAATGATAAAAACATAATAAAACAAGATACTACTGATATTAAACTTAGACCTGTAATTAGCGCCATTGGATCACCAACTTATAAATTAGAAAAATTCATTTGAAGTATATTGTCAAACCTGTCTTTTGAATATAATATAAAAAAATTCTGCTGAATTTGTTAATGTAATTAGAGATAAAAATGTATCAGAGAATTATAGATTTGTGTCGTTGGATGTGACTTCATTGTTTACTAATGTTTCATTGGAATCAACTAAGAAAGCTATTATTAATCGTTGGTCAGACATTAAAGATTATATTAACATGCCGTGTAATTTTTTTTTAAAATTAGTCACATCTTGCTTTGATAATAATTATTTTGTGTTTGATGGCATAATATATAAACAAAAGTCAGGTTCGGCAATGGGACATCCTGCGTCCCCAATATTTGCGGCATTAGTTATGACAGAGCTCTTGAGGAAATCTATTTGTAAACTAAGTTATGATATTGACTTTGTATTCTTATATGTAGATGATATATTTGCTTCTATCCCGAATACTGATACAGCTATTGATGAAATTGTGAATGTTTTTAACGATTTTGATGGACTCATTAAATTTACGCATGAATGTGAAATTGATAATCAATTACCCTTCTTAGATGTATGTTTAACTAGAGATGTTGATGGATCAATAAAATGTAATTGGTATAGAAAATAAATGCGTTCTGGGAGGGTGTTAAATTATCATTCTTCACATAAATTCCACCAAAAAATAGCTATTGTTAAGTCCTTTAGATATAAGATCTATAAATTATGTGATCCTTGTTATATTGAGGAAAATCTCTTGATTGCGGACAGTATTCTTAGAAAAAATAATTACCCTAAAGTTATATTAAATAAGATTTTTACATAATAATAATCCTGTAAATATTCGTAATGAACTGGCGTTAGATACTAAAGTCAATTACTTTAAGATTCCACATATGGATAAATTATCTATTCAGTTGGAAAAATTATTTGGGAGCTACTTCCCTAATTCTAGGGTTGTTGTTTATAACCAAAAAACTGTTGGTAATGTACTATTTTCTAAGGTGAAGGATAAACCACTAAAACAATTTACTAATAATTTGGTTTATAAAGTTGATTGCGGGGATTGCAGGTGTTGTTATATTGGCCAGACTAAAAATTGGTTGAAAGACATATTGCAGAACCATAAATTGGACTGCAATAAAGCATCTAATGTGGACAAAACTGCTCTAGCAAGCCATGCAATCAACGAAAACCATAATTTCAAACTAGACATAGAAAATGTGTGTATTCTAGCCAGAGAAAATAATTTAAAGAAAAGAATAATAAGAAAATCAATTGAGATCAAGAAACATGCCAATAGTATAAATTAGAGAACCGACTTAAATAATTTCAACGTGTGACGGGGAAGTCGGTGAGGTTCGGGCACAGAATAATTTTCGATTGTGTTAATGCAATTTTGCAAAATAAACTATTTATTCGTAAACAAAAGCAATATTACATGAGTAACGAAAGCAAGAGCGGACACACGTCTCGTCTCAAGCATGTCATAAAGAATACTAAACTTACACTGCACTACACAGCAGGAACGGCCGCGCACCCTTGCGTACCGGCACAGCATAAACATCCGTCACACACTCCCCCTCTGGTTTCGAAGACGTCCCGACGAGGAACCAGCAGCGTCTTTTCGTGGGCGACCTCTTTTGCGAATTGGAATTTCCGGAACCGCATCCTCATTTCCATGAAATGGAGTTAGGGCAAATACATGATAAAGCCCTGCAGATTCTTCCAAATTATTATGTCTTCCTACTTCATAAGTCACTGGTGAAGCTTTTCTTAGGATTACATAAGGTCCATCTCTCCTTGGATTAAATTTACTCGACACTTTATTTGCTGCGTTACTGAGAGTGTGAGATTTTACCAAAACTTTATCTCCTATCATATACTCAGGAGCTTCTCGACGAACAGCATCTGCATAAATTTTACTTTTACACTGCTGTTTTTCATTAACATCTCGTGCTTCTTGGAACACAGAAGATAAATTCTGAAGGTAGGTTTGTGGAACAAAATTTTCTGACTGGATAACAGCCCTAAAATTATTTGTGACGTCATCTAATTCACGCCCAAATGTTAGATAAGATGGCGTTTTGCCTGTGGATTCACAAATCGCTGTGTTCATGGCAAAACGGATAGCAGCTATTTTCTCTGACCATTTATCATGTGCATCACCAACAAGTATGGCCAATCTAACTTTCAGATCCCTATTCTTTCTTTCTTACATGTTTGCCTGTGGATGATATACAGGAAGCAAACATTGCTTGATCCCCAAGCAGAAACATGCTTTTTGCATTACTGCGCTTACAAATTGCGTTCCATTATCGCTAATAACTTTTCTTGGGATTCCATATCGAAAGCATATTTCTTCAATAAATATTTTAGCACAATTTTCTGCTGTTGCGGACTTCAACGAAAATAACTCGACCCACTTAGTGGATACGTCTTCTATTATGAAAATCCATTTTTCTTCTAATATTGTTTCGGGCAAAGGTCCAAACAAGTCGATTGCAACTGTTTCAAATCTTTGTGCATAAGCCGGTGTAAGTACCAAACCAGCTGGTTTTTGATTAGAGGCCTTGTACCTTTGGCAGTCTAAACAATTTTTAACGTATTCGTTAATAAATTTCCTCATACCTGGAAAATAGTATCTCTTGGAAATTCTTTGAAGAGTTCTTTCTGCACCATAGTGCCCTGCAGTGGGATCATCATGGTACGATTTTAAAATAGCATCACGTCCCTGTACTGGAACAACTTGCTGTGCATCTTCAAGATCACTTTCTTGGGAATAGCGAAACAAAATTCCATCTGACATAATAAAACCTTTATCGGTCCAATTTGCAATAGTTTTATTATCAATGTCTTCAAAAGCATCTATAATTTTCTTCACATCGTCATCTTTTAATTGTTCTGCTCTAATTTCTTGTGCAGATTTTCTGGGTAACTCGATTTCTATAGAGCATAATTCACAAGTTTGATCAGGGTTACACTGTGGACGTGATAACGCATCCGCTACCACATTACGTTTTCCTGGTAATTAATCAATTTGAAGATCAAAACTTTGGATTTGAAGTGCCCATCGAGCTAGACGTCCCGTTGGAGTTTTTAATGCAAATAACCATTTTAGGGGTTGGTGGTCTGTAGTAAGGAAAATCTTGGCTACTTCAACATAGCCTCGAAACTTCTCCAATGCGAAAACCACAGCCAACGCCTCTCTTTCGATAGTTGAATAATTTACTTCAGCTGGTGATAACAATCGGCTTGCATATTCAAGAGGATGCTCATTTTCCCCCTCACCTTGAAGTAAGACAGCACCAAGTGCATAACTGCTCGCATCCGTATGGATTAAAAAAGGTTCTTGTTCTTCTCTTCCCCAATGCCAAACGGACTTTTTCTTTGTTAAATTGCTCAGTGGCCTTGAGATGTCAGCAAAATTCTTGACAAACCGACGATACCAGGAACAACATTGTAGAATGCTTTGCACATGCTTAACATTCTTTGGTATCGGAATTTCCGAAATAGCAGAAATCTTGTCCGGATCAGCCTTTAGTCCAGATGGAGTAATTAAGTGTCCCAAATATTTTACGCTGGGGCACGCGAAAAAACACTTATTTCGATTAACATTTAATTTAAACAGTCTGAGTCGCGAAAACACTTGTTTAAGATCAACAATATGTTGTAGAAATGAGTCTGATATTACAATTAAATCGTCCAAATATGCCAGTATTATTATCTCACTTAAACCCGAGCGAAAACGATCCATAAGACGCTGAAACGTCGCCGGCGCGTTCTTTAAACCGAACGGCATCCGTAAATATCGATACATTCCAAAAGGAGACACAAAAGCCGTTTTATCTCGATCCACTACCGAAACGTTAACCTGGTGGTAACCAGAACGCAAGTCCAAAACTGACATATAGAATGTTTGTTTAGCGGCGTGTAATAAATCATCCATACGCGGAAGCGGGTAAGAATCGGAAACTGTTTTTGCATTTAAACGTCTGTAGTCCACGCATAAACGCGCTGTACCATCTTTCTTGGGTACTAAAACGACCGGTGCGGCCCAAGGGGATTCGCATTCTTCTATTACACCTTCGTTTAACAGTTTATCAAGTTCTTTCCGCAAAACATCCTTTTTCGCGGGTGGCATACGATAAGGGGGTAAGCTAGCAGGTAATGAGTCACCAGTGTTTATAAAATGTTCAATAAATGGAGTTGCTTCTCCCCCTGCATTGAAAATATCCAGATTTTCTAATAAAACACCTTCAATCGCGCACTTTTGTTCTTTTGTTAACATAGTACCTTCATCTGGCCTCATAATTGCAAAAGTATCTAGACTGCTAGTTCCATTATGGTTTGTATTTGATACTTCGAAATTTAACGTAAAAATGTCCTCAGGATTAGTACAGAAGTACCAGACTTTTTCGCAAATGTTCATAACAATTCCAGCATCGGAAATAAAATCTACACCGAGCAATGTAAATTCAGCTTCAGGTAGAACAATAAACGTAGTCAATATTTCACGACCTTTAACAAAGACTTCCACATCTGTTGTCTCTAAAACCTGAGTTTTGCAACTTCCATCGGCCAGCTTAATGTTCATAACTTCTTCCCAAAAGATTTGGCATTTGGATAATAAATACTTATAAAGTGCCATACCTGCCACACTATGCTTAGCAGCAGTGTCAAGATGTCCAGTTTCCTTGGTACCCAAAATTTCTATTGAGAGGATGGGCCTGCTTCTTGGCAAAATGGATCTCTTCTCTCCGGAATCCAATGTACAGAAACTCGTATCAACAGCGGATGCTTCTGCTGGCCTTGGATTATTCGGACATCTGGGCCGGATGTGTCCTGATTTACCACAACCATAACACACGATGGAACTGGGTTCTGTTGCACTTTGTTTATTAGGCAGATCATTTAATGAAGGAGAAGACTTACTGTCATCTCGTTTTAATAACTTGGAACAATTTTCCTTTGAATGTCCCAGTAATTTGCAATAATTGCACCGCGGTTTAAAATTCTGTCTTACAGTTTTAGTTTCACTTGATTTTTCATTAAACGCGGTCGAAACTTCACGTAAATTTTCTTCAACAGTACGCGCAAGTTTAAGAAGAGTATCAAACGAATCAACACTATCGCGTTGAATTTTCTCACGAATCCTATGATTTAGCAATCCATACACCATATCCAGCTGCACACCTTCATTCAAAGTTCCAGCCGGTAGCTGCGAAATTAAGGCCCGTGCCTTACACACAAATAAATCAGTAGGAGTCATTAAATCTTGTTCGTTAGCAAAAAGTTCGCGGTATACTTTATGCGGAGGCTTTTTAGGACCGAAAGTATTACGTAACGCACCAACTACATCATCCCATAATAACACAGAGTTCTTAACGCCTTGCCACCACGTAGCGGCAAAATCGTCCAAAAGCATTGGCAAACCACGAATAGCGTTTTCATTGGAAACGTTCTGTAAAATCTAAATACGAAAAGAACCTTGTGCCATTTTACAAATTTTGAAAATTTTGATTTTTGGTATCATACCTGGTTTATTTCACAACAAAAGTAACGTTGACTTGTTAAACGAACTCACCAATACTAAAAGTCCTCAATTTGGGTTCAAAAAGAATTTCCTACGCAGGCCCAGTACTTTCCTAAAAATTGTTCCTACGTCGAGCAGGGAAATTCGCGCTCGCATCTCCTGGGAAACAGCTTCATCGTGCCGGCGACGTGCAGTTACCGCCCGTGCAAAATAAATAATTTACTGACACTGCGGGTAATGGGTTAACAGAGTTACTTACCGGGGGGTACAGATCCCCCTTTTGGTTTTGGGTTTTGTGTCCTAAAGGTGGGATAAAACTACTCTCGTACGTAGGTAAAATTAATGGTATACAGGAGCCTTTGTTCTAATGATTATTCTGCGTTCTTAATCACTGCGAAACTGTTCGCCCTTGATCAAGCAACCGTAAATGAGAAAACCTAACTAACCACCATAGTCACTGTGCCTTTAGCCTGCACCCTTGACTATGTACCAAATTCGACCCTGGCCACTGTGGCTCCTCCACCCTTGACCAGAAACTTAAACTACCTTTGCGCTTAACTCAGTGTTGCTATCGCAACCTGTTCTAGCTCTTACTCTAGCTTCTACTTACTCAGGTTTAACATTAGAACCCTCTAAGCCTGGTTCCTCTCTAACCCGAGGATTCTCACTTTCACCTTTTTCACGTAACAATACCTCTCAGTTCATCAATCACCACTTTTACACTCCTTGTTTTCTTTACCTGCTCAAACCCGCAGTGCTGCGATACTCCCCTCCCTATTTTACTTAGGCTTGACAATTGAACCTTTGCAAATTGCAAAATTAACTAACGCAGTAATTTTATAACATTTATTTCCCTTTCAAATACAAATAAATAGTCCCAATAAAATATATCCCTAACATTCGGCCAACCTGCAGTGGATCTCGCCCTCGAGATCGTTGTTTACTGCTCAGCTGTATCGTCTTCATCTTCCATTGGTACTCCATCATCTCCACTAGCAGAGTCAGTGTCTTCTGAAATTCCGCCACCTGGCATGTATGGTTTCAGTCTATCTACAGCTACGACATTACTATATTTAGCCCTTTTACTTCTTATTGACCCTTGAACATCAGCTACCAAAAATCTATCTTTTGGTAAGATTTCCTTAATTTGCAGCGGCCCTATATATTTTGGCGTAATCTTCCTACTAGTGCCCTCACCAGCTATATTAGATTCTACCATTACCAACTGCCCAACTACATACTTTCGAGCCCCCTTTCTTTTTTTATCATACCGCTCTTTTTGTCTGACTTGATTCAACTCTAGTCTCCTTTCAACCTCAGCTCTAATTTGTTCGATTTCTTCCCTCATATCATTTTGAATTTCTACTTCCGCCTCTATTATGTCACCCTCTTTTCGGGGTCGGAAACCCAAGAGTAATTCGCTAGGTGTCTTTCGTGTAGTTTTGTGTATAGTATTATTCATCGCAAATTGTACTTGCTCTACTACCTTGTCCCACTCATTCTCAGCAGGTGATGTTGTAGACATTGCCGAAAGTAAAGTTCTATTGAACCTCTCCACCTGTCCATTTGCACGAGCCGTAGCTACTGCATTCAATATTAGCAACACATTACTCTCTCTACACAATTTCTTAAACTTTCTGGACGTAAAGGCCGTGCCTCTGTCAGCCACAATTCGCTTCGGTACTCCGAACAGCGAAAATATATGTTTTAAAAATCTTTCGACATATTTTTCCTTAGATGACTTCACAGCCTTTATGAGAGTATATTTAGTGAAAGCGTCTACAACCACTATTAGATGTTGATTACCAGCTTTCGTCTTTTGGAAAGGACCCAAGTGGTCTATGTGTATTGTGTGGAATGGTTGATTACCCTTAGGTATAGGGTGCAGATACCCCTCCTTTCGTCCACCAGCTGCTTTGTGGTATAAGCAGGGTATGCAACAAGATATATATTCTTCCACATACTGTTTCATACGTGGAAACCAATACTCTTGACATATTACATTTAATGTCTTTTCTGTCGAGAAGTGCCCCATTTCATCGTGAGCCTTTCTTACAACCTGATGTCTCATCCCTTGCTGAACTATCCACTGTATTCCTCGCACCGTTATACGGTATATCCTGTCATTCCTTATTGCATAATTTTTGTAAATCTGCTTTTCGTAATCAGTTTTGGGTGGTCTGGATAAAATTTCCTTCACCTCCCTTAATTTTTCATCAGTTAACTGTCCTGAAAGCACCCAATCAGCGGGTTCAATCCTCCACACCATAATTTCCTCATCTACAGGGACTTCTTCTGGGTTTGGATTACGACTTAATGCATCTGCGTGTTTCATTCTTAATCCTGGTCGATATTCAATTGTAAAATCATACTCTAATAATTGTAACCACCAGCGGGCTATTCTCGGTATGATATCACGCTTAGATGACGCAGTTTTGAGTGCGTTGCAGTCTGTTACCAGCTTAAATTTCATTCCTAGTAAATACGCTCGAAATTTTCTAACACTCTCTACCACAGCAAGAGTCTCTAATTCGTAGGATGTATATCTTGTTTCTGGATCAGTTGTTTGGCGGCTAAAATAAGCTACAGGTTTTAATTTTGAATTATTTTGTTGAAGTAGAATCCCTGCTAAACCCAAAGTACTAGCATCTGTGTGCAGTTCTGTTTCCGCCTTCGGGTCAAACAAGGCAAGTACAGGCCGATCACATAGTACATCCTTTAGTTTTTGAAACGCGCTCTCCTGTTCTTCTGTCCACACCCACGGCAAGTCCTTTTTAGTAAGCTTAGTAAGTGGTTTAGCTACAATTGCATAATTTCTAACAAATTGCCTAAAATAACCTGCAAGTCCAATGAATTGCCTGACGTTAAGCACATTCTTGGGGCTGGGAAAATTCCTAACGGCTTTTATTTTGTCCTCACCTGGTCGCACTCCCTTCTCCGATACTTCAAACCCTAAGTAATTAATCTCCGTAGCCAGAAATTTACACTTTTTCAAGTTCAAAGTAAGACCTTCTGCTTTTATTACGTCTAATATTACCTCAAGATTTTGCAAATTCTCTTCAACAGTTTTTGAGGGAACCAAAATATCGTCCAAATAACAGGCAGCAATTGCGCTGTGTTGTACTAAAAGTCTGTTCATCAACCTCTGAAACACTCCGGGTGCGTTTGTTATCCCGAAACTCATCCGATTGAACTGATACTGTCCTTCGGGTGTTATAAATGAAGTATACCGTTTTGACTGTTCATTTATGGGTATTTGATAATACCCTGAGGTCATATCCAAAGTAGTAAATATTCTATGTCCACCCAACCTGTCTAGCTGATCATCTATCCTTGGTAGTGGAAAGCGATCCTTTATGGTGGCAAAATTTAGTTTTCTATAGTCTATACAAAGTCGGTCTTCTCCATTCTTTTTCTTTACCAAAAGTACAGGGGAAGCATACTCAGAATTTGACTCTCGCACTATATTGTACTGGAGTAATTCGCTTACAATATTTCGTACCTTTTCTTTCTCCACAGCCGACATACGATACGGTCTGTACATAAAGGGCTTATGTTCACCTAAAGTAATATCCATACTCGCAGATTTAGCCTTGCCGAGTTCTGATAGGTCTTCAGCAAAACAGGACCTGAATTTTTGCAATAACTTTTGTAGTTTTTCCCTTTCCCCCTCAGTTATGGGTCCGGTATTCAATTTTGAGAAATCTAAAGGCGGCAGTTTTGTGCTCGTTAATTTTGTTACACTTATGACTTCCTGAGGTTCACACGAGAAGCCTCGCACCAACGGATTTTTGGTTCTCAATATAACATCTTCACTAGACAAATTAATTACAGGGATATAAGTCTTGTCCTTACAACCTACATTTAAAATTAAACGGGGAATAATATATACACCACTGCCAAATTTTCTTATACTAGGATTAATTAAAAACTCCCCTTCAACTTCGATATGTGGTTTCACTTCTACATTTCCTACATAATTGCCAGGTAGAATAAAATTTGCTGTGGGAAAAAGTTTAACTTTACAATCTGTTGATTTTACATCGTCGTCAGGTAATAAATCAGTTTCTCTTAAAAATTCTAAAGTAGTGTCAGTTTTGATCACCACAACATTTTTATTTTCTGTAAAAGGATGTCCTACCAACAAGGGAAAAGCCTGCGCATCATTTGGCACTACATACATTTTTACTCTTTCTTTGACCTCATCGATTTGAAGTTCAGCTTCCAAAATTCCAATTGCATGAACTACTCCCCCACCATAACCCTTGAGAACCAAATTATCTTGTGGTTCATATTTCAAATTACACAAAATTACAAACGATTCTTTAATTGCGTTGCATCCACTCCCGAAATCAACATATGCCCTAATTGGTTTATTATTAATTTTTGCTAACTTAAAATATTTTTCATTTACATTTGGGGCAACTAGTCATATACTCTTACCCTCTTTACAATCATTTTTTTGATGTCCTGTTTTCCCACACTTGTAACATCGCATTTGCGCCTGGCACTGAGACTTATAATGCCCCTCTTTATTGCAATTGTAACAGATAACTTTCGTGGAGATTCGCCTGTCAGTAAATTTTGGTTTCAGTTGTACCACTCCATACGGCTTGGGCTTGTATGACCGATAATTTGTTATAGTTGCTTGAGATGTTGATGCTGGGACAGGATTTTTACAATTTTTAATGAACGATAAGAGTTCCTCTGGGGTGCTAAAGTTTGCTGCCGTGGCAGAAGTTTCCACCAGTGGTTCCGAAAGCCCATCTATCAAACAGGATACCGCGTCAGCCCCACTTATCCTACTCGAATTTAACAAAATTAATTTGTGATAATAATATTCAGTGTAACTCTCTCTAGGTTGTCTTTTTCGGGAAAGCATAATTTTTAGTCGCTCACAATAATTGATTTTAGCTGGGAAAGATAACTCCAATTTTTGCTTCCACTCCGCCCAAGTGAAGTTAATTTCCACCAAACTGTAATACCATTTTGAGGCCAACCCTTTAAGACGCGGCAAGACTTGACATGCAGTTGTTTGGTCATCCCATGAAAGCATACATTTTATTTCGTCCACGCGTGAGCACCATTGCTGGATTGTTTGTGAATCATCGTTAGGGTCAAAATAAGGTATTAAATCAGATCGCGGTAAAGAACTGGGCACAACATTTCTCTGATTAGGCTGTAAATTTTGGGCAGTCTGGGTTGCAACCGTAGATGCTAGATTTCTAACAATTTCCGCCAAAGCTGTTAGTTGAGTTCCTACTGATTGCGTAGCGTTATCAATTTTTGGGTCTGCAATAATATTTGAATTTAAATTGTCGCGCTCAAGGTTAACACGCCGCTTACGCCGAGGAATTAAAGTTGATGTCGCTGTTGGAGTTATAAATCGATAGCGCCTTCGATTATTATTCGATTTCGGCATTGTTATATCTTACTAGTATTTAGGCTGCTGGAATTCGTAACCCCACACCTGAGTGTAAAATCTAAATACGAAAAGAACCTTGTGCCATTTTACAAATTTTGAAAATTTTGATTTTTGGTATCATACCTGGTTTATTTCACAACAAAAGTAACGTTGACTTGTTAAACGAACTCACCAATACTAAAAGTCCTCAATTTGGGTTCAAAAAGAATTTCCTACGCAGGCCCAGTACTTTCCTAAAAATTGTTCCTACGTCGAGCAGGGAAATTCGCGCTCGCATCTCCTGGGAAACAGCTTCATCGTGCCGGCGACGTGCAGTTACCGCCCGTGCAAAATAAATAATTTACTGACACTGCGGGTAATGGGTTAACAGAGTTACTTACCGGGGGGTACAGATCCCCCTTTTGGTTTTGGGTTTTGTGTCCTAAAGGTGGGATAAAACTACTCTCGTACGTAGGTAAAATAAATGGTATACAGGAGCCTTTGTTCTAATGATTATTCTGCGTTCTTAATCACTGCGAAACTGTTCGCCCTTGATCAAGCAACCGTAAATGAGAAAACCTAACTAACCACCATAGTCACTGTGCCTTTAGCCTGCACCCTTGACTATGTACCAAATTCAACCCTGGCCACTGTGGCTCCTCCACCCTTGACCAGAAACTTAAACTACCTTTGCGCTTAACTCAGTGTTGCTATTGCAACCTGTTCTAGCTCTTACTCTAGCTTCTACTTACTCAGGTTTAACATTAGAACCCTCTAAGCCTGGTTCCTCTCTAACCCGAGGATTCTCACTTTCACCTTTTTCACGTAACAATACCTCTCCGTTCATCAATCACCACTTTTACACTCCTTGTTTTCTTTACCTGCTCAAACCCGCAGTGCTGCGATACTCCCCTCCCTATTTTACTTAGGCTTGACAATTGAACCTTTGCAAATTGCAAAATTAACTAACGCAGTAATTTTATAACATTTATTTCCCTTTCAAATACAAATAAATAGTCCCAATAAAATATATCCCTAACAGTTCATACAATCTTTGTAAATTTCAATAGCATCTATAAATGCCTTTACATCACTTGTTTTTTCGCCATTAAATCTTGATTGACAACGCGCGAAGCTCCCTGCTTGCGGCGCGACGGCCTGATCCGGCGGCTGGGCCAAATTAGTGATTACCAAACTTGCAATTAATTCACGCAATTGGTCATCAGATAGCGTGATATTTTGAGCCATCTTGCCCTTGTTACTCCGCAAGTTATACCTTTTATTTGGTTCACCAATTTTAAAAAAAGGTCAAAAGTGTTAAATAAAATCCTAAACACACAATTATAACAGTCAAAGTTGTTAAACAGGGTCCAAAACACGTGATTTCACAACAAAGTCACAAATGTTATGAAAATTACGCGTAAAAACAACAGTTCGATGCTAGGGCACGTCCCGTTCAACAAAGCAACTCACACTCGCGCGACGCGTCGATGCTTCGAAACGTAAACAAACTTTTTCAAAGCCGCGCGCTAACAAAAGGTCTCAAACTGGCTGCCACTTGTAACAATGCAAGCCAAACTCACGAATATACCAGAACGCGAAAACCAAAAGTTCCAAACAGCGCTCACAATACGTATTACGTAATTAGAACAAAATGTACATCAAACGTAACGGCAATCACCAGTTCCAAGACCGTAATGTACCGGACAAAACGTTAATGCACTCAAATTACACAATTTACGAAAAAAACTGCATAAAACACGAAAACTTTTATGTGGCCCCTCGTTGGGCGCCAGTTGTGACGGGGAAGTCGGTGAGGTTCGGGCACAGAATAATTTTCGATTGTGTTAATGCAATTTTGCAAAATAAACTATTTATTCGTAAACAAAAGCAATATTACATGAGTAACGAAAGCAAGAGCGGACACACGTCTCGTCTCAAGCATGTCATAAAGAATACTAAACTTAAACTGCACTACACAGCAGGAACGGCCGCGCACCCTTGCGTACCGGCACAGCATAAACATCCGTCACAAACGTAATATATAATAATCTTATAAGTAAATGTAAAATTGTGGAATTGCATACTTGAGGAGACTCTTAATTATTTTATTAAATGTAAAATTGGTAACACGAAAAAGAGATGATAAAAATAATTGAATATTATTGGTGTTTTTTATTTTTATTTGTTTTTTGATTGATAATAGATTATATTTTGACATATAGATTGATTACCAAACGGGCACATAATTGTTTAGATGGAATTATAAGCAACAATTCATGGAATATTAAATTTTGTGGAAATTTTAAGAAAATATTTGGCAACATTGCTGTGTGTTTTTTAGATCCAATAATTTTACGATATTTTGTTAATCATATGATGCTAGTTATTAATTTGGTTAAAACTAGATCACTTGTTATGAATAACATAACTCATATTTGAATAATAATACATTACATTAAAGGTAAAAACCACACATTTAACCCTATTTTTTCATTTTAAGCATAGTTTGAATTTAGTAACTGATGATAAAATTGATAATTTTCTGTATTCACGTTGATATTGAAAAATGTTTATTTTTTTATTTAATATCGTTTCAATTTTTTGGATTTTTTTGGATTTGTTAAATTTTTTTAGATTTTTGGATTTCTTAAATTTTCTAAATTTGTTGAAAATTTTTTGTAAATTTCTTTAAATTTTTTGAAGTTTAAATTTTTAGTTTTCTTTTTTTAGTTTTTTTTTTAATATAAAAAAAGAAATATGTTCTGTTTAATTTTGTTAGTAATTTGTTATTTGTTTAAAGATGATCGTGAATTTTCGTTTTGATTGATAATTTTATTGTTTTGTAGCTCTGTTGATGGTTCAGAAATAAATACCGAAACCGGTCAGCTTTTAATGTGAATTCATTATTTTTACCAATCTTGTCCTTAAAAGCCAAAATCCCAGCACTACTTAATTATTATTTTGGACATTCAAACTTAATACCAATTTATTATATATTTTTATGTACAGTTGAAAATATTTATAATAATTGTATTTTTTGTTACTACATTTTTATATTTTATGTACCTAGAGTTGAAAATGATTATTTTATTATTTAATAAAATGTACTTTTACCATTATCTTATTTTTATTTATTAATTTATTGTTTTTTTTTGACTGGGGCACGGGCGAGAAGGGCGTGTGCATTCCGGTAAATCCGCGCGCTTATTTGTTACAACTCGTTTTAAATAAATTTTTGCTTTTTTCTGAAATATCTCAAAAGTTTAGAATTGGTGATTGCAAAAGATCTTATTATCATGTCAGTCAGTCAGTGAGCGATTACTAATATGCTAATAACAACGACCGAACACGTGTCTTTTGTCCTTACAATTCTAAAGTCGCAATTTTATTGGTTCCTTGTGGAGCCAGCCTGCATGAATACCCCACTACTAAAATCGCGCTATCCCAAGTAAAATATTCCGCACGCAATGCTGTCGATTCCTGACATAGGCAAAATTTCAAAACCGGAGCTCCACATTTGACTATCGCCTTAAATGTAAGATTTAAGATATCGTTGACAGCTCCTCAACACAAAACTAGTTTAGCTCAATGCGGATTTTCTGTATCTATCACGGCATTATATAATATGATTCAGAAAAATTTTAAAAAAGTGTATCTTAAATCTTTCAGAAAAGAACTTAAGTCGTGGTTGCTACAAAGCTACAAAGACAAAGACAAAATTTGTCCTAAAGTGTGATGAAAAGTATGTTCTGCTGCAAACTCTCTTAATGACTTGTGGAAAGATTCTATTGCATATTAGTTCTAAGCTCTAATGTGGAATACTTACTTACTTCTTTTTTCATTTTTAATTGCCGACTGGGTTAAGTGGAAGAAAAGAGAACAGTCTGAACTTCGCCCAGGAATTTCGAATTACAAATAATACTTGCTCTTTTTAATTCACTTTGTATAATGTATAAATTTGTAAACTATTTACTTGTAATTATGAAATAAAGACGATTTATTATGATATGAGTGTTAAAAGTTACCTTGATTGGCTCAGTTCAGTACCTAATTGTTCGAATTCGTCTTTGCATTATTCGTCTGCAGCTACAGATAGTGATAACAAATCTGTTGCTCCTACTTTTACAATGTTTTTGCTGCTTCATCTTCTGAGCAATTATCGTTATGTTTTCGAGTGGTAGACGACGATATAAAAATTTATTTAATTTTTTTATGGCTTCTACAAAACAGAGTATACCACTTCTGAAACGTTGTATAGGGTGATCAAAGATGATCCTCTTAGATTTTCTTTAGATTTTAGCAATTGTAGAGGTCAATGCTATGATGGAACTGCAAATGTAGCCGGGAAATTTCAGGTTTGCATAAGAGTATAAAAGATGATAAACCGCGCGGGGCTTATGTTTATTGTAAGGCACATACCTTAAATTTGGTGGTCCAAGATTCTTTAAATAATATTAAATTAAATGATATTGAATTAAATGATAATTTATTTTGTGCACCTTTAGAATACTCATTAAAAAAAGATATTGCAGTTTTAAACGGATTTAATTCTAAGTTATTTGATCAAATTTTAAAAAAGATACAAAATTATTTTAAATAATATTTTTCCTAAAGAAATAAAAAAAAATGTATTTATAAATAATATTTTAAAAATTATTAAAGCGAATAATAACGATATTAAAACTTGTTTTAAACCTTATAAATCAATTAGATCAATTTAGAATTGAAGCGTGAAAATTAGGCGTTTTTGCACATGCCTCATGACTGTATCTGTCGTCCTCATACGACTTATTTCCAGGGCTATATTTTAATTTAAATACTATGGTGTTGGATGCGTTTTATACGCTTAGGCTAAGGCGGTGTAGAATTACAAAATTGTTTTTACTAAATTATCAAGGACACTGTATTATTAATGTGCTTTCAGAAAATGTTAATTACCTTCTAGAAAAAGTGTATCCACAAATAGTAAAGATGGACTCATCATTTAGAAATGCTGTACCAACAAAAATAAAATTAGAAGTGACCCTACGATACTTAGCAACCGGAAATAGTTTTAGAAGTTTGGAGTTTTTATTTCGTATGCCCAGAACTACCATAAGCAAATTTATTCCAGAAACATTGAAGGCAATCGAAATGGTTTTGGAAGAATATATTCAGGTATAGGCCAAACAATAGACTAAAAAAACTGCACTTATACACAATAATAAAAAAACGAACCACGGACTTCTTAATTTAGTCAATTCAAAAAATTCTAGAAAATACAGTAATGATTCCGTTGATACAAAGGTAATAAATCTATCTATTAATAGCCATATCTTAAAAAATAATATTATTTTTGAAAACTCGTCTATGGATCAATCTTTTGATGCAAACATATTTGAGCAATAATTAGATATTTCTACGATTTGCAAAAAATAAAGGAAGTGCAAACGAGTTAACAGATCAACTATCAACTTCAGATAAATTTCAAAAAGATATTAATCCAACTTTAGATGTTAGTGCCAACAATATGGATGATATAGAAAATAATCTTTTAACAATTTATAAAGAAAAGTAGATTGAAACGTCGTTAATATTACCAACTGATTTACCCTTCAACAATTAAATCTACTTCAATGAAGGAATGCGTGCATTTTGAAGGAGAATTTACTGTTTTCAAAGTACAAATTAATTCAATTTATAATTATGAAAATAAAAAATTGAGGACAAATTATTCAAATTTTTTGCTAAAAGAAAAGTTTGAAGAAGTTAATAGCACATGCATTTTTAATTTAAGTAATACGAACTATTTAAAGAAGACAATTAAAATTTATGGACAATATGCGTATATTGATTGCAAGTTATTTAAATTAGAATGTTTTATAACCAATTATGGTCTTATAGGTTGTTTATACAGTTCTTC
This sequence comes from Stenus bimaculatus, assembly GCA_963971135.1. Taxonomy (NCBI): domain Eukaryota; kingdom Metazoa; phylum Arthropoda; class Insecta; order Coleoptera; family Staphylinidae; genus Stenus; species Stenus bimaculatus. Next base: position 30,416,923 of record OZ020182.1, on the reverse strand, counting down.
TGCTAATTTTTCTCATAATATACATCCTAGACAAGTTAGAGGAGTCGAGCGCTGTATTTTAGGACAAAGTGTAGTGAATGCTCAGATTTTAGACATCAAAAAAGAAGATGCCAAATTATATTTTAAAAAGTTTTACGAAAATTCTTAGACGTGCCAGATCTCTATAGTAAAATTAAAACAGAATTAAGAAAAAGTAAATTAGGTAGCATTTTCAGACAGCAAAAAATGCCGCAAAGACGCTAATATGTCTTAATCCACCTTTCATCAGAGTCGCTTGCAACAACTCACGAACACCAGAGACATGGACACGTGTTTCGTCATTATTCGGACTCATTAGCATGCCATACCGCTTACTCTTCGTCATGGCCCGCCTAAGCAGTGTATACCATGATGCTTTTCGATTGCAGTAGCTCAAGTCATGGTATAAAATCGAAGCGAACAGAAGAAATGACCGCCATCCAATTTTTCTCATGTATAATAGCATAAGAAAACATATTAAAAAATTAAGCTTATAAGTTTAGAGCATTTTTATAATTTTGTAAAAAATGATTCATGTAGTTTTAGGGAAGATATCATCAAAATTGCATAACCTTAATGCAAAACAAAATATAAAAAAAGTAATAAGAAAAGCTAATTATTATCAGCAAAAAATATTGGAGTCAAGCTGAAGGCCCAGATTCAAAATTTTACAGAGTTGCCAACAAGCGTAATAATTTTTTTCAATTCACAATTAAGAAATTTAAATAAAAAACAAGGAAGAAAGTTTACATTAGAGCAAAGCTCTAGTTATTACTATTACTATTTTTAAAAAAAGTCCAAACGTACAAGTATCTATCAAAAACTTTTACTTTGCCTAGCCCTCAAACATTACGAACGAATTTTGTGGAAGAATATTTTCCTAAAACCTGGCATTTGTAAAATTTGTATTGAGCATTTAAAACTGGAAGTAGCTAAAATGAAGGAGGAAGATAAAATATGTGTTTTGATGTTTAATGAATTGTCACTTTCTCCTTATTTTGACTACTTACAAAATATTGACTCGGTAAGTGGTTTTTCAAATAACGGTTCCTGTTCTTTTCGAAATATTGGCGATCACGTCCAGGTTTCTATGCTACGATGTATTTATAAAAAGTGGAAGAAACAGCTTTTACTTTTTGTAGGTCAACCGCCTATGCCAATGAGATAGCATCTTATTATAAACGAATAATTCGAGAAGTTCAAGGAATTGGCCATAAGGTTTTAGCTTCGGTGTGTGATCAAGGAGCTTCTAACGTTAAGGCGGTTAAATTGCTTCACGAGGAGGCTAAACAAAATGCTTTAAGAAGGGGAGAAGAATTGAAACATGATAACGTAATTATCATCGATAATGTAAAAATAGTTCCATTATATGACGCACCTCACCTCCTTAAGTGCATTCGAAATAACCTCTTTGAGAAGAATTTAAGATTCACCCAAAATGGTGTGGAAAAAGTAGCTTCTTGGACACACATCAAAGATGCTCATTATGTGGACTCAACATCAGGAGACGTGAGAGCAATGCCTAAAATTACAGATGCTCACATAAATGTAAAAAAATGAAGGTACCACTATGCTCTCAGGTCTATAGCAAATCTGTTGCTGTAGCCTTATCTTTAATGAGCAGTGACAATTTTTGGAGTGTGGACAAATACAAGAAAATAGGACCAGAAACCAAACATACATCTGATTTATGCTTATTTTTAGATGAATTGTTTGACAGCGTTAACGGTGCAATGACCACAAGTGGCTTTGGCAAACACCTGCGAGGACCCGTAAAACGAAAGAGTTCACATAAATTGGTTTGGAGAAGGTCCATTGAAGTCTTTAAAAGTATGAGTTACATTTGTCGACGACCTAACGACAGGGGTAAGCCGCCGGTACTTGACAATTAGATATTTACCCTCCGTGGTTTCTCACTTCTCCAAGAGTTAATCTTGGGTCTTGGTTACGAATCCTTTCCAACAAGTTTAATCAACATCCTCTAGAGAACTTTTTTGGGCAAGTAAGTCAACACGGAATAAGATATACCAATCCATTTTGTAAAGATTTCAATGGCATTTTCAAGTCACTTTTATTGAACAATTTTGTATCGGTGCACTCTGCTGGTTCAAATTGTGAAAGCGACAATTGTGAACGCCTAATTAATTCTGTTGAACAATTTGTTTCATTAAGTGTATATCAGGTAGACAGTCAGAATGACTGGAATTTGGTTACTTGTCCTGAAAATGTTTAAAACATTAGTTCTTGGGAAGATTATGTAGTAAATTATGTAAATGGAATTATATCAACCTCCACAATTCCTAAATTTAAGGACTGCACCATATGCTTACATAATTTAGTACACCTAAGAGGGTTTGAATTATTGTTCAACAATTTTTGTAAATTTTGTGATTTCTATTTAATTTATGTGTAGTATTATTTTTTCAGAAAATTTGCATAAACCAAACATTTTAAAAAATATATTTAAAATAATTTATGAACAGCACAATAGTAATTTTAAAGAATGTGACCACAAACAGGAACTTGTAAGCGAGATTATAAAGAGCTTGTCAAAGTATTTTCTTCTGGAACATATCAAACACTTGAACCGAATGTTGTCTGGCAAAATAATTGTTTACAATCCAAAAACATTAAGTAATTTGGAAAAAAGTGTAATTAATTATGTTGAACGCAAAAAATAGGTTCTTTAATTAATTTATTTTTATTTAATATGTTTTCTATTTCTTGTATAAAACTTGTTTTAATTTATTTTCAATATATTTTTTAAATTATTATTATAGGTACGTTAGCTTTATCTGAAGTTAAAGTATCTTGTATAATTTTTTTTTAGAAAATGTATATAACTGTTTAAAAACTTTGTGGTTTTTAACAAGAACAATTTATTCACTAATTATTTTCATACATCGGAGACGTTTCGACTGATGAAAATTAATAGTGAATAAATTGTTCCGGTTAAAAACCACAAAGTTGGTTTTTATACTATTTGTAAAATTATTACCTAAATAATATTTTGATTTAAGTAAACTTTATGCATTTTCTGAAAAACTTCCTTTTTTTGAGTTGTGTCACTTTAGAAATATGCCTGCGATATGTATTTTAGTTTCAAATTTTAATTAAATATCTGTACCATTTTAAAGTACTTTTTTATAAATATAATATTAATTTCCTTCCATATAAATTGGTAGTATGCATTTGTTGAGTGATATTATTATTGTCTTATTAGAAACATAAAAATAGCTATTTATGTACTAAGGGTGTAAATTAACTTTACACCAGTGGTACATACAAGATTTTTTACACTTTCTACTTACTAACTTATTTTAATTTTTTGAAGAAATAAAAATAAATTCCTTTTATCCAAGTTTTATTTCACAAATAATTAATATTTCGCTACATGTTTCATTTTGATTTATAACTTAATTTAATTAACTATAATCAATTAAAATGTTGTAAAAATAAGTTCGCATTATTTTTAGCGATAATTTTCTTGTGCGACATCTATCCGAGCTTTTATGTCTTATATTATAATGGTTTTGCGAAGTCATCTCTTTACCGGCAATTTTAAAGGCGTCATATTTGAAGTTTGAAATTTATAAGTTTAGCAGTGTTATAGTTTTTTCTTGAAACAAACTTATTTTGTGATGGAGGTGGACGAAGAGATTTCTTGTACTCCTCCCAATTTAAAAGAAGCAGCGGATGAAATCAGTTTAAATTTGTTACCTGCTAAGTCCAGAAAAAATGATGAACAGACATACGATACTTTTTTTAAATGGTGCCATGAAAAACAAGTAAGAAATTATACAAAAAACGTCCTTCTTGCCTATTTTGGGAAAATTTCTAATAAACCTTTGTTCTAAGTACTCCATGTTGAGATCCACAATAAATGCTAAACATAATATTTATATTAGCAAGTACAACTGATTAATCGCTTTTCTAAAAAGACAAGGGGAAGATTATAAGCCGAAGAAATCCAAAATACTTGGCAGGGATCAAATTTATAAATTTCTACTTGACACTCCAGATGACCAATATTTATTGGTAAAGGTAAGATCTCACTTAAATTATTAATTCGTTCATTATAATTAATATATTAAATATTCTAGGTTACATTAATTTTTGGAGTCGCAAGGAGTTTACCGGAAAGATGCTCGACCAGCCCTCATAGCAATAGATATAGTAAGACCTAGAGGTGCAATTCTTGACACAGCTAACCGAACCATCTACTTACAACGAAACAACGATACGATGATGAAAGATTAACAAGTTTCCTTGATAATGAACTGTCTTTGTTTAGAGAATTTACGGGAGTTACTGATAAAACTGAACACCAGGCCTAACCGATGACCGTCCGATCAAACAAAAATATAACCTGTTAAATCCGAAGATGCTTCAAGCTTTAAACACAGAAATTATTGAGATGCTAAAAACAGAGTTATCGAACCATCGAATATTCCGTGGAACTCGCTAACGGTATTGATCCCTTAAAGCCCTTTCCAAAAACATACAGGTTGTTTCATTGAAAACTTCAAATGTCGTTTATTTCATAACCAAAGTCTTTTTGAAAAAAATAACCGAACACGCCAATTTTCGTTTTGAGGGGGACGCATTATAAGACCGATTTAAGCACTCTCACGTCACTCCCTTAAGCGGGGGGCGTTAACCCCCTAATTTCTTAAATGGCAACAGGGGTTGAGTAATATATCATTTGAAAGCTGCTTTTAATTGGAATTCAACGGTATAAATTAACTTAAAATTGATCGATTCGTTTTAAAGAAAAAAAAAATAAAAACCTATTGTAATACTCAAATTTAAAGTTTGCAATAAATTTTTTTTTGTTATAAAATAATTTTATTTTTAAATAGACAATTAAAGTAAATGTTCGAAATGTTTTCCAGAATTTTCCAAGCAGAAATAGAGACGGTCTTCAAACTCTGCGCGAACATTTTGTAGCATTACTGGTGTAATATTTCCATATTCGTTTATGATCCTTTGACGAAGGTCTGCTAAAGTATCAGGTAGGTTAAATATTGACGAACTGGTAACGTATAATCTGGCGGAGCATCATCCTGTTGGAATAATATCAATTTTTCGTCCAGCATATCATCATTTTCTAAGACATGTGGTATTGTAGGTTCGATAATATTTTGCAGCATATCTAAATATTTTTCGCCTGTTAAGTTGCCATCAATTGGGCCTATAATATGGTCCCTATAAATGCCAAGCCAAACATTTAATTTTTCTGGATACTAACAGTGCTCTTATGGCATCCAATGTGGATTTTCTGTACTCCAATTACGACAGTTATGTTTATTAACTTCACCCCTCTAATTAAATGTTGCTTCATCACTAAAGCAGATGTTTTGTAATTGGTTTGGAGTATTTGATAGTCTATTAGACGTAACTTCACAAAACTCTGTTCGGCGATCAAAATCATCTTCACTTAATTCTTGATGACAAGAAAATTTATATGGGCGATATTTTAAATTTTTTAAAATTCTCCAAACCTTGGTACTTTGAAGTCCTGTTAATGTAGATAAGTTTCTTATGGAAGTTTGCGGATTTAGAGATGTTTCGCCTACTACAGTCAACGTTTCTACTTCATTTGGGGGGCCGCCAGTTCTTTTTTTATTTCCTACTGAACCCGTTTCACGAAATTTATTGAACAAATCTAAAACATATCTTGCAGATACATTTTTATCTGGATGAAGATTATTAAAACGACTAGCTGCTCGAAGGGTACAACTTCTTTCTTCACCGTACAGCATAATAACCTCAACTCGATCATCCTTAGAGAAAACCATTTTGAATGGTTAGGAGGTAATAAAGTTAGTGTAATCTATTTAATTCGAAAATTTGTAATACAATAATTTAAATTATTTCAATTTTTAAATCACATTTTATTTAGATTTAAACACCTGTCAAATCATGTGGATAACATAACAAAGAAATTTATTTATTGTTCTTTTGCGTTTAAATTTTAAATTAAATTATTCATGAGAACAAAACGGGACATCTTACATTCAATTTTTTATTCAGTATTTAATAAATTGCTAATTGAAAAAAGATTTTTTGGGTTAATTTAACATTTTTTAAATTTATTTATTCCAATGAGTTGTTAATCAATTTTATTTTAATTTATACCGTTGAATTCTAATTAAAAGCAGCTTTCAAATGATATATTACTCAACCCCTGTTGCCATTTAAGAAATTAGGGGGTTAACGCCCCTCGCTTAAGGGAGTGACGTGAGAGTGCTTAAATCGGTCTTATAATACGTCCCCCTTAAAACAAAAATCGGCGTGTTCGGTTAATTTTTTGAAAAAAAAAATTGGATTTAGCCGCATATATCAATGGATTAGATTTAAACATGGCACAGGCAAATATCGATTATCAATTGTTAAAATTAAATGTCGACACCATACCACATTTCGATTGAAATTTTCAATTCGAGATGCGATTCTGTCTTAGCCGAATATATACCCATGAAAAATGCCCAAATCAGTAATTATTTAATTAAAGCTGTACACAGCAAATTAACTGGTCGAGCGTTGTTAGCTATAGGGTATAGAATTGAGCTTACAAATTGGGAGCAAATTAAGAATACGTTAAGGCAAAGATTTGCTGATTTACGGAACTTATTCAACTAGCTCGCAGTAAACTTGCATCCAAAATTAACTCGCTACCTGATATGACAGCAGAAGCCAAGCGTATTCACTTGCAGCAATATGACCAAACCGCTTTAAAAACTTTCATCAGAGGCTTGAAAGGACAATTGCAAAGCATCATTCGACTTCGTAATCCCGAGAGCCTGGAAGCAGCTTTAAATTATGTCATAGAGGAAGAAAATTTCCATAATACACTGGACCATATGTCACACCAAAAGTAAAATCTACCAAAACAAAATAAACCCACCAATAACTTCAATAAACCTATGCAACAATTTTCAGCAACACCCTCTAGAAATTTTGCACCACAACGCCCAACTTTTCCGAACCAACCTATAAACATTCAACCAAGGCCTACATTTGAACGTAGATATCCTACAAATCAACAAGTTTTTGGACCACCCAAAAACGTATTTCGACCAACAGGCCAAACTCATCATCAAAATCCCCAAGCAATGTCTACTACCTCATGATTCACCACCAATAGACCTTCCGTGAATCAAAACCAAATTGCTAGACAATATCCCAGAAATTTTAGCGAGCAACCAATGTCTGTTTCCACTCGCAATACAAAACCAACTTAATATAATAGGCAACAGCCTAGAAACTTTTTTAATAGTACAGGTCCCAAAAATTTTGTATTTGAGGAACTTCATAACATTGATGAGGATAATTGTGATAACTTTTTGGAAAATTCATACCAAACAGAAAATCCTAATTGTTCCAATTATTATCCAGAAATCCTCTACGGAAAGTTCGATGAAAATTCGTACACTCCCTACGAAAATTATGAAACCTCTTACGAAAATTCTTATGACATTGATTATAAAAATTTTACATCAACCAGCCTCCAGAAAAATCCGAAATAATAGAGATTACCAACGAACTTAGCATAAATCCGTTAGCATATATCATCTAAAATAATCCCCAGCTAAGATATTAATTGACACAGGATGCTTCACATCCATTCTTAACCCCAAATTGAAAACTGCATAGTTAAAACTTGCAATGGAGAAACCAATGTACAGTTTAAGGCAACAATACCATCCTTTGAAGAGTTTAACTCGCCTGAAAATCTTAATGTTCTTTTTTATAATTTTCACGATTTTTTAGATGGTTTACGAGACATAATCAATTTAAAATTAATTTTTGACCCCATCAATCAGGTTTTGTATAATCACGACACCCAAATACCAGTTTTCTACAGACAAAACTGTGAGACCTCGAAGAAATTCGAAATAAACGCTAAAGAAATCGCTCTATTAACACTTCCAGTTACTCAAGAAAATGGTGACATAATTGTTTCCGAATTTTGTACCTATCCGCGGCCCTCTTGTGTGTTCAAGTCACTGCCATCGGCCCGGCGGTGTGAAGATTTTGTGTTCCTAGTCTTTTGTGTTACCTTCCCTTTCTATTTTTACCACTCTTTTTCATTGCTTGTTTTAATACTCAAATTACAATACCAGTTTCTATAAAATGTCTCTGGATAATATGTCTAATGGCGAATTATATTTAAAACTTGAGTCTCTACTTACAAAGCATTGACATTAAGAATATTGAAACATCAAACAAATTAAAGTTACTTGAATCTGAGAACATTGAACTCAAGAATAAAGTAAAATATCTGAAGTCCTGTATAAACAAAAATAATTTGGCTATATTTGGGGTTCCCAAAATCGAAAATCAAGACTTAACTGGACCTGTTATTGAACTAATTAAATCCAAACTTGATGTAACTTTAACTGAACCAGAAATTAATAATATATTTCAGGTCAAAACAAAAAATAATTCAAATATAATAAAAGTTGGGCTTACAACGTTCAGAAGGAAACAGGAAATAAAGAGGAACTGCTACAAATTAAAGAACACCGAAATTAGTATTAGTGATGATTGGAACAAGGATCAGAGACTTGAATACAAACTTTTAAGAAAACATCTTTTAGCATCTCGAGAACAAAATATACCATCAAAAATCTTAAGCCATAATAGAATATTAATCAATAATGAAGTTTTTGCTCTGCAGCAACTAGAGAATAATCAAGAAAATAGTGATACTGATGACTACAATTTAGAACAGAAATCCAATAGTGCACCTCCTACTCCTTCTACTTGGCCAAACCGTCCAGAGTTCACCTTCGACAACTTAATGAATGAACAGTTGTCAGTAGACACCCCATTAGGATCCCAAGAATCTTCTTCCAAAGGAGCTATCCGCAAGCATTCAACCAATTCGAGTTTGGGTGACAGGTGCTCAAATAGGCTCAGAATAAAAAATAAAAATAAATAGCTCAATTACTTTTCATAATATTATTCAGTTTTGTACTTGTTCGTTTTCATTTTTGTATTAAACATTCTAATGTACTAGTCTAAGCTATAATTAAATAATGTGTAAATTTAGTATTTCTCACTTAAATGTTCGATCGTTAACAAATAAGTTCGATACTTTACGGGACACCATACTTAATGAAAACTTTGATGTGATTGCTCTCACAGAAACTTGGCTAAGTAATAATATTTCATCTAATCTAATAGCTATGCAATCTTATAATTTGATAAGATTAGACAGAGACGGGCGTGGAGGCTGTTGTTGTAGGGGTCTTTGGGAAGATCAGCTGGTATCCACATACCATTAGCTGACATTGACCCTATTGGTACAGATGCTATATAATTTTAAGATATATTATACTTACTTGTTTGTAACTTTATATATTTGTGCCAATAAATGATTTATTATTATTATAAGTTTTATGTACCCGAGTCCCTTAGAACTGCCATCAACGGATTTGCAAAAAGTTGAAGTACATAATTACTCAGATGAAAATTCCATAATCGAAACTGGTAAAGCTCTTAAAGCTACCCCCTTTTTTTCCAAATTATTTGAAATCTTTAATGCTGAAATAAGGAACATCCCTCACAACATATCTCATCCAAATCCTAAATTTATTGATAACCTCATCCGAACTGATCACCTAAACGACGAAGAAAAGCCAAAATTAATTAAACTCTGTCGTCAATTTGCGGACATATTTCATATGGACGAACTCACATTTACAAACTGAAGCACTAGTTCATGCCAAATCATATCTTTATCCTTTTGTTCACAAAACTGAAGCGCGACGCCAAATTAATGAAATGTTGGACAATGGAATCATTAGACCAAGTACCAGCCCTTGGAGCTCCCCAATTTGGGTAATGCCAAAGAAAGTCGATGCATCAGGGAAACAAAAGTGGCGCATTGTAATTGACTACCGTAAAGTTAACGAGAAGACCATAAACGACAGATATCCAATACCTAACATCAGCGACATTTTGGACAAGTTAGGAAGATGCCAGTACTTTACGACTATTCACCTCGTATCGGGTTTTCACCAGATCGAAATGCACCCGGACTCAATCCAAAAAACAGCCTTCAACACCGAGCATGGACATTACGAATATGTCAGGATGCCTTTTGGTTTAAAGAATTGCTCAGCGACCTTCCAAAGAGTCATGGACAACATTCTTAAGGAACTTCAAAACAAGGTATGCCTGGTGTACATGGACGATATCATCGTATTCTCCGCATCTCTCGAGGAACACCTTCAGAATCTACGACAAGTATTTCAAAAGCTTAGAGACGCCAACTTGAAAATACAGCGCGATAAGTGCGAATTTCTTTGCAAAGAGGTAGAATTCCTGGGACATGTGATAACGCCCGAGGGTATCAAACCCAATACCAAAATATCGACGCCATAAAAAGATTTCCAATACCAAAAACATCTAAAGAAATTAAATCTTTCTTAGGGCTACTAGGCTACTACAGAAGATTCATCAGAAACATGGCGGAATAGACAAAACCTTTTACAAAATGCTTAAAGAAAGGTGCAAGGATCGTCCACAACGAAAAATTCATCAGAGCCTTCGAATTGTGCAAGAACATTCTTACTAACGAACCAATTCTAAGATACCCGGACTTTTCGAAACCATTCGTCCTCACAAGGGACGCATCCAACTTTGCAATTGGAGCCGTCTTATCGGAAGGACCAATCGGAAAAGATCTTTCTGTCGCTTATGCATCCAGGACCCTTAATCCTGCAGAATGCAACTACTCAACTACCGAAAAGGAATTACTCGCCAATACCTCTTCGCCACTAAATTCACCATGGTTACGGATCATAAACCACTCCAGTGGCTAATGACAATGAAGGAACCAAACTCACGGTTAGTAAGATGGAGATTGGAACTCCAGGAGTACGATTTCGACGTAGTATACAAAAAGGGCAAGATAAACACCAACGCCGATGCACTATCAAGAATAGAACTCAATACTACCGAAATAGATTCTCTATTTGTTAATGCAGACACGGACATCAAAGAACTGGAAGATGAACTAGAAAGATATCTCCATCAGAATCCAATAAACATCTCGCATCAAGAGTTAGATGAAATTATGAGAATTCCACCAACGTCAGAAACATATCCTTAAAACACCGCAAAAGAAAAGAAAATCCAAATACTACAGGATATAAGTATAAGGCCTCAAGAAACAGACGCAACCGTACATTCATCTCAAGAAGATCCGATTCTATCAATACCAATTTCCGAAAAACCTCTAAATTATTTTCAAAGACAAATCATCATCAAGGTGAACGAAACAAACCAAACCTTTTCACAAATCGAGAAAGACATGTCATTTCAATCCCAAACAAAAACTTAGAAACACCGATAACCATAAGAAAATCCTGAAAATGCTTCACGAAATTGTCCACACAAATAACGAACAAAAGAAAATTGCAACAATTGCCAAGGTAAAAGAAACAAGAGAAGATCCTTCAGAATATAAAGAAAATGAAACTATCTTTATTAAACAACTTCCGAGATCGGCTAAACACAAACCCAAATTTATCAAATCTCAAGTCCTTTCCAATTCACAGAATAAAGTTGACACAACGAAGGGTACTCTCCATAAAAATATAATTAAAAAACCGAAGAAACTTACCCTAAATTCTCCTTTACAGGATGAAGACCATGTATTGACATAAGATTGCTTAATCATGATGATCCTGACCCGATACACCCTTCAGGAAGGAATCAAAATTACCCCCATAACATCGTGCATATTGCCTCTCAAACTGGGAAACGCCAGGATAGTATCATCCCACCACACGTTCATTCAATGCATACACCTTCAACCTCTTGTCAACGCAAGTAAAATCCTTAATTACCTTAATAACCAAACAATTTGCATTAAATTTAGATAAGAATAAAACAGATAGCTCTAATATTATACCCATTAATGAATTACTTATACATTGTACATATTTAGCTAACAGCATTGATTCAAAATTAAGCGACTTACATCCAGGAGTTAGGAAAAAGCGTGGTTTAATAAATATTGTAGGGAAAGTAAATAAGTGGCTTTTTGGTAACTTAGATAGCGAAGACGGTAAATTTAACGAAAACAGGATAAAAACGCTCGAAAGCAATACTGATATTTTACAAAACAGTATTAACCAACAACTTACTTTAAATAAAGAAATAATAAATAATTACGATAAAGCATTGACTCATGTCTCCAATAATAAAAAAAATATTAGAAAAGCGTATAAATGATCTCGATACATCAATCAGCAAAGCTCTTTTCGATATCGGTAACTATCTACAGATACAATCAGTAGCAAATAAACTAATATTGAATAGTCAACATCTAATTGAGATTATTGATAAGGTGGAAAATGCAGTCAAGTTTGATCAACTTAACACCTTGCACATTAGCGTAATTAGCCGTAATAACTTAAGAAAAATGATAAATAGTTTAGAAAAATATTACAGCAAAGATCAGTTAATTAAGTTTGATGATATTCGCTATATTACCAGTTAGCCAGCCTTCAAGTTCATTTCCAAAATGACAAAATAATTTTTCCAATTCACATACCAATTGTAAAATCTGTACCATTTAACTTTTATCAACTTTATCCCATCCCATATAACAATCTAAGCATAATTCCAAACCACCCATTTTTGGCACTCAATGAAATGGAAACATACTACGAAGAACACGAATGTCCACAACAAAAAACAAAAAACCTCTTCATCTGCAAAAATGCCATGATGACATCAATAGAAGATTGCATCCCAAGGTACCTTAAATCAAGCACCCCCGAGAACTGCAAGTTAACTGAAACACACGTGAAGAAAACCATCGTGAAATCACCAAAGTCAAACCTCATCATCTTAATACCAGGTGTTACAGGAATATCCATTCTGGAAAATTGTAACGAAAAACATGCAGCGTTTTTAAATTTGCTGATTTTTCCATTGGCTGGATTGAAGGTGGTTTCAGATTGTAAATCTGTTTGCTGAGTTGATGTATGTCTTCCAGGTTGATGTTTTCCAAATGGAGTCTGGTCTGGTTGTTGATTGATTTGGCATTTTGAATTTTGAGAGTTGGAAGAATGAATGGTTCTTGATCTTCATGAGGTTTTTCGTTGGAGATTGTTTCGTTTTCCACAGTTACGCTACATGAGAAAGGCAGCGTTATGAGACTTGTGGTTGTACGTGACCTTAGGAACTACCTTTAATCGGAGCCATCCTGATCTTCTTCAAATCTGGCAACAAAAACAAGCGAAAGAGGACCACAGAAGAAAACGAAAAGAATCCAGAGGAAACTTCAAAGATTGTTGCGGATAAACCACCCCAATCTTCTCGTCTTCGAAGGAAGGAGTTACATAATTCAGAAATATAATACATTCCATAAGACGATCCACGGCGTCAGCGATCTTGTTACAAGGCGGGATAGCAGATGCGTTTGCAATAATTATGCTTTTTTGTAACTTTGCAGAATTTCTGTTAATTATGCATGTAAAATATTATAAATAATTGTAAATTTCAATTTGTAGGTCAGTTGTTAGCCAAAATTCTTGTCAGTCGATTAATAAAGTTTTTAAAAATTCTCCTAAGTCTCCAAGTTATTTTATTAGGTCCCCTGCTGGAATAATGAATTACCTGGTATTGAAATGGAAACAAAGAAAATGCGAGTATTTAGAGATAAAAGAAAATGGAGTAAATAGTATTACGCTAATGCCTTTTAAATAGCGATTAATTTATTTTTCTACTGCTAGAATGAATAGAAGTATAAGTTAATAATAAACCTGTTAATATTTCATCTGATTCTTTTGTGATAGTCTCCTATTAATCCCAACCTGCGAAATCTCAATAAATTTTATATTCTTAGAAATAATTTAAAATAAAATTAAATGTTAAATGGAAAGGTAAAGTCTTCAACAGATAAGCCAAAAAATTCAATAGAAAGTTGTCACTGTCTTTACTACAAAAATATCAATCCGTCCTTATGCATTTCGCAAACATAGTTGCATCATCAGAGGAACTTAGATGCACATCAAAATTTTAAAAAGCTAAAAATTAATTAAATTAACACACTTTACCATACATAAAATATTAACTTACAAGAACAAAACGTTGGTAACAAACAATGGTTAAAAAAGAACAATTTGTGGTGATTCACCTCTCGTCTTCTACTCATGAAATTGAAATAAAAACGAAGCAAAAAATGTAGAAAATAAAAATAAAAACTTGACGACTCTAGAGGTATTTTCTAATTTTGAGAGCGCATTATGTTTTTGAAGGTTTTTTTCTTTGCGCTAATAGACAAATATCAATCAAGATAGCTAAAAACAAAAGGAAGGTTAACAAAATGGCGTCGATGTTAAAAACCGCATGTTAACTTAAATTTATAAATCATTGATTTGGTGTAGATGTTCACACATAACTTTTGAAGCAATTCTTGACTTGTCAGTTACTTACAATTTAAGACAAAGGACGAGATTGTAGTGTCAGCTAGCGTTGAGATAAAGGTTACGCCTTTCCCCCTAATTGGATCACTTACAAACTGTACAGGATTTACTCAGACAAGTCATGTTAGCTCAACATTGTTATTATAGCGCTATCTGGTTTGAAGTCTCGGAACTACAAAGACTTCTTTAAAGTTACAGAAAACTACTCATCAAATTCAAACATTACAATAATTTAAAATATTTAAAAAGACTAATATTTAATACATTCAATAACAGAATATAATATTGGGGCCAACAAGCAGCATTACTCTTTGAAGTTAGATTTTCTCAAGCACTCGAATAGTGCAGAATGTGTAACTGTTGATGAAGTGTTGAGTAAAATGATATCTTCTTCCATCGAGTGCTTGAAAATCTCTACTTCCTCCAATACATCAAGTCTATAACCGTTGTTTTGATTGTGTAAAATAGTAGTATTTTTATCAATATCGAAAGTATGATTATTCAGTCTAAGATGTAGTCCAAAAATTGAATGCTCATTGTAAACTCTATTGAATGATCTCATATGTTCAGAGACTCTAATCTTTAAACTCCCGATTTCATAAGCGGTGGGATAGGATCTTTATTATTGACTAATGTATCCCCAATACTACTTCGTGATT
The DNA here is from genome assembly GCA_963971135.1 of Stenus bimaculatus. Taxonomy (NCBI): domain Eukaryota; kingdom Metazoa; phylum Arthropoda; class Insecta; order Coleoptera; family Staphylinidae; genus Stenus; species Stenus bimaculatus. The sequence goes on along the minus strand of OZ020182.1, from coordinate 30,401,790 downwards.
TATACACTATTCTAGAATTTAGACAAATATCATTGAAGATGTTAGTCAAGTGATGATATACTGCGTTATTGAAACCAAAGACGAAACAGTGAACGAAATTGTGTTCAGGTAAAGGTGTACTAGAATAAGCATAAAGTTGTAACATTTTACATGTCTTTTTGTGTAAGATCTTATCAACTAGATTGACTGAAAAACCGTTATTATAAGCAAGTTGTTTTATAATATTGAGTTCATTATAAAAATTATTCTGATTCAAAGGAACACTAATCAATCTGTGTACCAGAAAATGTAAAAAGGCATGTTTATGGGGTGTAAAGTGATTTGAGCTGTTCGGAAAGGCATGATCAGTTGTTGTTGCCTTTCTAAAAATATCGAACAATATACCTTCATTGGTTCTTTTTAAGTTCAAGTCTAGATAGTTGATGGCGTTATTGGATTCCTTTTCAAGCGTGAACTTAATACTCCTGTGTAGACTGTTAATAAACTGAAGGAAAGTGTCAACTTTATTAGTCTCACCTTTCCAACCAATAGGGATATCATCGACGTACCTGTGGTAGAAGCTAATGTTCTCTCTGAAGGGGTTAGTGTTATTTAAAATATATGAAGTTTCAAAGTTGGTCATAAATATCTCTGATAGCAAAGGTGACAATGGATTGCCCATGCCTAAGCCAAAAATTTGTAGATAAAATTTGTTGTTAAATTGAAAAAAATTTACTTAAAGGGCTAATTCAGTTGCTTTAAACAGAGCTTCACATAAATCATTACTGATGTCTGAATTAATTAATAAAGTCTTGAGAAAATCAAGAGTCTCCGCCACAGGTACGTTGGTGAAAATGTTAACAACGTCAAGAGAAATTAAAATTTTGTCATTAGTGAGATTCACCTCCTTCAACTTGTCAACTAAGTCCAATGAGTTAAGCAAACTGTACTTTGATCTATAAACAAGATTTTGGTTTAGAGTTTTAGTTAACCATTTATACAGGGTGGGCCAACGAAAACGAAACAGACGAGTTTTAAAATAGTTAATAAAAAATTTTGAAAAAACGCTCGGACAGGTCAACTTTGGTTTCGAGGGGGACATATTTTGCAATAGAAGTGATTCAAAAATCCATTCACCCCTGTGCCCTATGGACACAACCCCTAAAATTTTAATAGGGATTATGGGGTAAGTAATACCTTGTTGGAAAGATCTTTTTACTCAGAGTAACATACAAAAAAAAAAGTTAAATCGATCGATTCGTTTTAAAGATATTCAAAATTTAGCAAGTAGAGATTTCATGTCTTTTAAAATTGTGCTATGAACACCACGCCTTCAATTTTAAGTGTTTTGGTAGGGTAAGAAATATCGTTTCGAGGGGGACATATTTTGCAATAGACCTGATTCAAAAATCCATTCATCCCTCGCCCTTTGGACACAACCCCTAAAAATTTAATAGGGATGGTGGGGAACGTAATACCTCGTTAGAAAGATCTTTTTACCCAGAGTAACATGCCAAAAAAAAAGTTAAATCCTTCGACTCGTTTTGAAGATATTCAAAATTTAACATGTAGAGTTTTCATGCCTTTAAAATTGTGCTATGAACACCACGGCTTCAATTTTAAGTGTTTTGATAGGGTAAGTAATACCTCCTGGGAAAGATTTTTTAACCCAAAGTAACATACAAAAACATGCAAAACGCAATTTTCATTTTCTACAAAAGAGAGATTTTAAAAAACAAATTTAAATTTATTCGAGGAATTGTTTAAAATTTTGTAACATCTGGAACAAATCAATGCAAAACATAAAACGATTTATAACCACATTGAGATTCTTTTTATCAGTTGTATTTTGTATTAGTGGTGATTTTCATCGTGTTAAAACTGTTTATGACCAATTATTAGAAATCAACATTTAAAATTTTGTGAACTTCTGTAAAAGCTTCTGCTAGCAATGGTTTATACAATTCCAGAAAGGGTTCTGGAGTTGGTTGCAAAATTTAAAAATACTGGATCTGTTGGTAATAAGAAACGCAATCCTGGTAACGTTCGTCCAATAAGAAATGAGGTCGTTGAAATAGGTGTTTTGAGACAAGTTGCTGCAGATCCAACTTTAAGCACAAGAAAACTGGAGACTGTGACTAACATCAGCAGAACAACCATTCGGCGAATATTGAAAGGTCACAAATATCATCCCTATAAAATTCATTTAATTCATGAGTTAAATGAAGATGATTTTGATAGGCGACTGCAATTTTGTGAGGTGATGACGGAACGGATAATTGCTGATGAAAATTATCTTTATAATATCTGTTTTTCTGATGAGTGCACTTTTTTCTTAAACTCAACCGTTAATCGTCATAATTGTCGATATTGGTCAAATGAGAATCCTAGGGTATTTCATGAAGTTCACACTCAAACTCCTCAAAAATTGAATGTGTGGGTTGGAATTTTTGGAGACCGCCTTGGTCCTTATTTTCTAGATGGCAATCTAACAGGGGATATGTACTTGGATCTACTTCAAAACTTTGTTCATCCATTTCTTGACGATATTATCGAAAATGACGATCGTTATTTAGAAGACCATCTGATTTTCCAACAAGACGGAGCCCCTTCTCATTACACACGGCCTGTTAGGGAATTCTTGGATACGACGTTTCCTGGACAATGGATTGGGCGTAGAGGACCTTTGGAGTGGCCGCCGCGATCTCCCGATCTTACTTCCCTTGATTTTTTCCTTTGGGGGCATTTAAAAAGTAAGATTTACGCAACGGAACCAGGATCTCTAGCAGAGTTACTACAGAGAATTATTAATGAATGCCGAGAAATTACTGCTGAAATGTTACAAAATGTAAGAATTCGCTTTGAGCAAAATTTGTACGTTTGCATGGAGGTTGGTGGAACTCAATTCGAACATTTAATAAAATAATAAAAACATCCTTGAAAGTGTCGGGATCGATGGGATTCTTTAAAGTGTTAAGTTTTCTTCAAAAAGATTAGTTAAGTTTAGTTTGGTTAAATAAAAAATAATGTGCAATACTGTTTTATTTTGAATTCTTCAAAACAAACCAATCGATTTCACTTTTGTTTTTTTGTATGTTAGTTGTGTTAAAAAGAACTTTCCAAGGAGGTATTACTTACCCTATCAAAAGACTTAAAATTGAAGGCGTGGTGTTTATAGCACAATTTTAAAAGGTATGAAAACTCTACTTGCTAAATTTTGAATATCTTTAAAACGAATCGATCGATTTAACTTTTTTTTTGTATGTTACTGTGGATAAAAAGATCTTTCCAACGAGGTATTACTTACCCCACCATCCCTATTAAAATTTAAGGGGTTGTGTCCATAGGGCGCAGGGATGAATGGATTTTTGAATCAGTTCTATTGCAAAATATGTCCCCCTCGAAACTAAAGTTGACCTGTCCGAGCATTTTTTCAAATTTTTTCATTAACTATTTCAAAACTCGACTGTTTCGTTTTCGTTGGCCCACCCTGTATAACTTGTAGGTGATACAACTAACGCAAGAGAGAACAGGTCTTATTACATAGTTTAGCTTGTGAAGCTTCGGTAGATCATAAAGTCTAGGAACACCTGGGTTCATTACGTGAACGAGTTTAACATTCATATCAGTGTGCATAAACACATCCTTAATATTGGTATTATAAATTCTAATGAATCTTTCAATCAGCTTATAATCGACTATTTTGAAAACGTTAACATTATCTGTTAAGAAAGATTCAACCTTGGCTACATAGCTATCTCAATCCATAACAACAACACATTGACCCTTGTCGGTCTTACTAACTAATAAATTGTTAACTTTTATTTTCGTTTTAAGATCTTTTAGCAAATCGTGTGTGTTTTTAGTAAACTTACTAAATTTAAAAGAGAAATTTTTAAGAAAAGTAGCAAATCTATTACGTATGGCTTCTTTAATGTCTGATGATAGTTCATTAATTTTTCCAAAATTATTCCTAAATTGAACAGCAATTCCAGCACCCATTTTTAAATCAGCACTAACGGAATGAGCTAAATAGAAATTCAGATGGTGCTGACATAAGATTACCTTCAATTTCGACAACGTTATCATTAATTATTTCAGTTGCCTGTGCAATATTTAAATAATCTTCATAAGAATAATTTTCAACTTCATTTTCAAATTTAATTCCACTTAATGTATCAGCAACCTTATTCTTTTTACATTTTTTATGTCTTATCTCATAGTCATACTCTTCCAATTTAAGACGCCATCTAGCTAGTCTAGAACCAGGATCGAGTTTCAGCTCCGTTTAATGTTCTGGAAGGTCCTAATGAATTTTGAGATAAAACTGACCCTATAGCAAAATTACTTGCATCTGTGGTTAAAATAAATTCTTGATCGACATTTAGATATTGTAATATAGGGGCTGTAGTTAATAATTTTTTACATTCTTGAAAAGATTCTATTCATTTTTCATTGAAATGAAATTTTATATCTTTTTTAATAACTGTGTTAATGGTTTAGTAAGAGCTGAATAATCTTTTACAAATCTTCTATAATAGCCGGTTAATCCCAAGAAAGATTTTATATCTTTTTGGTTCTCTGGAACTGGAAAATTTATTATTGAATCAATTTTATTAGGATTTGGTTTTACACCATTTTCGGTTACTAAATGACCTAAATATGCAACTTCACGTCTTAAAAACTCATATTTACATGGTTGAATTTTGAAATTATATTGTTCTAATCGTGCAAATACAGATTTTAATCTATATACAGTCAAAATCGGTTATAACGACTTTCAAGGGACCGTGAACCTACGGTCGTTGTAACCGATAGTCGTTATAAATGAAAATGCATTTTTTTTGCAAATAATTTAGATAAAATGTATTTATATTGGTTTTAAAAACAAAAAAAGATTAATGGAAGAAAAATTTTTATTATTATTGTTAAAGTGTACATATGAATACATATGTATATGTATGTACATTTTCAATAGGTACGTACGTACTTTATAACAACATATGTATGTACAATGTACAATATGCCAATCGTTCATTTTTTAAAAAAGTCAGTAATTTTGGTTTGTTTTTTGCACTTTTCATAAGAACTCTGCATTTTACGTCGCATTTGATTAATTTGAATTAGATCAGAATTAAACTCATTGTTTACGCATAAACAGCAAAATTCACCGCATCCCAACACACAAGTCGCGCGGGCCACCGATGACCGCGAAACTAGGTCAACGCTGAACGCAGCACCCACGCAATAGTGCAAGGTGTTTAAATATTACTTATGAATTGTGAATAAGACTTAAAATTGTTTAAATTTGTTTACGTTGTATATATCTAATTTGTATATAAAAGCGAGCATTAGTTTTAATAAAGTTAGTAATTACCAATTACTCGTCTTACTCACTACTTGGGACAAGCCCGCACCCAGCCTAAGCGCCAAGTAGTAACTCACCCTAAAATTACTACTTAGGTCAAGCACGCACCCAGCCTAAGCGCTAAGTAGTAATAAACCTAACCTGACTCACTTGGGACAAGCACGCACCAAGCCTAAGCGCCAAGTAGTCAACCACCTTCTGCTTTAAAACTTCACGCAATTTCAGGCACCGTTACGACGGCTGTTCATGGTCCTTCGAACCAGCAGGAGAAGAAAAAATGGAACTCGACAAGTTGGCTAAACTCCAAGAGCAAAATGCAAACCCGACCGACGTAAACATGGAGGATGAAACCAAAGAGGAAAACCGAATTCCTGAAAAAAGAGACGAGGATTCAGAAGATGCAGATCAAGCTCTTCGTCTAAAGAAGCAAGATGTAAAAATCCAAATGCTGACCAGATCTTGTCAGCAACTAAAAGACGTGAAGAAGGGAGAAGAAAGCATCCCGAAACAGAAGAAGCTCATAATGAGAGTGCAAAAACAGTGGGAGGCATTCCAAGACATGCATGAAGAAATACTGCTACATGAAGTACACTATAAAGATAAGTATTTTAAGCAAAAAATGTATGATATAGTGGAAGCCGAAGTGGACAAAATCATTGCGGAATCTCAATCAAAACTGGAATCCCGTCCAGTGAAGCTTCCGGAAATGAAGATTCCAACATTCCAAGGGTCGTATGAAAAGTGGATAACATTTCAAGACATATTTGACAACTTGGTACATAACAATTCAAATTTGACGAAAGTGGAAAAAATGCAATTCCTAAACACGTACGTAACAGGGGAAGCAGGTCGTATAATACAACACCTGCATGTATCAGAAGCAAACTATGATGCAGCTTACGAGCTGCTAAATAGGCGTTTTAATAATCAAAGATTAATTTTGTACAAATTGATCGATAAAATTTTAGATAATCCAGAAGTAAGAGAAGAATCAGCCGAGAAACTAAAGTACCTACATGACACAACAAATGAATGCATGGAGGCGATTCATAGTCTCGGATTAGAAGCAGAAACATGGGGTCCAATGATGACCAGGATCGTCACAAGAAAATGGGACAATCAAACGAACAAACTCTATGAACAATCGTTAGCTGAGCCCAACGAAATACAGGATTTCATAGACGTACTAGAGTTCCTAAGGAAGCGGTTTCAATCCCTTGAGGCACAAGGGAGATCTGACAAAGATCAACAAATAAAGTCGAAGACAAATAAAGGTAGATTTGGATGCACATACTGTCAACTACCACATTCAGTATTTAAGTGCAGCAAATTCATCGCACTATCAATCGAAGATCGAAACAAGGCAATACGAGACAAAGGAATTTGCCTAAACTGTTTCAAACATGATGCGAAGACAAGATGCGAGTCAACATGGAGATGTGCAAAATGCAATCAAATGCACCACACATTACTTCATAAAGAAACACCTGCACCAAGGAACGCTTACTCCCGAGGAGGAAGATCTTCAAATATCGAGAGGCAGCAATCAAATACAACATGTGCAAAGGAAGAACAAGTAGTGCTATTAGCTACAGCACTGACACAGGTAAGAAAAATTGATGGGTCAACTCAGTACCTTCGGATCCTGATCGACCAAGGGTCCCAAGCAGCGTATATCACCGAAGAAGCGGCTAAAAGAATAGGAGGACCAAGAGAGAAGGTCCGAGCTGAAATAAGTGGAGTAGGAAATACTACCAGCGTATGTACTTCCAAAATACGATCCCAAATAGTACCACGTTTCCCAAGTACTTTCGCATTAGATGTAAATTTTTACGTCATGCCAAAGGTCACCAAGGACATGCCATCAAGAAAGATGGACATCCCAAGTTCACTCGAAAGTTGGATCCAAAACAAGATGACAGCAGATCCAACATTTAACATCCCCGGACCTATTGACGCAATAATTGGGGCAGAGGAGTATGGCAAGATACTACTAGAAGGTGTTAGCAAACAAGAAGGAGGTCTGTTGGCACAAAACACGGAACTTGGGTGGATGCTGTCGGGGAAACAATGCGCTAGAAGTAATCCAATAGTCACGATGGAGGTGATGAGTTGCATCAGCCAAATAGAAGAGGATAAGCAGCTCACCAAATTTTGGAAGATAGAAGAAGTAACAGAAGAAAGAAAGCTAACAAATGAGGAAAAGGCATGTGAAAAGTTTTATGAAGATACAACAGAGAGAGAAGAAGATGGAAGATATACGGTACGCATTCCATTCAAAGAGGACCCAGAGACATTGGGAGCATCGAGATCTCGTGCAGTGGCAAGACTATTACAAGTTGAGAAAAAATTCACGAGAAGCCCAGGTATTGCTGAACAATACAAAGAGTTCATGGACGAGTATCTCAAGCTGGGTCACATGAAAAAAGCAGATTCAAAGGAGGGTAAATATTATATACCTCACCACGCTGTCACAAAGGAATCAAGCAGCACTACCAAGTTGCGGGTAGTTTTCGACGCATCAAGCAAAACAGCAGCAGGCCGAAGTCTTAATGAGACAATGCATGTGGGACCTCGGTTACAACAAGAATTGACAGATATCCTACTACGATGGAGAAAACACAAGGTGGTCTTCACAGCAGATGCGGAAAAGATGTATCGGCAAATCAAGATACATCAAGAAGATCAACCATACCACAGGATTTTATGGAGATTCAACGAGTACGATCCAATCGAGGAATATGAGCTCACGACAGTAACATATGGAACAGCAGCAGCCCCATATTTGGCAACAAAAACTCTACAACAGCTAGCAATGGATGAACAACTGGAATATCCAACTGCATCAGAAGTAGCACTACGAGATTTCTACGTAGATGACTTACTGTCAGGAGCCCCAACCGAAAACGAAGCAAGAGAAAATATAAGTGAGTTAATAAAACTAGTAGAAAAAGGGGGATTCAAACTTCGGAAGTGGCTTAGCAATAAACAGCACGTTCTGCGGACAATCCCGGATGAGCTCAAAGACAAATCCCTAATGGAGATCAACGATGAAGGAATAAGAAAATCATTAGGTGTATACTGGTCCCCAACTGAAGACGCCTTCAAATTCCGTGTACAGCAGAATCAAATACAGAAGGCAACAAAAAGAGTCATCTTATCGGACTTAGCAAAACTGTTCGACCCATTGGGATGGTTATCTCCAATCATCATCAAGGCCAAATTAATCATCCAAACATTATGGTTAGAAAACCTGGAATGGGATAAAGAAGTACCACCAGACGTGCTAGCAACATGGATGACAATGCAAAAACAAATAAAGGACATAGAAGAAATAAGCATCCCGAGATGGAGAGTAACGTCCATTCCTATCAAGATCACAGAATCATATTTATGGACTGCTGAAATCTTGAATGAGATATTAGGGGTAAACTACAATACGCAGTTATACTTTGTACTTTCAGATAGCGAATTCAAGGAGTGCAGTTCCGATTCCATGAGGAGATACGTATGCACACCAGTAGCTATCCGACACATCGAGAATAGTCCAAACTGCGTGGTGGAGGAACTCTATCAACAAGACTCGACCCACAAATGTCAAATCCTGAAACTAAGAAGCCAGCCCATAATCTTCAAGCAACTGAGCAAGGACAACACCTGGCTCATCATAGTCAACAACACAACCAGAATCACGATAGTCTGCGATGGCTCACGAGATGATGTGCAAATCAATACCACGGCCATCATTCACATCTCAGCCAACTGTGTCATCCGCACCAAGCAACTAATTATTCCGGCCAAACGAAGGGAAGGATCCAGCCTCATCCAATCATTCCTGAAACCAACAAATGTGTCAATCCACGACCTCCCGAAATTCGGAAGGTCGAAAGCTATACCACCGGAACCAGTGTTCAGAATCAACGATAACCTGAACGAGTTGCAGAACGAAGAAAGCAATCTGCAGACCTCCATCGAAGAAGCAACCTGGGCAAAAGTAAGGCATCACGCCACCATAACAACAGCCTCCTGCTTAGCACTCATCATCGGAGTAATCATCCTATTGGCAGGAGTACGCTACACATGGAAGAACCGCTGCAAGAAAACCTCAACTCCACCGGAGCTGCATAGGAGTCAGTCAATAGAACCTGAACCACTATCCGAGATGCTGAGGAGAGCGAATAGCGGCGAGAACTTGGAGTCCCATTGCTGAGGGGGCAAGATGTTTACGCATAAACAGCAAAATTCACAGCATCCCAACACACAAGTCGCGCGGGCCACCGATGACCGCGAAACTAGGTCAACGCTGAACGCAGCACCCACGCAATAGTGCAAGGTGTTTAAATATTACTTATGAATTGTGAATAAGACTTAAAATTGTTTAAATTTGTTTACGTTGTATATATCTAATTTGTATATAAAAGCGAGCATTAGTTTTAATAAAGTTAGTAATTACCAATTACTCGTCTTACTCACTACTTGGGACAAGCCTGCACCCAGCCTAAGCGCCAAGTAGTACCTCACCCTAAAATTACTACTTAGGTCAAGCACGCACCCAGCCTAAGCGCTAAGTAGTAATAAACCTAACCTGACTCACTTGGGACAAGCACGCACCAAGCCTAAGCGCCAAGTAGTCAACCACCTTCTGCTTTAAAACTTCACGCAATTTCAGGCACCGTTACGACGGCTGTTCACTCATTGTTAAAAACACAAAATTTTTGCACAGTAATTATTGCACTCATGGCTTCACACAGTGATGGTGATTGCAGCTGTTCGTGTTCTTCTTGGTCTTCATCTTCATCATCAGTATTGCGTTGATTGTCTTCAACATCCATTAAAATTGCATCATCAGATGGTTGTGCACACACTTCAATATTGTCGTCAACTTGGATAAAATCTTCAATTTCTCTTCTGGACACAGGCGAACCTGAAAGCTGTTCGGCTAGTTGAGCTAAAGGATTACTGTCATAATCATCTACCAATCTTGCTAGAGGAACATCATCCTCGTCATCGTCTTGCGATAATAAAGTCGGATCTTTGAAACCAGCGTGACGAAAGCAATTGGCTACAGTGTTTTGCGTTACTTTTTCCCAAGCTTCTGATATCAACAGAATTGCATCTAGAACATTAAACATTTTATTTTCTCCGTTTTCAATGTTCTGAAGAATTTGTAAGACTTGAAGCTTCCTGTAATGTGCTTTTAGAGATTTTATAACTCCTTGGTCCATAGGTTGCAATATTGAAGTAACATTTGGTGGCAAAAACACCAGTTTAATGTTTTTTAAATTGGAAACAACTGGGTGAGCAGGGCAGTTATCGACCATGAGAAGGATTTTTCTACTTCTTGATTTTAACTCTGCATCCCAGTTACGTAGCCATTTCTCAAAAATCTGTGATGTCATCCAGGCTTTGGTGTTGTTTTCGTATATCACAGGCAGGGAGTGAATGTTTTTAAAGCACCGCGGTTTTTTTGATTTGCCGATCACTAAAAGTTTTTCTTTGGACGATCCAGTCATATTTGCAGCTACTAATACCGTAATTCTTGTTTTAGACATTTTTCCGCCCGAACATTTTTCACCTTTAAGTTTTAGCGTCTTATCTGGAATCATATTAAAAAACAAACCAGTTTCATCCGCATTAAAAATATCTTCTGGCTTATACTCTTTACAAAGCATAGGCCACTTATTAGATAACCACTCTTCAGATACGCCTTCAGGGGCTCCAGAAGCCTCGCCACAAATTTTTCCGAAGACTGTTATGACGAGCACGGAATCGTTGTACCCAAGAAGACGAGCAATTGAAATTTTCGTTACCCATGCGCTGGGCGAAATCATTAGCTTTTTGTTGAAGAATTGGTCCACTGATTGGAACGTTATTTGCTCTTTGTTGTTTAAACCACTTGAATAAAGCATGCTCAATAACCTTATGTGCTGACGATCTTGATCGCTTTATTTTCAACGAATTATTATTAAAAAGATACATTATTTTATCTTTATTTTTCCATATTGTCGAAATCGTAGAATGAGATACTCCACATTCCTTCGCAATATCACCGTTAGTTTCTCCATTTTCTAGTCTCCATATTATGTGTGATTTTTCCTCGATATTAAATACTTTCCTCTTTCTTTGGGACATTATAAAACCACAGATGTACACTGTTGCTGCTCAAAATGCACTGATTTTTATGATAAAGTCAAATGTATAAGAGCAGACTACCCTAGGTCGTTATATCCAATTAAATTTTCTAATAAACCAATAAAAATGTGTTGTTGATATGTCGCTATAACCGATGTCGTTATAAGCGGTTTATTTATATACGTTTTTATATGGAGTTCCGCCGGGACCTGCAAATTTCGACGTTATGTCCGATACGTCGCATAAAGCGGTGTCGTTATAAACGATTTCTACATATATATATGTTCTTCCAAAGTGGAAGAATAAACTATTATGTCATCTATGTACACTATACACATTACATTTTGTAAACCTCTTAATATATTTTCCATTGCACGTTGAAAAGTTGCAGCGGCGTTTTTAATCCAAACGGCATTCTGAGATATTCAAAATGCCGTTTTCTGTTGAAAATGCTGTTTTAGAAATGTCTTGTTGAGAATTTTATTAGTAGTAATTTAAAATATTTCAAATCAGTAGATGTTAAAAAAATGGAAAGATTTACAAAAATTTTTAAAATCAAATTAAGAGAGATAATCAAAAATAACACCTTTTTAGAAACAAAAAACTTTAACGTCATGAATCCAGGTGTACCTAGACTGTACGGTTTTGTCCCATCAGACCAGTACTCTCGTTCTGTACTGCTGTGTCTTACAAACTATGTAAATGGTTAGCGCAAGTTTTTTCAAAAAATCTAGACATTCGATCTGATTATTCTCTTTTAAATTCTAATGCACTGGTTGATAAACATAAAAATTTAAAGTTAACTGAACATACAAAACTCATTTCGCTAGATGTTGTTAATCTTTTCACAAATGTGCCTTTGCCAGAGACTCTTAACTTTTTAAAAGATAGCTTGTTCTCATCGGATTTTAGTGACAGTTATTGCAAAGCTTTATACGATTTGACTGATTTAGCTCTAAAGTTCAATTATTTCCAATTCAATAAAAAAAATTATCAACAAGTTCAGGGTCTAGGCATGGGTAATCCTCTTTCACCACTTCTTGCCGAGTTGTTCATGTCAAAATTAGAGAATTCTTTTATAATGAATGGAAGTAATCTATTTAAACAACATATTAAATTCTATGGTCGTTACGTAGATGACATATTAATTTGTTGGGAGGGGACTGATTCGGAGTTAGAAGAATTTTTCGATTATGTTAATAATCTACACGGTTCCATAAAGTTTACATTAGAAGCTGAAAAAGATAGGTCAATTAATTTCGTAGACCTTCATTTGGAACGTAATTCAGTTAACACAATTGACTTTGGTATTTTCAGAAAGGAGACCACTACCGATCATGCTATTCCTAGCACCTCGAATCATTTCACTCCCCACAAACATGCTTTCTTTCATTTTCTTTTGAACAGTTTGCTTAATTTACCATTAACATCTTCATATTATAATAAAGAGTTGGACATTATAAAACAACTTGCTATCAATAACGGTTTTTCAGTAGCTTTCATACAAAAGTTACTAGAAAGGAAGTTGTGTAAGAGGTTACACAATGATGCTTTTCAAGTAGGTTCGACCTTCGATGTTACACCAGAAAATCTATTAGGTTTCACATTCAACAAGGGCATCACCCATCACATAGCTAAGATTTTTAAAGACATTTTACCAGATTCCAAATTAGTTTTCAAGTCCAGTAATAGTATTAAAGATAATATAGTAAAAAACAAAGATAGCATAGATCCATTAAATAAATCTGGAGTTTATAAATTGAATTGGGGGAGTTGTAAAAGGTCGTACGTGGGTAAGAGTGGTAGAGCAGTAGCTACTAGAGTTAATGAACATCTCCTTTCTCAAAGAAATTCCAACAATGATCATTCAGTAGAAGAAAGCTCTTACGGAGATTTGGATGACAATAGTAAGAAAAATGATCATTCAGTTTTCGGTTTACACCCACGTCTTAATAATCATACTTTTCATATAAATAATAATACAAAATTATTACATATAGAAAACGCTAGTGTCAGGTTGGACGTCTTAGAAGAGATATAGATACATAGACATAACAAAGACAATAGCCTTTTAAACATAGCCTCCACTATTACCCATTCGTCTCTTTTTGATGTATTATGAAAAATCAATTAGTTATCCCAATGGTTATTTGATCAAACATCTGCTAGATGGAGCCGTTAGACATTATCGATCTTACCGTATCGATCTTTTCACTTGTAAATGTCAAAAAAGTTGAAATGACAAAATGGCCGTTCCGAGTTGAGGTCTCACCAAAATAATTTCCACTAATTTATTGTTAATTCAACAAGTTTTAAATGTTTTCGTCCTAACTGTTAATTTTCGTTATGTGTTAATTTATTGGAATGACAAATTGCCGGTTTTAATGAGCCAAGAATGAAAGTTATCGGTGGTTCCTTCCACTTCTTGTAATAAGGTTATTTATAAAGTAAGTTTATTTTGAAAAATTGTTTATGACTTTACTAATTGACAATAATTAATTATAGATAACAATCAACACCCTTTCGTTTATTCGACTAGGGTTCACCCTCCCGTTTTTGGATAGGGTTTCACCCTTCCGTACTTGGACAGGGTTTCATCCTTCTGTTTTTGGATAGGGTTCACCCTTCCGTACTTGGACAGGGTTTCATCCTTCCGGTTTTTGGATAGGGTTTCACCCTTCAATTTTTTGATATATATGTTTGAATACATATCCACAATTTGACTCTGCTAAGCACCAATTTTTCAAATTTTTTTACTTTACGTTTTCGGCATAGAATCGCGACACGTCAATTTCAACTGCTAAAAATACACAAATACGGTTGGAACCCGATTTGTTTTTGGATGGTCATTAACATTTGGCATATACCGGGTGGAAATGAAAACCGGGTCACCTCTATAACTTTTTTATTTATGAATAGAAAAATTTGAAATTTGGCTATGTTCTATGGTTCAAAAAAACAAATTTTATGTGCATTTTTATTTTCGAAATCACTTCCGGTTTCACCGCAAACACCATGAACTTTGTTTTTTTAAATGTAACATCCCATATTTTTATTCATGGCTTAAAATACTTTTAAAAAAGAAGTATTTTTGAGATATTAATTTTTATTTTTTTTGCAAAAAAAAATTTTTTCAAAAAAAAAAAGTTTTCGAAGTCGGTGTAAAGTACTAAAACTAATTCTAAATAATTCAAATAACTAAATAAAATTGTAATTTGAAAAAAAAATTAAGTGGTTTTTGAACTATTAATTTTTAAACTTAGTTAATGAAGATTTTATCAAATATCTCACTTTTTTTAAATGCAATGATGCCGGGTCATTCGACTTTTTAAAAAGAGGATTTTATAACGATTATTTTGGTACCCCATATGTAGGGGTATAATTTAGATATAGATATTTACTCTATTTGTTTCTAGTACTATCGTATTAATTATATCGGTGTTGAAAAACAGTCTAAAATAATCAATGAAGAGTAAAAATCTCCTAAAGTTTGGTTGTCCATATTTAAAACGTGGAAAGGGGTAAAGCCTTGAGTTAAACCAAACGTTGTTTTTGTTGTTACAATTTATTAAATCATGAACTCAATCTGTCTAATGCATTTCGCAACCTGTCGTTGCATCATCAGAGACAATAGGTAAATTTAATAATTTGAACTAGAATTACAGCAATAATATAATCAGGAGAAGACACTTCCCCATATGTACGATACAACCGCTCTACTATAAAACTTTACTCCACCAAAGGATCGGTGAAAGTCATCACAAAACCAATGACAAAATAACTGCGGGTTCAAATATCCTTTACAAATTTTAACAATTGAAGTTCGCTCTTTATCGATTCTAATGCCAAAACGTAGAACAAATTTGAAAATTGAGAAAACCACTGGGGTCAAGTCGATAGCTTTGAAACATCATCAATATGTTGGAACGCTTAGTTTGCAAACCAATTGTAATGATGATATTCCGCAGTCTAATTAAGCAGTCAAAAATAGTCGAAACGTTAAAACTTTTTTAAGTTCGATTTACAATCAATAATTTGAAAAGATAAAACCTAATAATTTGTTATTCTATTTAAGATGGTAATTTTTGTCGATGTTGAATGGATTATTTAAAAAGGTTTTCATCATCATTACAATTGGTTTGCAAACTAAGCGTTCCAACATATTGATGATGTTTCAAAGCTATCGACTTGACCCCAGTGGTTTTCTCAATTTTCAAATTTGTTCTACGTTTTGGCATTAGAATCGATAAAGAGCGAACTTCAATTGTTAAAATTTGTAAAGGATATTTGAACCCGCAGTTATTTTGTCATTGGTTTTGTGATGACTTTCACCGATCCTTTGGTGGAGTAAAGTTTTATAGTAGAGCGGTTGTATCGTACATATGGGGAAGTGTCTTCTCCTGATTATATTATTGCTGTAATTCTAGTTCAAATTATTAAATTTACCTATTGTCTCTGATGATGCAACGACAGGTTGCGAAATGCATTAGACAGATTGAGTTCATGATTTAATAAATTGTAACAACAAAAACAACGTTTGGTTTAACTCAAGGCTTTACCCCTTTCCACGTTTTAAATAAAATAATCAAGTTCAGTTACCATTTGATATCCTGGCTGAATTCCCGAAAATTCGTAATTGAAAGGGTGTATTTGCGGGGAGAAATCGCCATCGTTCCATCATCGTTCTGATTGCCGGGGACGTTTAGCTGATGAAGATTGAGGTTCCTCATCCGAATCTTCATCAGAAGAACTATTCAAATGTAAAACTAGATCGTCGACACCTTCTATGTCTTCATCTTCACTTTCAATAAACCTATTGTCTATTTCTTGATCGGTTAGTTATTGAGACATTTTGTAGGATTTATGAAAATAAAATTAAAGAAATTCACAAAACTAATATTTACAACACTAAAATATAAGTATTGTTATTTTCTAGGTTGGCACATGTGGTTCACGAAAATTTTTGATATTTTTAATAGGCTTCAAAAATTATTTTTAGGTCCATCCTATATATATATATGAAAAAATACTATCATTTTAACTGAAATTAAAAGAGTAGGCAGCGAATATGGTCTTCGCGTACATGTACGGCAATACTCTCTCTGGCCCATTAGATCGCTGACGTACATGTACGGCTATACTACTCAACGGGTTAAGGATGTATCTATCGATAAGGAGCGTTTTAAGGACTTTATGGAGTTCCAGTTCCCGTTGATTAATACCATGAATTCTAATATTTTCTTGAACAATTTTATAATTATATTTTTGTGCTATATTATGTTTTAATAAACAAATTAGTGAACCTGTATCAACTAAAATTGTTACATTATCATAACTTTCTACATATAGAAGTTTATTGGGATTATTTATTAACGTATGAATTCTAGCGAATTCATCATATAATTGTGTTCTGGTTGGAAATTGCAAGGAGTTGCGCCACCCGAATGATCGGACTCCTCTTCGAAGTTTAAATAATTTACAATTCGATTATTAGAATTGACTGAAAAATTTGGATTGCTTCTAATTGCAGAAGGTCTTTCTTGAAAATTTTGAAAATTATTACCGCCAGTAGAAGTACTAGGGCCTGGATTATTAGCATTTCTTTTAAATCATTTTTCAATAGAATGGCCAGGAATCTGCTCTTCTTCCACCTTGCACTCTCTTTCCGCACGCACCTCGCGCATCAATCACAAAACGCACGTACGAATTTAAAACGTAATCTACCGCACTAAACATGCCGCCCCCGTTGAACGATAGGCTCAACACCGTTGCTGCATTCCAATTTCGATGTTGGAAGCGAACTTATTTTGGCTATAGATCGCTTGATGAGGCCGTTTTGGGTTTTCAACGTTACTACCCTAACTTTGCCATCGCGTCCTGTGTGAACTTCGGTCATTCTTCCCATTTTCCAGAGTCTCGAAGGAATGTTGTCTTCATGAATGATGACGCTGTCCTGGTACTATTGGTGAACCGTCGTCTGATTTCCATTTGGAACGCCGTTGTAATCCATGTAAATATTCCGTGCGCCACTGTTTCCAAAAATGCTGCTGCATTTGCTGAATGTGTTGCCAGCGAGAAAGCTTGCTTGAACTTATTTGAGTTAGGTCATTTTCCGGGAAAGCGTGTGATTGTGACTCTATCAGGAAATGGTTGGGTGTAAGGAAGCTCAGATCATTTGGATTATGGGATAATTCTACAAGGGGTCTGGAATTTAATATTGACTCTATTTGCACAAGTAACGTATAGAGCTCCTCAAATGTTAACAATGTTTGGACTAGAATTTTGAACAGATGATGCTTTGCACTTTTAACTGCAGCCTCCCAGAGCCCACCGAAATGAGGTGCACGAGGGGGTATAAAATGCCATTGTATTTCTCGTGATGCCAATTCCTTCGAAACCTTATCGTTAAAATCGTTACCTTCAAAATGACTAAGCATTTGACTTAGCTCCTGTCTAGCGCCCCCAAAATTTGTCGAGTTATCACTATAGATGTCAGTTACCTGACCTCTTCTCGCCGCGAATCGTTTCAAACATCCAAAAAAGGCTTCCGTGGTCAAATTGCCAACGAGCTCTATATGGACCGCTTTCGTTACCATACACACAAATACCACTGCGTACGACTTTATTGTTTTCTTCGAGGACCGTGAACCTTCCTTTACGAGGAGTGGTCCAAAATAATCTATTCCCGTTTTCGCGAAAGGGAGCAATGGCTCTAGCCGGTATGATGGTAAGTCGCCCATTGTTGGTACTTTAATTTGAGGCTTTGACTTAAAGCAAGTAATACAATTTCGCAATACCTTCCTCACTGTGTTCCGCCCGTTTATTAACCAAAATTTCTGGCGTAAGTAGCTTAAGTCGCTTGAGCACCGGTGTGCATATTTTTCTCATGTTCTCGTTTGATAATAATTTCCGTTATATGATTTTTTGAAGGCAATAGAATGAGAAATTTGGCGTCGAATTGCATCGCGGAGTTTTTTAGACGACCACCTACCCTTAACACGCCATCTTCGTCTAAAAAGGGACTCAACGCAGCAATGCGTTTTCCGTTTGATAGATTTAATATTTCCGATTTAAAATTTTCGCCTTGTAAAGGACGGATTAGTGATATTTTCGCTTGTTTTAGTTCGCTTACCGATAAGAAACATTCCGTTAACTTACGGTTTGACTTAAGATATTTGATGAAACGCAACCATCAAGCTGCGTGGCGAAGTAAACGCCAATAATAGTAGTAAGCGTATAATGTCGTCGATTGCGCTACTTCCACCTTAGCTACCATTACCAACGGCCTTGCTTCAGGTAATTCGTCGCCTAAGGGTGGCTCTTTGGTCGTATTTAATGTAATTTGTTGAAGCCACGGAGGCCCGTGCCACCATAATTTCTTATCCACTAATTGTGCTAAGTTGGTACCGCGCGAAATCAGATCCGCAAGATTCTCCGCCGTATTTACACAATGCCAGTCGGATATATTCGTCACACCCTGACTCTTGCAAAGGAAGCGAAACGGTGAATCTTCCGGTTAGGATATCACGCGAATGATTTTTAACAAAATGATTTTCGCAATCAGTATGTTCTTGTGAAGTTATTGGTTCGCTACCCACGGCGTTTTCAATATTCCAAAAACTCGAAATAGATTGTTCTAATGACTGCAAGCTTACGGTGTTGCAAGACGCAGAGGGTTGTGTTATTGAGTCGGGTAATTTGCCTGAAATTAGCCATCCGAATCGGCTTTTTTGAAGAATGATTTTAGGAACGTTTGTTCTTATTTGTCCTACGCATATTAACTGAAAGAATATTTCTGCTCCTAGTAGCGCATTTACTTCCTGCGGTTTAAAGAACGTAGGGTCAGCAAGTTTTATATGCTTGGGAATTTGAATGAGCTCTGAAACGATTAACTGAATTCGCAACCAATTCGTGATTTTTTCGAAAACATAAAAATTCAATTGAAGCTCGAAATCGTTTTGAGAGGATTTTACCCTAGCCGTTATGTATTCTTTTACGACCGAGTTTTTGCCGTTTATGCCTACAATTGGTAGATTTGTTTGTTTGCGCTCTAAATTTAATGTGTCCGCAAGACGCGTGGTTATGAAGTTTAACTGCGAACCAGAATCCAATACCGCCCTAGCATTTATTAAACAACCGAGATTTTCCCTTAATTCAACCTTACTTGTCGATAAAATTACCGTATTTGGGAGATAAAGTTTTGCGCAAGACAATTTACTGAGCTTTGACCGCCTGCTGATGCCGATGTTGTTTCCTCAGATACCCTTTGGGGTAAATGTAAAAGCGTGTGATGTCTCTTTCCGCATTGGTGGCAAGATAAAGCCATTTTGCAAACGCCTACCGCATGACCGCATGCAATTGAGACATTATGTTTTTGATCGCACCGCATCGATTCGTTCTGACGGCGATAATTTCAAAAATTTGCGGATTGATACATTTGATGGTTTTCGGCGCAGAAGTTACATGACATTTTTTTAGCATCTGGTTTTCCGCTGACGGCGTAACTTTGTTACTTTACCCTTTTGTTCGACTTCTGAAGATAGTGCCTCGAGTGTGTGACATTTATGTGTTAAGAAAGATTCTAGTTCCATGAATGTAGGTAATTCCTGCGATGGAATTCTCGATTCCCACTATCTGCGTGTATGAAATAGGAGTTTAGAACTAACTAAATATACTAACATGTCATCCCAAGATTCGACCGAGCGTTTTAACGATTCCAAAGCGCGAAGATGTCGAGTAACTGTATCGAGTATGGTATGGATTGACGTGTAGTTATCCTTTGCGCAAGGGGCTAAGTCGAATAAGGCTTTGATATGGTTTTTACATATAACTCGTTTATTCTCGAATCTTGAGGTTAAAGTACCTAAGGCCATTTCGTAATTGGCATCAGTTATTTCTAACGCGCTTAATACATCGGCCGTTTCACCTGATGAATGAATAGGTAAAATATTGAAGTTTTTGTACTGAAGAGATTGAAGCATTGTTATGGATTAATGAATCGAACGCGTTTTTGAATGATAAAACGTATCATTTGTTACAATTTTTATATTTGACGGATAAACGAAAAAATTTTAGGAGAGCAACAACAACAAAGAGAGTAAATATTGTGTAGATACTTTCTACTGTGCATCTATGACTAAAACAAAACGAAAGTAAGGGTATTATTTCAACACTTTTCAACTACGTAGCAACGAAATAAATTAATTGTTTCTTTTTTCTTGTGAACGAAGTTGCAGACCTATGTTTGTGTTTGGTTTTTGGTAATGCAGTTACTTGGCGCTTAGGTGCTAGACCCAAGTAATGCAGAAGGTTTTTTGGAGGAACCACTTAGCGCTTAGGCTTGATGCGTGCTAGACCTAAGTGGTGTGAGGGGTGGAAGGGACTACTTGGCGCTTAGGCTGGGTTGCGTGCTTGACCCAAGTAGTAGAAGAGAATGAGCAATCATTAATTACTGGTTTTATTCTTAAGATAGCAAGCTTATACCGGGTGGAAATGAAAACCGGGTCACCTCGGTAACTTTTTTATTTATGAATAAAAAAATTTGAAATTTGGCTATGTTCTATGGTTCAAAAAACAAATTTTATGTGCATTTTTTATTTTCGAAATCACTTTCGGTTTCACCGGAAACACCATGAACTTTGTTTTTTTAAATGTAACATCCCATATTTTTATTCATGGCTTAAAATACTTTTAGAAAAGAAGTATTTTTGAGATATTAGTTTTTATTTTTTTTGTAAAAAAAATTTTTTTCAAAAAAAGAAAAGGTTTTCGAAGTCGGTGAAAAGTACCAAAACTAATTCTAAATAATTCATATACCTAAATAAAATTATAATTTGATACTAGCTATTAAGTATCTTTATTACAGGCACATGCAAAATAATACCCCTACATATGGGGTACCAAAATAATCGTTATAAAATCCTCTTTTTAAAAAGTCGAATGACCCGGCATCATTGCATTTAAAAAAAGTGAGATATTTGATAAAATCTTCATTAACTAAGTTTAAAAATTAATAGTTCAAAAACCACTTAAATTGTTTTTCAAATTACAATTTTATTTATGTATTTGAATTATTTAGAATTAGTTTTGGTAATTTTCACCGACTTCGAAAACCTTATTTTTTTTGAAAAAATTTTTTTTTTCGCAAAAAATAAAAACTAATATCTCAAAAATACTTCTTTTTTAAAAGTATTTTAAGCCATGAATAAAAATATGGGATGTTACATTTAAAAAAACAAAGTTCCATGGTGTTTCCGGTGAAACCGGAAGTGATTTCGAAAATAAAAAATGCACATAAAATTTGTTTTTTTGAACCATAGAACATAGCCAAATTTCAAATTTTTCTATTCATAAAGAAAAAAGTTATTGAGGTGACCCGGTTTTCATTTCCACCCGGTATACTAAAATTTACTACAATGTTTGTAAACTAATTCTACGTCATACTGTATAATTCACTTAATGTATGTTATATTTAATTATGTAATTGAACTTGAGCGGCTAAAGTGCGGCTCCTTGGAATGTGCGCGATATGCAGAATTGCAATAACGCGCTATGAATAATGTTATTGTTATTAAATTACATTAAAAATGAAGTAAAAAATTAGGTTTAATTTATTAAAATTAAATACTTGTCTTGAATAAAAAAATAAAAAGCGCTCAATTTTTACAAAGAACACCAGGGTTTTTATTTGCGTAGTGCGAAAGTATACGTT
Organism: Stenus bimaculatus; assembly: GCA_963971135.1. Taxonomy (NCBI): domain Eukaryota; kingdom Metazoa; phylum Arthropoda; class Insecta; order Coleoptera; family Staphylinidae; genus Stenus; species Stenus bimaculatus. The sequence continues at coordinate 30,379,600 of OZ020182.1, read as the reverse complement.
TCCACGCATTTTGAAACAACGCATTTAAAACATAATATATATTTAATTACATAATTTACTTAACTAAACTAACTTTTCACAAAAACTAAAAACAATTCGAAACATTTATTGTCAATTATTTAAATATTATATTTTTTACGCACGCAAATCAAAACAATCACGGTGTCCTGTCTTTGTTGCTTCCGTAAAATTGTTTTCTGGTTCACTACCCTAAAGTATAAAACATTTATTTATAAAATCCTTGTTACAAAATAACGCAAATTTCAACTAAATTTTCAACGATTTTTATAAGAATTTTAATTCATAACTTCAAAACCAACTTACCGCAAAGGATTCTAATATCGGAAACAGTCGGAAAACGCGTCACGTCGTCACATGCATATTTCCCACTACTCACGACCATACAACGAAACGAAATTCTAAAAATAAAATTAAGGGTCACTTAAATAACTCGCGCCGCGCACCGATTTAAAAACTAAAAACCCAATTTAAATAAATAATAAGAACAATATACACAGTTTTACATAATAATTGAAAACTATTGTACATATTATTTATGTTTATGAAATTTTCTGTTGTTGCTGCGTACATGGGCGGATTGGGAATTCAAAACGGCCCGGGAAATTTTAAGTATAGCAGCCCACATACCTAACCTAACCTATATTTTTTTTTTAAATTAATTTTTGATAAAAATTCAAGAATTTTTTGAGCTTTGCTTTTTTTTCTACAAACATTGCTCGTTTTAATGTGAATTTTATTTAATTATAATATGTTTTTTGTTTCATTGTGCATTTAGTATGATATTTTATCAGGGGCCTAAAAAACAACCGGCCCACCGGGAAACGTCTAGATGGGGCAATCCGCCCCTGGATGCGTTTAAATTGGGCGATTTTTGGTCAAAAACAACGTTTCGTAGCGCGGTAATAACTGGTCAAAGAAATTGTTGATTGTTATGTTTACGGTACAAATCGATTCATATTTATGCCTTAGCTTGGTATGGTGAACTTAACTTCATACTTTGATTGGTTTCTGAGTAAATTTACTGTAAAGTAGGAGTACTTTAAGTGTCTTAAAAAATACACTTACTGTTAAAAATTTTTAATTCTTTTCTCTCATTTTGATCATTATGAATATTTTTTAATGTTACCAAAATTTAGTAGAAAAATATAAAGTGGTTTATGAGTTATCCAAGATACCGTAGCACCTTATTTAGCATACTTAAAAAATTACTCTTAAGAGTCATTTTCTAATAGACAAAAATAGCAGTTTACGGGATACACCATATATGCTAGTGCAAACAATATTTTTGCATACTTTTTTTTATTTCAGATTCTAGAGTCATTCAACTAAATTATGTCACAAGGAAAAAAAATTGGAGAATCTGTAAAAAAAAATATAATTACCCAAAAGTACCTTAACTTTGGACGCTTATAATTAATTTTGTATAAAATTGCAACACAAAAGCTGTAGACAAGTTTTAGTTTAATTAATCTTGTTTACAAATCAGAAAACAATTTGAAAATCTGTCGAGAAAAACTTGAGATATGATGTATCCAGTAATGTTCGATTTCATGATTTATCGCGATTTTTGTTCCCATCCTTATGCGCCTCTAGCGGTCCGAATAATAATTACGTTTTGGGCTCCGCCTTCGCCAGACCAGGCAAGGCGGAGCTACAAATCAGATTTTGTATTGCAACTTTTATTTTTAGATTACGAGCCTTTAATTTGTAAAAATTTTAAATTTTTTGGTATTTTTTATATTTTTTGGTTCTATTTATAACATTTTTGAAATATTTTTATACTGTTTTTCAAAAGAAACATAAATTGTCTGTCGGTTGTTTTTTTATTTTTTTTTAATTATGTTAGGTACTTGGTTCTTGAAGCCATATACCTCTTCTTGTTAGATTGGACTTCTTATAATTTAAATATTTTTTAATAAGCGATATTAAATTGGGCAACTATATTCGTTTTACTGTCATTTGATAAACTATTGGAATGATTTTTCAAATACTTTCAAATACATTATTCGTCTATCGACTGAGATTTTTTTCTCATTTCATTTGAATGATATAATTTATATAATTATTATCGTATGCAGAAAAACATAAATATTTATAATCGTTTGTCGAGTTTTTCAAAAACTTTGATTGGAATTCTTGATTTTGTCTTTTGATTTTATATTATTTTTAGTTTTAATTAAATTAAATTATTATAAAAAATGAAGATATCAAAAAATGGGCTCGGATGGCCATAATAACGGGTATCTAGTTTGTAAATCAAAAACCCGCTATTTTTTTGCATCTGCCGATCCTCAAATATAAAAGGGGTACAGTTTGAGCACTTTTGTTGCCCTAAAAATGTTAAATTTGTACACTTGGCGTCTCGGCGCCGGGGCGCCACACGGTTGCGCCTGGAGACCTAAAAATGACCGCGGTCTATCCCCAGGATGTGAGAATAAAAGGGGCCAAATTTGGTTGCTGCCCTTTAAAACCGGACGGGGGTGCGATATTTCAAAGTTGACGCCGACTAAAACCGGAAAAAACCCAAGAAAAATCGACCATTTCGAGAATTAGCGTGGAAAAATTTAAAATTCGAACCCCACCTTAAAATCCACATCCCTCTTTAAGATTCAACTGGAGTTTTTAAAATCTGACTAAAAAAACTGCCCTTTTCGCGGTTTGGAGCAAAAAACGTCGGATTTCGGGGTAAAAATACAAAAGGGGTCCTATCTCCGCCCCCTTAATAGATAGGTCCGGACGGGTCAAAACCATCATATTCAGAATTTGGTCCTCTATAACATACTAAAATTTGATGCGATTCGGGGTGAATTTCGGACACTGAGGGGATGAATTCGATTTTTCGTTCGGGGTGGTATAACTTTTTTCGGGGTTGTCCGATCAAAAAGGGACAATTAAACATTTTTCTTAAAATTTTCTCCTCCTTCCACCTACAAAATTTCAACTCGATACGAAAAAAAAATACCTTCCACGTTTCTTACGGTTTTAGTGTTATAGAAGAATAACATTATTTCAACATCAATTTTATGCAATTTTGGGAGTTTGTATTTTAATTTCTTAAATTACTCAGATAAATTAATTAAAACTTAATTTTTTTATAAGTAAGTGGGTGTTGTATAATGAAGATAGAATAAAGTAGGCCTTTAAATAAATCTATCAAATTATTGATGACAATTTCTTTTCTTAAATTTCTTTATAATTCTTTCACCTTCCCTTGAAATTGACATTACTATAATATATGATAATTTTATGGTAGCATACTTCCGATAATATAAATATCTCTCAACCGTTCTTACGTATTCGGGAGCTAAATAGCGCAGGTGTTTTATAAAATAGAGTTCTCGCTTGCGGCTTACGCAGCTGTTACACACTCAAGGGCAAAGACACGGTAAACGGTAAAGCACGACTTCGCGAGAGGCACGAGTTGCGAATGTCTCAGGAGTAGGCACACCCGGCCTTACAGTGATTGGCTCGATCACTTTTAGCGAACTCCACAAAAGTGGGACGTCTTACGGGGTCCCCTCCGGTGGGGATTTCCCCTAAGTAACCTACAAACCTCTAGAATATTCATCTTAAGCGGGCTGCTTTATAATTCCCACTCGAGCCCATTTCACCCCCTGATAATTTAAATGAATTAAATTCTACCCCGTATATTTTTTCGAGAAATCAATTTTTTTCTGAAAAATCTCAAATTTCTAAATTAGTTTTTTTGGTTGAAAACGTATTCAATGCCGTTTCCAACAAAATATAATTTAGTTTAATTAGTAAATTCAAAGTTTTCATTATTTTAATATGTATTTTCCAAGATTTCGATTTAAATAGTTTTCTTGAAAACTGCAAAAGTTAACAATACCAAAATTTTAAATGTTTATTTATTTAACATATTAATAAAGTAATTGATGGCGCGGCGCTTTCTTAATCTATATAATACCTGCTGATGAAAAACCTGGGATCGCCACTGATTCAAGCTTCAATTAAATTAAATTTAAAATTTTAATTTTAATGTTCACATCTAGCATAAATGTTAAAATTAAATATCAAATTTCTGACACCAATATGAATAGAAAAAAAGTGTTGGTTCATAAAAAAATATGGCAATCAAACAAAAATAATAAATAATTTATACTTTTAAAGTAAAATTCATATTTTTAGCTAAAAATTATAAATTCTACTTTTACTCCGAAATGAAGCACCGGACCGACATACAATAAGGTACCTTTTCTGTAGAACATTGATCAAAGATTGTTTTAGTACTATTAAAATTATGAAAAACGTAAAGAAAAAAAGATATGATCAAAAAAAGTTGATGACCCCCAGGGGCGGATAGGACAGACGGGACACCGGGAAATTTCCCGGTGCGCCGGTGGGATTGACCGCTGGTGCTGCCGGTGCGTTTGGACGCCGGTCTCGCCGGTGCCGCCGACGCAGTTCCGATTACATTCGAATCAGTGCCGATCCGCCGCCAGCGGCATAGCTTGATTCCATATTTTTATGTTGTTTATTTGCAATTTTCCGATATGTAACGACGGGAATCGAGAATACCGAACGAATTATTCGCAACAGGCGACGAGAGTCAGTAACACTAAGTAAGGAGTAAGGCCAATACGCTAATTAGGCGCAACGTGTTGGGTGTAGTTATTTTTTCTGTAACCATAATAATATTGTTTAATTTCCATTTAAGTTACACAAATAAATAGGTAAGGTATAAGATAAGCATATCATGCTAAAGATAATAATTAATTACTTTGCTACTTCGTTTAGTTTATATTCTTGGATTTTGGAATAGAATATAGATAAAACCAAATTTAAAAATTTGAATAATTAGTAATTATTATTTAAGCTACAAATACGAATACAAAATAAAGTAGCGTCCAATTAAAAATTTTCAGATTAGAAATCACAATGAATACTTCGATTACGCCAAAACGCAAAAAGAAAGGAGCCGCCGAAAGAGAGCGAGAAAAGAAGAAACTCCGATTAGCAGAACAGGCAAAAACATGTACGAGTCTTGATGTGTTATTCAGGAAAAAAACTGAAAATGAACATGATCATGAGGTTAGTACAAGTGTTGGCTCACAGCAATATAATTTGGAAAACTCACAAACCATGGTCAAAACAATTGAAAGTGATTCAAATGCAAGAAATGAGAGTCTGTTGATTGAAGAGGAAGTTTCTACGCATAATCAGAAAAAAAATATGAGTGGTCTGCAAGAATGTCAAAATACTTTCATCCCTGAAGACATTGAAGGTGAGAAAAACGTTGTGAGTGGTTTAAAAAAATGCCAAAATACTTTGAGCTCTGAAAACATTGAAGGTGAGGATGTGAGTGGTTTACAAGATAATCAAAATACTTTCAACTTCAGCGACATTGAAGGTGAGAAAAATTATTTTTGCAAACCAGCACAACATGAATTAACTTCATTCTTTGCCTACCACCCAAAAGTTCCACGAAATCACAAAAATTTTAATTGCAACAAGGCATTCATAACTGAAAATAAAACACCCCGAAAATGGTTAACATACAGCGTTCAGTTAAATGCTCTGTTTTGTACCGTTTGCTTGGCTTTCGGTAAACCCAAAGACAAAAGTTCATTTATACAAGATATGTCGGATAGAGATAGATACAACTCAAGATGTATCGACCATTGATCAATGTGCAATTATAATAAAGTATGTTTATGAAGGAGAAGTTTATGAAAGGTTACTTTGTTTTATTAGCTGCCATGATTCAACTGGTGTCGGAATACACAATTTAATTGTTCAACAACTAGTGTCAAATGATTTAGAAATGAATAAATGTGTTGCTGACTCAACTGATGGAGCTGCTAACATGCAAGGTGTATATAAATGCCTTACAGCTATATTAAAAAATAATAATAAAGAGCATATTCATATTTGGTGCTTTAACCACATTTTGAATTTAGTAATTAGCGATTTAATGAAGAAAGGCTTAAAGGCGACATCTGTTTTTAATATAATAAATAAAATAGCAGTATTTTTCAAAGAGTCTTACCAAAGGATGGATGTTTGGAATGAGAAAAATATTGACGATCCAAAAAAAAAGAAAATTGCTAACTATAGGGGAGACTCGTTGGTGGGCAAAGGAAGTAGCTTTAGTCAAAATATTTGGAAGCTATGACAATTCCAGCTCTGCTCTCTACCTTGAAGTTGTTCTTGCCCTTGAAGCAGTAGAAAATAAAAAAGAAATTAACGCTGATGTTCGAGCTACAGCTAAAGGACTAAAGGAATCGCTACTTAATGTAAATTTTACCCCGTCTTTCAGCCTTGCCTCTTTAAATGAAATTAAAATATGAAATTATATTAATTTTGAAAAAAAACTATTGAAAATTACCCTTAAGGAACGTTAATTGACGTATCAATTAATGAATAGGTCCTTTTTATAGAGGCAGACCGGGTTTTACATAAATACTAAATTTTGACCAATTTAAATGATGTTATACGATGGGTGGCTGATAACTTCACCTCATTGATCTGAAATTGTAACTCTCCAACTCAGAAATTTACTAATTCTAATTAAATGTTCTCACTTACTTCTCAGGGGTTAAGGCCTCTCTGATTTTTTGTTACGCCCTTACTGCTCAGCTCTCGCCGTTGTAATTTTCTTAAACCCGCGCACTTTACACTTAAATAGCTGAAAGAAGGATTCGCTAGGTTTTGAAATTAAGCACCATGATCTGAATTTAAAAATATTAAAACTATATTACAGTGATAATTAATGAAAATATGAATTAAAATGGACAAATAAAATATACAAATGTTAACTTAAAACAAAATATGAAGACTTAAATTACAAAAAAAAACAAGAAAATCAAAATAAACTTAAAACTTCAATACAATAATTTTCATTTAAAACAAACTATCTCGAAAATGTACCCTAGCAAATACCTCTTATCAGATACACGCAAACACTTTACAAAACAAAAACAAACAAAAAAAACTAAACAAAAATAAAAGAAAATGACACGAAACTTTGTGAACTGAGCAGCAAGTCGGGTAATGTACGAATTAACAATCTTTTCAAAATCCACCGCTTTTGTACTTAGACAAAAATACAAAAGTGGGGGATGAACTGACCAATGAGGGTGCGGTATTTAAGTAGTGTTTGCGTGTTCCGTTCGAGGGGTTGCTTAGTGTTATGAAAAAAATCCCATGAACCCTCTTAACTGAAAATAGGGTTGCAGTAAATACAAATTAAAAAAATAAAATAAAATAAAAAAATTACAGACATAAATTTGGAAAGGGGCACAAATTACCTAAAAGCTTTTCTCATTTATTGCATTTTCAATAATACTTTAATATCTAATTTATCAGCGGGTCACGGCGCTTCTTCTGAGTTGGTCAAAACTTTAACTTTACATAAACAAATTATTTATTTAAAAAATAACAAAACAATTGTGGGTTTTTCCGTCTTTGGGGCGCCCACCATTAGGCGCGTCGGACTTTGGGTTCCAACAATAAGGTTGTAAAATTTCGCCCTATGCTCAGTCCCGACTAATTGTAATAGGGTCGGTATTTACTTGGAAATAAAATTTATTCCGATAGCAATTGCAAATACCGACAAAGATGTTTTATTTATACAAGTCGTAAACGCGCATCAAAAAAAAAACCCAAATTGCTTTACAATGACTAATAGTTAAATCCCGGCAATATTATGGAAAATGCAATAGTCCCTAATCATCACATATTTACATTAAATATGATGTAATTTTGACTGCACACATATTTTTAAAAATGTTTAGTATTACTGGGCCATTGTCTAGATACTTACAAACAACTGGACTAGATCTGCTGAAGGCAAGTTATATGGCACAATCGGCAATAACTCAGTTAAAAGAAAATCAAAGAAATTTTGACCACATTCGAGAAACTGCTGACAAGTTTATAAGTTGGGCTTCTGAGAAACTAGACAATGAAGAAAACACCGAAATATTAATTGAAACATCCTTACCAAAAACACGGGTGAGAAAAATTAAAAAAATGCCAGGAGAGGAATGTAGAGACGAAAGACCCCATAATGAGACTGATAGATTCAGATCAGAAACCTTCAACGTCATTATGGACACAATAATTGGATCAATGGAAGCCAGATTTACTAAAAATTTTAATATTTGTAAAGATCCTTGACCCTAAAAATTTTAAAGAATTAAAGGGAAATATACCAAAAGAAAGTTTAGTTACATTATCTAGTAAACTGATTCAAATAAATTCATTAGCTACTGTACAAAACCTACAAAACGAATTAAGCATATTCATTGAAAATTGGTATATGCTGAAAACAAATATTCGGGAATCGTATGTTCTTGCCTTTCCTAGGATAAATGATGATGCACCGTCTGAAAATGAAAATATACATACATGTGTCAGTGAAAACTTAGTCAATTGTAATAGCTGTAAAAACTGCTGTAGGTGTTGCTATTATATTTTATGCAAGTACAACCTGTATCAGGAAGCTTATCCGATACTCGCTCTAGCCTATAAATAGTTATTAACATTGCCTTTTTCACAAGTAGCATGTGAAAGATCCTTTTCAAAATTAAAATTTGTTAAGAATAGACTAAGATCTACTCTCACAGAAGATAAGTTAGAAGGACTAATGCTTATGAATTGTGAAAATGAAGTATTAAATAAAATTGATAATGATGATATAATCAATGACCTGGGAAAATCTAGTTATCTCTTATCAAAACAATTGTTATACTAAAAATTTAGTAAATTGGTATTGTATTTAACTTAAGAATGTTTTTATACAGGGTGAGTCGGGAGGAAACGGCAATATTTTATGAAATGATAGTATGGATCATTCTAAGAAAAAAAGTTCATATGAACATATGTCCGATTTCGCTCACTAAGGGAGCTACAGCCCTTCAAAGGTTAGTAATAAAAACAGTGACAACTTTTTAGGGGTTTATTTTCTAAGATTTTTTTTTCAAAATAATGTTTGCCAAACATTTTCAGACAAAAAAGGTATTCCTGTACGAACTCCGTAGAATGCACCCTTTTAGAGATAAATGCACGTTAACACGCGTTTGCCGTCACAATCTTGTGCGTTGGGTATTTACTTATTGTTAACGTGCATTTTTCTCTAAAATGGTGCATTCTACGGAGTTCGTACAGGGATACCTTTTTTGTCTGAAAATGTTTGGCAAACATTATTTTGAAAAAAATATCTTAAAAAATAAACCCCTAAAAAGTTATCACTGTTTTTATTACTAACATTTGAAGGGCTGTAGCTCCCTTAGGGAGCGAAATCGGACATATGTTCATATGAACTTTTTTCTTAGAATGATCCATACTATCATTTCATAAAATATTGCCGTTTCCTCCCGACTCACCCTGTATATTTGTGATATTTTAATATTTTTTATAATTTAACCAAAGAATGTTTTTTATTTTTTATTAGAATTATTTATTTTGTTGTGATATTTTTTTGGACATGATTATGTGATTTATGTGTTATTTTTATTTATATAATGAGAGTTTATACTTTTTTGTTTTTAATAAAATAGAGATTTGTTGAAATGTATATGTACACATTTTATTTCAATAGATATATTTATAAAGTTTAAATGTTCGTTGTTTAATGTAAATTGCTTGTTTTGCTATTTTCCCTAAAAATTTCACTAAAAATTTTTCACTAAAAATTTCTCTAAAAATTTTTTTCATCAACTAGGCGCCGGTCGCCACAAATTTCCCGCGCCGGTCCGATATACCCCATCAGCCCCTGATGACCCCCCACATGTAACGCCCCTGAAAATATTTTTTAAAGTTTTATTGCCCAAAAATGTGTATCCTTATGTGAAAAAACTGTGGCCAAAATTTCAAATTAATATCTCTTATAATATTTATTTTATTTACAAAAAATATTTTTTTTGAAAAATTTTCAAGTGGTATAACTTTTTAGGGAAGCATTTCCGGACAATATAAGTATAAGTAAAAAATCCTTAGTTTCACTTGCTCTAATACCACAAGCAATTTGTCCCATTTATTTAGGGACGCCCCCTGTGTGTATTTACAATAAACGCTTGTATGTGTTTATTAATTAAATGTTGTTTTTTTGGATTTTGGGAAATCAAGTAAAATTCCGTGGCCGAAACGAAATTTTTCGACAATTTACAGGAAAAACATAAACCGATTTTGTTTACACCGTAAAATTTCATTACTGCCACTTACGTGATATTTTAATGGAGGTAATAATAACGATATTTTAAAACATATTTTTCTGATAAATGGTGATTTTTTTTCTGTTTTAACGCTGGCGTTTTTAATCACTTTTTGCGCGAAATTTTTTTTTGGATATGTCAATTTAAAAAAAAAGAAAACTCATTTCGTATAGAATATTATTAGAGGAATGCAATGACTTATTGTAAAAAAATTAAAAACAACTAAAATTTTTATTCAATTAATGAAGGAAACAATCGATTGTTTGGTTTGAAATTAAGTTTTTACCTTTTCCTTCATTAATTGAATAAGAAGAACCAAGCTTCTAGGTATTTTGTTAATTCTATAAAATTTTTATTTCCTAGTAAAACAATTTTTTTTGCAACATTAAATATGTTAGTGCATTCAAGTCTAGATTCAACCTAAAAAGAAAAAATACATTTGATTTTTCAGATCTAAAACAATGTTCGCGTTTGCTCTCCATAAGACCAATATAAATTTAAACTTGGCGACTTACGCGCTAGCCATTTTACAAACCGCAGCAGTTTAGGCATTATCAAAAAGGTGTCACCATTTCAGATTTTGTTCGGATCCACGCTACGCTGCTCTCGTTCTACAAACTTTTATACGCGTGCTATCATAAATAAATTTGCGAGTTTTTTAAAAATATTGTAATTTTATAAAAATCCTTGCTTTAGTTTTATAGTAGGAAAAGAAATAATACACGAATAATAGAGAGAAGATCATTTTTTACTAAAATAATAAAATGATCATGATTACATTGTATAATATATATTAACTTAAAACGCCCTCATTATTGTTTACTATACCATGTGGCATGTATATCTAATTAAAAAACATACATATTATATTTTATAAGATAAAAATGAACTTACTTCATATATTTAAATTATTTCTTGGTAACTTTTTTCTTGCTAACTGTCAATTTTTCTTTTTCCTCCATAAGTTCTCTTTGTCGTTTCTGTGCTGCCTTTATGTAACGAGGATCTACACAAAGGAGACCATATTTCAAATTACCTCTAATGATTTCTGGACATACGCAATCTATATAAAAGTTGCAAAGTTTTGATTCCATATGATTCTTCCAGAAATCATCATCCTTTTTTATGTTTTCTACGAATAGAGGCGTATTTTTATTGAAAAATATAATAATATAACAAAGGTCTCTTTTTGTTATATGTAGTTGCCCTTGAATCGGAATATAAACATTTTAAATTAGCAACATTAGACACAAAGAGAAAACTATACCTGAAAGTAATAATTGTGGTTTCTTTTTAGGGTGCGAATATACCGAGTCACAACTCACGACTCAAGACTCTCGACTAATCACTCACCGCTCTTTAAACATGCATGTTCATACCGAAAAAACGATCTTTGCTCCTTTCCTATTTCAAATGCCTCTGCCCTTAAAGCTTAAACTGAACTAAATTTAGTAAACAAATATCACGTGAGAGCGCAGGGCCAATCAGAGCGCCGCCCACAGTGATCACATTGACGATTTGATTCTTGAGCGAGGATCAATGAGTGGTGAGTGAAGAGCGAGGAACACGCTGTCCCGGTATAAACACTCGCATTTAAACCTATGCGTTGGCTTTTTCATCGATGTGTGAGGATCAGATTAATGAGTCGTGAGTTGTGACTCGGCATAAACGCACCCTTAGATTTAGAATACCATTATTTGAATGCTCCCCTTTTTAGCTACTTCTTCCAAGGGAATACCAATTTTTGAAACTTTCAGCAAGCACTTTACCTCTACAAGCCTGTAAGTTCCTACCAAGCCTTTAAAAAATATATTTACCAAGTATTAGAATTTATTTTTGATATTTAAACATATAATTATGTATGTTGTGATAAGAATCAAAATAATAATAAATAAATACCATCTGGTGATGCGGCTAAAAATGGGTGCTCTATATCTATAAATAATCCACTTGGTCTTACTTCTTCTTGAAGAGATTCTTGAAATAGCTTTATAGCCACTTCTTCATTCACCTTACCATACTCTATAGCTTCAGTGGTAAAATCTATTGGGTCTAAAATTCGTTTTAGTAATGAATGGCATGAGGTTGGTCTTTATTTAAAAAAAAAACGTCTGTATAACCATGAATATGATTGTAAGGACAGAAATGCGAACAAGAAAAACAAAACTGCTTCAAGTAATCACCACATTGGGGAAAACCATCTGTTCAAATTTAATAAATATAAAATTGTGGATAGGGAAAGTAACATGTTTAAACGTTTGATTAGTGAGATGATTCATATCCAACAGAATCAAAAAACTTTGGTAAATCAAAAGACCGATTGTGAAGGTCTTAGTAAGATCTACCATTTCTTAATTAATAGATGACGATAATTCTGCAACTGGAAGGACGTGCGATTATAGTAACATAACTATATATAACATTATTTTTGTTGATTGTGTTTTTTCTTAATTTTGAGATGAATTGTTGGTGACCATATTTTGATTTTATTATGAAGGTCATCTGTTCTTCCACTTGACATAAACCCCATTACAAATTTTGGTATGTCACGGGAGAGACACGTTAACGTTGCTTGTTTGTAATAATTGTGTAATCTAAAATCAACCTTTAAATATTCTATTCAATTCAATTGTATTGTACTGTATTGTATCGTATTGTATGGTATTCTATTCTATTCTATTCTATTCTATTCTATTCTATTCTATTCTATTCTATTCTATTCTATTCTATTCTATTCTATTCTATTCTATTCTATTCTATTCTATTCTATTCTATTCTATTCTATTCTATTCTATTCTATTCTAGTACCAAATAAAAAGACTCCCTATGGGTCTAAAAATCAGCTCAAGTGCATTTTCAAGAGTAATGACGATTGCAATGTCAAGTTTGAACTATGAGAGTTGTTTTGTTTATTTGGATGATCTAATCGTTTTTGGAATTAATCAATCAAACGAAACAAAGCGATTTGTGACATTATTATCGAAAATGTATTAAAAATTTTGGTAAAATAGCTTATTCTTTAAATAAATTAAGTAGGAAAGGAGAAATATTTAATTGGACTGATGAATGTGATCAAGCTTTTAAAATTCTCAAAACAGATTTGATTGAACCTCCGGTTTTGCCATTCCCAAATTTTTCGGAACAAAACAAATTCATTTTAAAAACTGACGCCTCTGGATTTGCAATTGGTGCAGTATTATCAAATAGTGACAAAAAACCGGTATCATACGCAAGTAGAGTACTTAATAAGGCAAAGAAAAATTATTGTACGATTGAAAAGGAGCTACTTGCCATTGTCTGGGCAGTAAAACACTTTAGACTTTATTTGTTTGGACGGAAATTTACTATTTTTACTGACAATAGACCTCTTATTTATTTATTTAGTATGACCAATCCTTCAAGCAGACTGACAAAATTTAGGCTAGTTCCTCCAAATATGATTTCGATATAAAATACATTAAGGGAAAAGAAAATGTATCGGCCGATGCTTTATCCAGAATTGAAATAAATTCTGACGAACTAAACAAATATATCTAGCATTGATGAAAAAAATTTTGTTACAACAAGAGCACAAACTAAGAAAAATTTACAAAACTGTAAAACTAATTCCGATAACACAATCGATCATGAAAGGATTGATCACCCTGGAGTGGTCGAGTTGTTAAAGAGACCTGTAAACACCACTGAGTTATGTCTAATTTCAAGTCATGACTTTGCAAAAATAATTAAAAATGTTAAAAACCTAAGACAACATTTCTATGATAAAAATCGCGATATAATTTTTTTAAATAAGGAAATCCGATCAATGACTGCATTAAATGCATCGTTGAGAAACCTTAAAGAATTTGCAAAATAAATAATATTTCAGAATTGGTAATCTTAAAAAATCAAGAGTGCGCACCATTAATTCTCGAAATTACCAAGAGAGCTAACATTTTATCAAAATCAAATATTAAAATAACAATTCTAACAAATGTTAATACTATCACAGACAAAGATACAAGACAAATTATTTTAAATGACTTTCATATGCTACCAACAGGAGGACAAGCGGGTATAAATCGCATGTATAATAATGTTTAAAAGTATTACTTTTGGTCAGGCTTACGAAATGATGTTGAAAAATTTGTTAAAAATTGTGATGACTGCAAGCGATATAAACATTCAATACCAAATTTACAACCAATGCAAATAACATCAACGGCATCATCAGCATTACAAAAAATATACTTGTACATAGTAGGTCCTTTGCAACCAGACGTAAGCAATTTTAGATACATTTTAACATTACAATGCGAATTAAGTAAATACGTTGAAGCTTACCCTATTTTAAATAAGGAAGCGGTTACGGTAGCTCGTTCATTTGTTAATAATTTTATACTTCGATACGGCATACCAGACAAAGTAGTTTCAGATCAAGGTACAGAATTTATGGCTTTTACATTCTCTGAAACATGTAAAATATTACAAATAAAACAGTTAAATTCAACTTCGTATCACCACGGTTTTGAGAATTCACAGCTCAGAAGAACATGCTGATACGTGGAGTTCCTGGGTACCTTATTGGTGTTTCGCCTATAATTGCACAGTTCATTCTGAAACCCATTACACCCCATATGAACTTGTTTTTGAAAAAAACATGAAGGTTACCTTCAAATGTTGTAAACAATTCAGATCCAATTTATAATTTTGAAAATTATCCATTAGAGTTAAAATATAGGTTACAAGAAGTTTGTAAAGATGCAGAAAATAATCTGATGGTATCAAAAACAAAACGAAACGAAAGCAAATGTATGATAAAAAATCAAATTGTAAAGAAATTAAATATAAAATAGGTGATAAAGTGATGTTAAAAAACAATTGTGGAAATAAAAGTGAAGCACTATTTAAAGGACCATATAAAGTGTTAGAAGATAAGTCACCAAACATTTTAATTAAAATAGAAAAAAAAAAAATAAAAGTGCATAAAAACCGTGTGAAATTATACACTAAACCATAAGTGATAAGTGAAAAAAAAACTGTAAGTTAGTTTAAGAAAAATTGCTTAGTTACAAACCATAATTTTTTTTTGTTTTCGGGGAAGGTGTAGTGTAAAAACACACCTACTAAAAATGTATATTATTAAATTAAGTAGGTTATGCGTATTTAGCAATTATTAATAACATTAGGTATAAGTGCGAATCCAGCTGATTGAGCATTGTTGCACAAAGCACAATCAGCAGTAGTTTTAAGTTGTAATTAATTATTAAATTAGTTTTTAAGTTCAGTTCCTTGTAAGTCGTCACAGTTGGTGCAGATCTTCATAAACTTCAGATCTATTATTATCATTTTTTGAGATTTTTTGGTAGCCTCTAATGGGTAATTTTCAAAAGGGATGAAGATAAACATTGTCTAAACTTTGGAAAGGTTAAATATCAAAGTTTTATTCACTTAAAATAAAATTCTTTACTGTATTTTATACAAAAAAGATCCTCTTATTCTAATCGCTAGGATGTACCGTTTACCCAAAAAAAACGCATTTAAGATACATTTGCTAGCGACATTCGCGGACGACGGAAACGCCGAGCTTAGCAATGCTGCTAGTTTGCTGCTTATTGCTAAGCAAAATATTCCGATTAGCGTTTTGGTCGTCCGTGAGGGAAAATTTTAATGCGTTTTTGGGGCAAACGGTGCATCCTAGCTTTGTTAGAATAAGAGGACCTTTTTTGTTTAAAATAAAGTAAATTTGTAAGAATAAAGCTTGGATATTTAACCTCTGCAAAGTTTAGACAATGTTTATCTTCAACCCTACTAAAAACAACCCTTTAGAAGCTACCAAAAAATCTCAAAAAAATGAAACTAATAGATCTAAATTTTATAAAGATCAGTACCAAATTTGAATAGTGTAATGTAAACCGTACTTTTTGGCAGCATCTTCAAAGAGCTGTAACTCTCTTATAAAGAAAGTTTTACAAAGATGATTTTTTGTCATTCTACTTATATTCACCTCTAGTACCACCTCTTCAAAGAATAACGGTTGAACCGTAAACACCCTGTATATTTTTTATACAGGGTGTCCCGAAACTTATGCATAATAATCGAAGGGGTTATAGAGGACAGCAAAACAAGCAACTTTTGTTAATAAAGCCATGTCCGGAAATTAACCGTTAAGGCACTAGGTTGAAAATTTCAGACAACCCTGGGCTATTCCATAGGGTTCGAACATGTAAATAACCACCAGTAATATCCGTTCCACTTAACATTTCGTCTTGGGCGTGGGCGTTGTGGGTCTTTAGTGGAACGCACTGTTGAAAGAGTATTATTATTCTGTGGTTGAACGGATCATGTCAAAAGAACACAACTATTCCTATTAGCTCTATGGATTTTGTTCTATGATTTGATGACGTGACGTTTAGCTCCGCAGTGTTTAAAATTGAACGTTAGAAAATTAAAATTAAAATGAGTGAAAAGAATCCTTTGCAGATGATTTACGAATTAGGCTCTCAATATATGTGCACCCCAAATTTTAAGCTGCTATTTGAACATGATTGGAAAGGAGAAAAAATATTTACTTTTGAATTAGAATTTATGAACTTGTATGCATTTGCACAAGATAAATCGAAGAAGCTTGCGAAGCTATCAGCAGCTATCAGCAGCTACAATGATGCTCGAAATACTTAAATCATTTCCAAAAAGAAGCAAAATAAACGATAAAAACAATTATATCGGAGAACTTCTTATTTTTTCTGACCCGGTTTTCATTTCCACCCGGTATACACTAAAAAGGAGAGAATAGAAGCTGACATGCAACTATTAGTGGATTTATTTGCTTATAGGGGTAGCACATTGACCCATTTAGATCAATTTAGAAGGCTCAAACCACTTCTAGAGACCCCAAAGAAAAATATGATCCATGAAGTATTAGGACAGTCTCAAGTATCTCCGAATACAATAACACTACCAAGAATTGCAGGATGCTTCCCATTCCTCGTCGCAAATGCATTTCATACGGGTTCTGGAAAAATCACAATAACACTCGACGATTTAGGTCTTCCAGAAGAAACCACCAAAGCCATCCTGACACCATTCTTTACTTCCTGCGTTCCATCAAAATGGATAGAATATGAAAATAATTTCCACATGGTGTTATTCCTAGTTCATGTATATGGACACAACCGTATACAGAACGGAAAATCAAACTCCTTTGGAACAGATTTTTGAAAATTACAAAGCATGTTACAACTCCTGGTCAGTCCCGGATAAATTGAGGGGAAATTTCTGTGCTTCCATTGGTTTGGATAGTAGCGAAGGAGGAAAATTCAAGTCAGAATTACCTGATGCAGTTGCCGGGACAGAAGAGAAATTGAGAGACATGAGACAAGATGACCCAGATTTAGAAGAAATCATCATCAAAATCGAAACTATCAAAAACTTGGGTACTTAATTCATGTTTGCATTATACATTTTTGAAGTTAGTTTTTGTAAAGAATGTTTTTCTTAGGTTATATATTCTTATGATTTTCGTTTCATTTTTTATATTTTTTGTAATATATTTAGTTTTTATGGTATATTGCTTTTTATTAAATAATAATCTTCTCACTAAACACCCCAAATAGTTGAAAACATTTAAGACGTTAAAATAAATCGCTATTACCGAACTTATCGTATTAATTAAATTTCAACCCTTGTAACTTCCAATCTACTTACTTTAGAAAAATAGTTTCGTTTCAAATTAAAAATTTGAAAATTAATTATTTATATTTAAAGTATAAACAAAGTAGAAAAAATTCAAGTCTCTACGATGTTTCGTTCAAAAGTTATGAATTTACAAGGTGTCCCGTATCGTTATTCCGAAACTTTGTGAGTGTAAACTAGGTTCAATTCTAAGACTAGTTGTAGGTAATTATTTTTTATTCAAAAGTTACAGCACTTTTAAATTTACGAACTCCAAAACAGAAAATTCAACTTGAAGACTATTGAAATAAAAACATAATTGATTTAAAATTTATTTTAAAAAGAAATTATGTTCTTTGTTACAATTTGAATTTAATTTACTAACATGTGGCATTAATATCTCGGTATTGTAAAATTTAAATCATTCATTTTGCGATTTTTGTGGTTATTGGGTTAGTTTTTACTGAATCAAAAATGCCTTACCAGTTTTCTAAAATAGAGTATGCCGATATTTAATTATTAATTAAACATTTTTTAGCTAAAAATTTTTCTAAGAACTTTATTTTCTGTTTTGGAGTTTGAAAAATAAATTCTGCTGTAACTTTTGAATAAAAGAAAATAGACCTGCAACTTTTGTGTTTATTAGTCTTAGAATTGAACCTAGTTTAAACTCACAAAATATCTGCATAACAATACGGGACACCTTGTATAAATTTCTAAAAATTACTGATATTAACATATTAAATATTTTTAAATTTAATTATTTTTTGATATCATACATTACCTAAAAAAATTTTGAATTTTGGGGAGTAAAATTTTTTTGGGAGGTGTAGAGGGCAAGTGAACCACTAAATTCATCAATTTTTAATTATCTACATTTGTGGAGTCGGTTGTGAAAAAATTCGAAAAAAAATGTTTGAGATATTTTTAAAGGCTTGAAATCTTTAATGGAAATCGGTTTTTATTTTTTTTTTTCGTAATATATATAATTAACCGGTTTCAAATTTTACTAAAAGTAATCACCGTGGATGGACGCGTTTTAAAAAATATTTGGTTAAAATCGGTTACATAGTTTTTTTTTGGAAAAATTTGGCAAAATTTTGTAGAAATACGGTTCTGGACGGTGCAATTTTAAGCCAAAAATTAAGTTTCACGGAATTTGGTGGAGGAGATGACTGTGCGAAGTTTAAGCTATTAAACGTCTCGGTGGTGCTAATAGTTTCGAAGATATTAATTATTTTGTGAAAAGTGAAAAATTTCATACCGAAATTTTGGCTCCAAACGGAGATTTTGCTTATTTTAGCTAAATTTTCGGTGATAACTCGAAAACGGAAAGAGATAGCAAAGTGATTCTTTTTTGACGTAAAGTGCACCTAAAGAGCTTTAAGGGAAGGTGAATAAAGTAGGGTTGAAATGTAATTTAAAGGGTGAATTTGGCCCATAAATACAACTATCAAAAATGCGATATAAAAATTTTTTTTTTTTCGTTATTTTTTCGAAAATTAAAATACCGTATACGTGGGAGCATTCGGTTCAAAGAGTAGATTCTTGAATATCTTTATAATTGAAAACCCGCTAAAAAGTGACCCGGCGCGAGCCACTGACCCCTAAAATGAAAATTTCGAGTTTGTTTCTACGTAATTTTCCAACTATAAAAAATCTGAGTGGCCTATACACTGTAAAAAATATTCCTTTTTAAAGTTGCGGAAGAAAATTGCAAAAATTTTAAAAATTTTTGAACATTTTACGTTCGATTTTTTTCCAAGGTCCAGTGTAAAAGTAACAAGGTGCTGATTTTGTTGCTCATAAGCAAATACCAAATAAGTAAAATAAAGAATATTCGAGTATTACAGGTTGTTCCTTTGCGCCGGGAGGCTTAAAAATTGGTCACGGTAATCCCCAGGAATGTAAGAATAAAAAGGGCAAAATTTCGTCCCTTCCCTTTAGAATCCGACGGAGTTGCGATTTTTCAAAATTAACGCCGCCGAAAGCCCGAACAAAGGCGAGAAAGATCGACCATTTTCGGGAATTTTTTTCAAAGTGTCGGGGAGGTCCAAAAAATTTAAAATTCGAACCACACTTGGAATCGACATCCCTCTTTACATCGGAACCGGAATTCTTAAAATCGGACAAAAAATACCACCCTGTCGGGCGCTCCTCGCAGAAAACGTTCGAATTCGGGGTAAAAATACGAAAGGGGTCGTATATCCGCCCCCTTAATAGATAGATCCGGGCGGAACATATTTTAAAATTCCATATATAGAAGATATATCTCAACAACTTAAAAAAGTATTAGATAACAATATTAAAATAACCTTTTACAATATTAAAACAAATTATCAATTATTTTCTAAATTAAAAACAAAAATTCCCAATGATTTAATAATTAATACAATTCACCAAATTAACTGTAAAGACTGCAAAGGTGTTTACATAGGACAATCAAAACAATATTAAAAAAAAGGAATTTATAATCATGTAAATGATTGTACAGATAAAAATGTTGATAAAACAGAAAAAACCGCCCTAAGTAATGACCATTTTACACACCATCATGTTTTTGATTTTGAAAATACTAAAATTTTAGATGAAGAAGTTGTTTAAATAAAAGATTAATAAAAGAGATGATATATATTCAAAAAAATGAAAATACAATTAACAACGAAATTGATATATCTGGATTGAGCAAAATTTACTATCATCTTTTAAATTTAATATAAGTTTTTATTACAAATAATTAAAATTTAAATAATCAACCCTTCATACATAAACAAATGATTAGGCAACCAATTTGTCAAATACATCAAAAATATTTTTACACATACAATTTTTACAAGATAATTAGAAGACCATACATCTATTATATTAATATACCATATTATTATTTTTTAAAAATATACAGACATCGATTTATGTATATTATTTTGATGAATAAAATAAACTCAAGATTTTTTAGAAATTGAAAACAACTTTAAATAGGCAATTTCGCTTAAAATATTAATAGTATATGTTTGTAGATAAATTATATTTATATTTAGGCCTTGACAATGAAGCTAACCAGCTTCGAAACGTTGGCATTTTAATAATTGTTTTTAATAAAGATTGTCCGAAGAAGCTACGAAATTTTATTTAATTTAACAACTTTCTGTTAATTTAATAATATGGTAAGTCAAAAAAAATACACGTTTTAAAATTGATTCTTCTTCATTCTAGTTTTTTAAAACAATTTGTGATGTTTTTGTTGGTTAATAGGCTCTGAGGATGGTTTAAACTAGCCGAAACGTTTTGTTTATTTTTATTTAATTTAAAAGAAGTTATGGGTAGTAAAAGGTGTTAGTTAATACAATAAAAGGTAGGAAATTTAATGTGTAACTCCTATTTAACCAATTTAATTAATATAGAGGGAACAGCTACAAGTGCAACAACAAAATGTTCCTTTAACTACTTCCTATGAAAAAATACCTGATGATTTTATGAATGAATTAATAGAATGCTGCGATGATAATTATAGCGGAATGGAGGAACATCCTCCAGAAGAATTGGTGGAAATGGGCTGTGATTTGAATCTGTACGAATATATTAATTTGGATGAATTGGATAGTGTAACCGATGGGTAAGATTTTTTAATATTTAAATATTAAATAGGAAGTGTTTCAATGACCGCCATCGATATTGCTTACTGAAACTATAAATACCACCGGATTATTATCACTGCAATAAAAAAAGAAACGGCATGAAGAGTCATCATTTTGTATGTCTTGTTACCTTTATCCTTAAAATATCATCCTCGAAACATTCTATTAATTGATAATCTGATGAGCTAATCTGATAATCTAATCTGATGAGCTAATCTTATGAGCTAATCTGATGAGCTAATCTATAAATTAGTTACTAATTAATTAATAAATAGAATGGAAACAGGGTTGCAATGACTTGAATCAGTAATTTAAATCTGATTTAAATCACATTGTTTTTTTTAATCGTTGATTTAAATCACTTCTTAAAATAATTGAAATCTATTAAGAGCATCTTCCTAGACGCCCGCGATAAATTTTCCGTTGGAGATAATAACAAGGAATAGAAAATCCATCCCACTTTTCTGGAGCTTCTTTGCAAATTATTCACAAATAACTGACAATTAATGCGAATCCATAGAGGGCGCGCGAGTTTGGGAGGAATAATTGTGATAAATCATGAAATCGAGCATTAGTAGCCCAGAAAAAACTCAAGTTTGCTTCGTTAGATTTTCAATTTTTTTTCAGATTTATAATCTTAATTAATTAGGCTACAACTTAACCGATAGTCACCTTCTGCAACCTAACACAAAATTAATTAGAGGGGTCCAAAGTTAAGGTACTTTTAGGTCAATATATTTTTTTTTGTAGATTCTCCAATTTTTTTTCCTTCCCCTGGGAGGTATAGAAATGACTTCTAAATCGTCTACAAAAAAAATTATACAAAAATCTTTTTCGTACTAGCCTATTTTTCTGGGGTACTAAACCACTATATTTTCTGTTTAGGAAGATGCTCTTAAGAGGCTTTTTTTCGGACCGATTTTTCTTTGCAACACGATTTCGGCCGTATTTTTAAAGTTATAAAATCCAAATTACTATGTTTCTTAAGATTTTGAAATGCCAAAGAAGATGTGTTTTTTAGTTTTTTTAAATTTTTAGGGTAATTAAATCACTTAGCTCTAATCCTTAAATATGCCATTAAGATATACTTATGTTTATCTTAATCCGATTAATTTCTAGTTTTAAGCATAATTTTCCAGTTGAACACCTAATTACCTAATTACTTAGTACTTAGAATTTTCCAAAATTCAACCAATCAGAGTTTATGAACTACGAGATCACCTGCTACGAAGATCTTTAAAAAGGCCCCACATAAGATTTTCATTTCATTCATCGTTTTCACCTTTATCACGTCCTAAACTTACAATTTGTCACCAAAAACTCTGTTTTTCGTTCAAATAAAGTTGTGTTCTAGTTAAAAGTGAATATATTGTGTTAAAAATGAAATCTAATAAAAATGAAAATCCAGGAAAATCACGTGCGCGCCGTGTAAAAATTCCATACGGTCGTAGAAAATACAAGAACATATTAACTTATTATCATTCGAAGGTATGTATTAGTAAATTATGTTTTATTACTATTTACTTTAAGTATATAAATTTACATGATCTTACCAATAACTATTTTTCCATATGAATAAGTCAAATGTCAAATTATAAATAACTTCGTCGAACCAAATTATACACGTTGGTCCATTTTATCCTCAATACTGCAAATATCTCCAAGAGTAAGAGCTTAGAAAAAAAAATTCCAATAAAATTTGTTAAGTTTAAAAGGGGCCAAATAATGGGTGTAATTTTTTTCACCTGAAGGACTTTTTTTAATGGAAAATTATATTTTTTATTAGGTTCTAAATCTATAGAAAAAATATAAAATAATATTTATCATTTTGATGTTAACCAAAAATTTAAATTAGGTTTCATAAAAATAAATTGATATTAGAATTAACTAAATTAAGATTCACTGAAGTACTTATTTTTTATTTTATTGTAGCGTCAAATTTAGGCTTCCCACTATGATAATATTGTAACATAATATTGTCTGAAGCATTTTCGTTTTTAGTTTATTTCTTTCTCAATTTTTTTATATTGAACTAATTTATTATTTAGATTACTTTATTTTGTTTTTATTTTAAATAATAAATCTGAGGCTCCTTCCAAACTAAATATTTTTTACCCCATTTTTTGAAATAAAAATCGTAGTTAGAGATATTTTTACTCTTCAAGTTAATGTACCACCCTATATTTAATTATGAAATTAAAGCATTAATTATTTAAACCAATTGCTTATTAAGATAAGCGAATAGGTGAAATGTGGATTGGTGTTTAAGAAAAAGTAATTAGGACACATTTTCATTTCATTATAAGCATCGCCATCTAGATATCTTTTAGGAACTAATTCCAAAAAGCACAGTCCGATACCAGTGGACTAGATGGCGTTGCTTGTCATCACCAGATTGGCCAGACTCGTCAAGTGTTAAACCAATTGCTTATCAAGATAAGCGAATAGGTGAAATGTGGATTGGTGTTTAAGAAAAAGTAATTAGGTCACATTTTCAAACAGCAAAAATGCCGGAAGGACGCTAATATGTCTTAATCCACCTTAATCACAGAGTCGATTGCAACAACTCACGAGCAGCAGAGACATGGACACGTGTTTCGTCCTCATTCGGACTCATCAGCATGCCATACTGCTTACTCTTCGTCATGGCGTACCATGACTTGAGTTGCTGCAATCGAAGTGCTGGCTTGCTTTTAAAGCAAAGACCACACACATTCTCTGAGTGCAAGTTTAAGCGTCGCCATCTAGATATCTTTTAGGAACTAATTCCAAAAAGCACAGTCCGATACCAGTGGACTAGATGGCGTTGCTTGTCATCACCAGATTGACCAGACTCGTCAAGTGTTAAACCAATTGCTTATCAAGATTAATATTTTTCCCAAATACTCATCAATCCGAAAATATTAATAAGTCGGCAGTTATTGGGATGATATCTATTGGGGGAGGATTGTCTCAACTAAATGAGTTATGTGGCATTGGTTGGCAGTGCAGCAATATTAGGAGTAACAACTAAGAAAGTTTTGCATGTCGGTGTACGAAATAAATACTGCGAAGTTTGTCGTAGAACTCAAAGACAAGATAAAGAGCCAAAATAACATGAGTGTAACCGGAATTGGACTGGTACATCTTCTTCAATGGAAGCTGATATCATTTTGCAAGGTTTCAAAGAAAGCAAAGGAAAATATAATTTGATATACATCTTACATACATCTTATAGCTGACGGAGGCAGCAGTGTTTATAAAAAATTATTGGATCATGATTCATATGCTGCAAATCAAGTAAGAATTAAAAAAATCGAATGTAAAAATCACATGCTAAGAAATTTTTCTAACAAACTTGATGCTCTACAAAAAGATGCATCTTCGGGACCACGGGTGCTAAGAAAAAAAATTAGAGACAATATGTTAAGGATGCGAAAAGCAGTTGTTTCTTCAATGTTGTATCGAAAAGAGAATGGTAACTCAATAGAAAACTTAAGAAAAGATATCTTAAATTGTCCTCTACATATATTTGGAGATCAAAAAAAATGTGATAAATATTTTTGTAAATATGTGGAAAATGATGATATGGCAGAAATAAATTTTATTCCTGATATGAAAGATACGCCATTGCCTGATAAAATTATGGATATTTTTAGGTATCTCGCAAATTTTTCAAGCAATTTGCAGATAGTAATATCGTTGAACAATTCAATAGTATTATTACAAAATATATAGGAGGGAAACGAATAAATTTTGCGCGAGGAATTTCATACGAAACAAGATGCTAGGCAGCGGTTACATCATATAACACTAAAAACCCCTTTCTCTAATTTTGCAAAAGGTAACAAAAGTCCCCGATGGTAAATTTACTACCCTTTGGGAAGAACGTCGTTTAAAGATTCTGATCCAAAATAGAAGTAAACCAAGACTTTTTAAAAGTAAAATAATAAATAAAAACAAAAATTCTAATATTGATTATGGTCTAAATTGCTTGCAGCCTGATATGGAATCAGGATTATTTGAAATAAATAAAATTGAATTCTTAAATTCTTTAAGTGTAGCTAAAGATGAGATAGCCAACTTTGAGTGTTTAACAAGGAACCAACGATATAATGAGCTTCTAATTTTGGTAAAGTGTGCAAGCTTAGACCGTATACAAGTTGATCAAACACGGTTAAAAGTATAACTTATCCAAAACAAATCAATGCAGATAGTATTCTATTTGGTATTGATAATGAAAAAAATGCCATAAGTATGATGGAAAGTACCATGAACAAAAAAATTGAACCTTGCGGTATGTTTTTATGCGAAAAGTTTCTCTTCCTTGGAGCTTCCCCTGATGTTATAATCCTAAATGAAAATGCGCTGGTTGAAGTAAAGTGCTCTTTTAGTGCTAAAGACATGACAGTAGATGATGCTGTTAGTTCTAAAAAAATTACATTTTGAAAAAAGATTCAATGAAAATTAATAAAAATCATAATAAAATCAGCGCAGGGCCAGCTATATGTTGCAAATGAAGATGTATGTTATTTTGGGGTCTGGACAACAAAAGATATGAAAATTGAAATAATTTCAAAGGACATTCAATTTTGGAAAATTTCAATGGAAACAAAATTGAAAAAAATTTATTTTGATTGCATGCTTCCGGAATTAATCGATAACCGTTATAAAAGAAATATGGAAATACGAAATCCTGATTATATTTTATCTGCAATTAAAGATAAAAGACACGAAAAATAGCGAAAGTCAAAAGCCAAATAAATTTATTTGTACTGGACCAGTTTTAATATACCTAATGTATTTTATAACTTAATTAAATTTTTTAATTATTATTGTTTAATATTTTAAGGAAAATTAAATATTTGTAATGTATATTTTTTTAAATAATATACAAATAGGTATATTTTTTGTATATTATGTATATTTTTATTGTTTTTTTTATATTAAAAATTTTCAAAACCTAAAATATATTTAGGAACTATTTTTCAATTGTATTACGATAATGTAATTATTTTAGTTGCATTTTGTATGCAAGTTGTACTTTTAAATGTATGTTAAAAAGTGATAATTATAAATTGTACTTGAATTTATTTTTAAAGATCTCTTAAATAAAAACTTATTTTGTTGTACTTTACGCTAGTTTTAATTTCTCCAAATAACAAAAAACGTAACCTCTTTTTTATTAGATTGGTCACTTTTAAAGTGCCGAAGAGAAAAATTAGTTGCATAGTATTATAAAAAATATTCTTTATTTTGTTTGTTGAAAATAAAATTTTGAAACTTGACGATGTTGTATGGTTCAAGGAAACACATTTTAGGCACTAAAAAGTTTTTCAATATCAACTTTATTTTTTTTTTAATGTAACACCTAATTTTTTTATTTATAATTTAAGACTATTTTAGAAAAGCAGCATGTTTGTGATACATTTTTTATTTTTTTGAAATTTTGAAAAATACCGAGTATAAAAAATACTATTTTCCTTAGGGATATGTATTATTTGGAATGAGTTTTGGTAGTTTTTATCAACTTCGGATGAAGAAAAAGAATTTTTTTTTTCAAAATTTCAAAAAAAAATTAAGAAATTTATTACAATCATAGTCTTTCTATAAAATAATTTCATATTTTGAAAAAAAAAATGGGTGTTACGTTAAAAAAAAAATAAAGTTGATGTCACTTCCAGTAAAACATGAAGTCATATAGAAAAAATTTTTAGTGCTTCTAAAATGTGTTTCTTGAATCATACAACTTAGTTAAATTATAAAATTATATTTTCATAAATAAAGAAGTTATAAAGGTGATCCGTGTTTGGTTTCCACCCGGTATGTATCAGTAATTTTTTAATAATTTTTGTGATAATAAGTATACTTATTAAACTTAAGTGATAAAAGTTTTTAATTTAAAATGGACGTTTATTTTGAATTTGTGTTTATTCACAATGTTTGATTTTTGACAATTCTAATAAAATAATTTTTCTGCCGAATTCCTATATTTTCTTTTTCCTAGTGGTCGATAATACGGACAGGAAGGTGTCGATATTTGAGACGATATATTTTAAGAGTGGTCGATTATTGGGACAAATAGCCCTTTTTATTTAATTTATTTATAATAATTATTGTGGTATTGTATAAATAAGAAAAAGTTTATACATATTTAAACACCTAATTCAATACATAAATGAATAAAAACATTACAATTAACGAATTTTATTGATATAATGATTCAAACATATCTTAAAGTCGCGGTAAGGTCTTAAGCTACGGTCTAGCTGATGCGCAGTCCGCATGCGGAGTGCGCAGTGCGGACTCCGCAATCATATATTGCATAGTATTAAATGAGAGCGCTCTATTAGCTGCATACTCCGCACGCGCATGTTTTTCGTCCGCTGCGTGCATACGCAGTGACTGCCGACCAGGCAATTTCGTGCGCTGCGTTTAATAGTCCGCAGCAGTCCGCAGTACTTGAACTGACTTGAAACGTGTAAATTAATTATACTTCGAAGCACAATTGTTTTTTTAAAAATGATTTTATTTTTCTCAACAAAATTAGCGGTTACAAATTAATAGTTACTGTATAAATTTAACTCTGATTTTTACTCTGCTTTAACTCTAAACAATAATTATAATAATTAAAGCTTATATAACTTTCCTAATCTACAGACTACAATAGAGGAATAGAAAATAAAGATAAATACTAAAAGGGCTGATTAAGCACACACATGCATGAAGCTGCGTAAGATCGGCGATGATCTCCATGTCGTGGGAATGGGGTGAACGGTAGGTAACTCCTCCCCCCTTAGATTCTGGCATCTCTTGGGAGAGACAGAAGTGCTGCTGGACCTGGTGAAGGACTTGATGCTGGTTGTTGTCGTCTTCTAAACCATTGAAGTCCGAAATAACCCAAAATTCCACAGATTACCAAATACAACATAGAAGTCCAAATGCTTGGTACTAGAAGTGTTGAGGTTCTTGGGACAATGGGTAGCTGCTGAACCACAGGAATATCTTCTAAGTTTAATTTTTTAAGATTAATTTCCAAACCATTAAACGTTGAGTTAGTCATTTGAAGAACGCTACTCTCAATTATTGTTGGCGTACCATAAGTGCCTTCTTGGTAATTAATAAATTTATTTCGGAAATATAAGTTGCATTTTCCTTGTTTTACAAGATAGATTCCGATTAAGTGCTTCGTCTGAACTTCCTTCTGGCATTCAAGTTTAACTTCTTCTAACCGAGGAAATACAATTAAGTATTGATTGATTAATTGTAATAACTCCAAATGATTGTCTTTGATATGAACAATAGTGTATTGGCATTTGCTTGCATCTCCGGATAGTAGAATACGTTTTTCACAATCTGCTGGATGGTTTGTAACCAGATTCGAAGAGCATTGGAAAGATTTAGGGCTCTTTGTACATAATTGATTCAGAGGCAAAACTTCATCTCCTGATTTTAATAAATACCGAATATTTGGGATAATTGTAGCATAATTGAACCCGTTGTAAATATGTGATGATTAGGGACTATTGCATTTTCCATAATATTGCCGGGATTTAACTATTAGTCATTGTAAAGCAATTTGGGTTTTTTTCTTCTTCTTCTTTTTCTTCTTTGTCGGTATTTGCAATTGCTATCGGAATAAATTTTATTTCCAAGTAAATACCGACCCTATTACAATTAGTCGGGACTGAGCATAGGGCGAAATTTTACAACCTTATTGTTGGAACCCAAAGTCCGACGCGCCTAATGGTAGGCGCCCCAAAGACGGAAAAAACCCACAATTGTTTTGTTATTTTTTAAATAAATAATTTGTTTATGTAAAGTTAAAGTTTTGACCAACTCAGAAGAAGCGCCGTGACCCGCTGATAAATTAGATATTAAAGTATTATTGAAAATGTAATAAATGAGAAAAGCTTTTAGGTAATTTGTGCCCCTTTCCAAATTTATGTCTGTAATATTTTTTATTTTTATTTTATTTTTTAAATTTGTATTTACTGCAACCCTATTTTCAGTTAAGAGGGTTGATGGGATTTTTTTCATAACACTAAGCAACCCCTCGAACGGAACACGCAAACACTACTTAAATACCGCACCCTCATTGGTCAGTTCATCCCCCACTTTTGTATTTTTGTCTAAGTACAAAAGCGGTGGATTTTGAAAAGATTGTTAATTCGTACATTACCCGACTTGCTGCTCAGTTCACAAAGTTTCGTGTCATTTTCTTTTATTTTTGTTTAAGTTTTTTTTGTTTGTTTTTGTTTTGTAAAGTGTTTGCGTGTATCTGATAAGAGGTATTTGCTAGGGTACATTCTCGAGATAGTTTGTTTTAAATGCAAATTACTGTATTGAAGTTTTAAGTTTATTTTGATTTTCTTGTTTTTTTTGTAATTTAAGTCTTCATATTTTGTTTTAAGTTAACATTTGTATATTTTATTTGTCCATTTTAATTCATATTTTCATTAATTATCACTGTAATATAGTTTTAATATTTTTAAATTCAGATCATGGTGCTTAATTTCAAAACCTAGCGAATCCTTCTTTCAGCTATTTAAGTGTAAAGTGCGCGAGTTTGAGAAAATTACAACGGCGAGAGCTGAGCAGTAAGGGCGTAACAAAGATCAGAGAGGCCTTAACCCCTGAGAAGTAAGTGAGAACATTTAATTATAATTAGTAAATTTCTGAGTTGGAGAGTTACAATTTCAGATCAATGAGGTGAAGTTATCAGCCACCCATCGTATAACATCATTTAAATTGGTCAAAATCTAGTATTTATGTAAAACCCGGTCTGCCTCTATAAAAAGGACCTATTCATTAATTGATACGTCAATTAACGTTCCTTAAGGGTAATTTTCAATAGTTTTTTTTCAAAATTAATATAATTTCATATTTTAATTTCATAGACCAATTAAAGAGGCAAGGCTGAAAGACGGGGTAAAATTTACACCGTGTTTAGTTGGAATAGGAGTTAGGTAATAAAGTTCAAAAGTTTTTTCATAATTGATAGGTACCGAAAGAAAGTAAGTAATTTTGTTTGGCTCAACGTTGCAATTTACTTTTATGATTGATTCATAATCCATAATATTTTCAATTTTTAAATCTAATGGTAGCTGATAGTTATAATGAGTCAGAATTTTCACTAGTTCCGAAAATAAATCTTCAGGTTTAATAACATTTGAGAGTATTCCCAGATTACAAAACAATAATGAATTTTCAATAGTCTCGAAAATGTTCAAAATGGCATTGTAAAGGCTAATAAGTTGATAATATAAATCTTTAGCAAATAATACATTCTGAATTTCAATTTGACCTTTTAGTACCACGGATACTTGCATAATTTTAGACCTTAGGACCAATTCATTGTGTTCAATATTTTGTAAAGTTTCATTAAATTTTTTGATTAATTCTGTAGTTACGCTATATCCCATTTGTAATTGATTTCTTATATTATTCTCATTTTCCTGCAAATGATTCAGTATCTTATTATATTTTTCTCCATCATTTGAATCTAGATTCCCGGTTATCATTTTAATAACGGTTCCAAGACCATCGACCAAACCTCTTTTCATTCTTTTGTTATTTATATGCGCCCGTAAGGATATACTATTAATTTTATCATTAATAGAGTTTTTTGTATAATTTAATATTTTATTATAATTTCCAAAATCCCTAGTGAATTTTGAAGTATATCAATAATATAATTGTCCATGGTGTATGTATTTCTTTTATAAAAATCAAATCAATTTCTTTTCAATTGTAGCCTTTATTTGAAATACAATTTTTTTTTTATTAAAATAGCTAATGCATTTTCGATCCTTAGATCATCATCAGACTATAAAACATTAAATAAAAATAAAAATAATACTATAACAAAGTATTATTAGAAATTACCATGAAAAATATTTTAAAAAATTCAAATAAAAATGACTTATGTAAAAAATTGTAAATAAATAAATAAAATTAAATTTTGTTTCACAAAGATTACTATAAAAAATAAACTTTTTATAAACTAAAATAACAAGTAAAGTAAAATAAATAAAATCTTGATGTAAAATATAAAATAAAATATAATAAGTTTATAATAAATTTATTTTATCAAAAAATTTTGTGCATTTGTAATTAATAATATCATTAACGCTAAGGTCTTTTCTTTTTGAAAAACAAATTTCTAAGTTTTCTGCCAAATCAAGTTTTTTGCCTTTATTATAAAAATGCAAAATAGAACAAAAATTTTTAGAGTCAAATGTATGATTATTATCATTAATGTGCAATGCGAAATTTGAATCTGTTTTATTTAGTTGTATACTGCTCAAGTGTTCTTTAATTCTTGTTGCAATTTTTCTACCAGTTTGTCCACAATACTCTTTACCACAATTACAAACAAGTTTATATACACCACTTCTTTGCATACAACTAATGGGATCTTTGTTTTTAACGAAAATATTTTGGAAATTTGTTGGTTTCTTAAAAGTTACTATAATTTTGCCGTCAATGTTTTTCAAAATATTTTTAATTTTGTAAGAAACTTTCGGAATAAATGGTATCGAAAAATATATCTTATCTTCAATTTTGGAATATAATCCATTATTAAGATATTTATGTAAACAATTACTTCTAATTTTAAGAAAATGTTCAAAAATGGTTAATTTTGAAAAATGATTTTTAAATGCAATGTGAAGAATATTTTCAATTTCTTTACTAAAATTTTGATATGTTAATGGAATTGAAAAACATCTATAAAAAGAAGAATTGAAAAAAGCCAACTTTTGGGACATAGGATGATTCGAATAAAAATCAATGCAATGATCTGTATGAGTTTGTTTTCTATAAATTTCAAATGAAAAAATATTATTTTGTGTTCTGTTAATTAAAATATCTAAAAATGGAATGCTATTGTTTTTTTCTAACTCATATGTAAATTTAATTGAATTGTTTAAAGAATTAAGAATATTCATTAAAACATCTATTTTGGCTTCCTTTTTAACGATACATAAACAATCGTCTACATATCTTACCCAAAAAATACAATTTTGAGAAAAATAACTGTTTAGAAATAACATGTTTTCTAAATTGTTCATAAAAATATTTGCCATGAGTGGTGGCAATGGATTACCCATAGCTAATCCAGTTTTTTGCGAATAAATTTGATTATTGAAAATAAAGAAATTTTGTTCAAGACATATGCTAGTTAAATCTATTAATGCATTACAAATTTCATCACTTAAATTTGAGTCATTTAAATTGTTCTTTAATATATTAATACAATCGACGGTTGGAATTGATGTAAATAAATTGGTTACGTCGAATGATACAAGAACATATTTAGAATGATCAATTGTTATATTTTGTAGTTTTTGAATTAATTCCAAATTATTTTTTATGGCATATTTAAATTCAAAATTTAAGTTGTTTTTCAAATATTTATCAAGAAATAACGCTAATTTATAACAATGTGAATTTATAAATGATACTACTGGTCTAATCGGAAAATTGTCTCCTTTGTGTATTTTAGGTAGACCATAAAACCTTGGAATTAAAGGGTTCATTATTTGAACTTCAAATAATTTATATAACTTTAGATTTTGATATTCATTAATTAGTTTTTTAAATTTAATGTTGAAATTATTTATAATTGAATTCTTAATAATTGAAAAGTTGTTTAAAGTTAAGAATTCGTTAACTTTATTTATGTATTCGCATTTTTTCATAATTACTAAACAGTTACCTTTATCTGCTTTAATGAAAAACAATTTATTTGAGTCTATTTTGAGTTTAATTGAATCAATAACATTCAATAATACTTTTCGATTTTTCTTTTTATTCGAATCTAAATTTATAGAGTTAATGATATTATTAATCACCATAGTAATATCACTAATAAGAGAATCATTCTCAATGAGACGAGAATTATCTAAAATAAAAGCTGTGTCAATTATTAGTGACTTTATAGAATTAGGTTTTAAGTTTAAGTCTGGAGAAAACTTTAGACCAAATGATAATAACTGTTTTTCAGTATCATCAAATATTACGTTTGTACAATTTTTAATCCTATCATGAAATATATGATTATTGTAATTAAATGGATTAAAATTGTTAAAAATTTCTTTAAAATTGTAATGTAGGTTGAATATTTTTGTTGAAATTGACTGTGAATTTTGATTGTGTAAAATATTAATTGTTTTGTTACAAAAATCATTAGTGATATTTAAAATATTATTTCCCGAATTAGTATTAATACTATTGCTATTAACATTATTACTATATGAATTAATAATATTGGTTTGGTCCGGTATATCCATCAAAGAAGTTGAGATCTTGTTAGACATTAATGTATCTTGAACATCTTCTTTGGTGTTATGTAAATTTGGTTTAATTCTCATTATATTGCTTTTAGTTGCTGATTTATCATATTTTTTATTATAATTTAATGAAATATTGTCAAGTTTTTTTGACAAGTTACGTCTTATTTCAATCCCGTATTCAAAAGACAATTCTCTAATATTATAATCCAATATATCCCATTCATGATCTAAGGATCGAAAATGCATTAGCTATTTTAATAAAAAAAAATTGTATTTCAAATAAAGGCTACAATTGAAAAGAAATTGATTTGAATTTTGAAGTATTCTTAACTACCTTCATTAAGAATTCACTTTGCACATTTAATTTCTTAATTTCTATATATAAGGGTTCTAGGTTATAATAGTGAACAAGCGTATGTTCAGTTCTTTGCAACTTTGCTGCACCTAAGTTGATCGGAAGAATCCCCAAGTTTTCTGTTAGATTTGTAATTTCCACCGCTTGGGTTACTGCTCCCATGAGGGACCTGAAATGGAGTTATCACTTAAAGGTATTCCTAAATAGATATGAATTGTTACAGCCAAATCATTAAAAAGATAATAGATCATTGATTTTACTATTTCATAATCCAAATTGTCCGGACCACATCCCAATTTTGGAATTGCTAATTTAGTTATATTTTTATTTTTACAAAAGTGTTTTAAATTATTTAGTGTTTTAAATAGATCTTCGTGAGTAGGTTTATCATAATATCTGAGTTTTGTGATTAAATAAATTACATATCTATTCTGATCATGAACAAAACACAAGGAATGTAATGAAGCATTTTGTGCCTTCAAAAGTTCCACCTGTTCAAATCTCTGTTTAAAATCTAGAGCTATGCCTGCACCCATATGCAAATCTTTACTCACGCAGTGAGCGAGTGAAAAATCAGCAGGGGCACAGAATAAATTATCATGAACCTCAGTTATATTTGAGCTAAAAGAAATGTTCGAATTGCCAAGACAAGTTTCAAAACTTTCAAAGTTTAAAGATTTTTTAAGTCCTTTAGTGGGCTTCTTTATTTTTAGATTTTTAACGCGAGGTCTCTTAATATCTGACAAATGGATTTTATCAACAGTATTATGATGTTTAGTAACAATTTGAGCAGTTTTTAAATTGGGATTAATTATTTCCAGATTTTGTTTTTTAAATTTATTTTTTGTTTTAGATTGTTTTTGTTTATTTTGCACGAATATTTCTTGTGGTATTTCTGGCAAGTCTTCTCTAGTTTCGTTCCTTTTATTAATTACATTTTCCATATTAGTCTGAATTCTTTCATTAATTTCATTGTACATTATTTTTAATTTATCCCTATGATTTATTATATAATTATTTACTAACTGTGCTTGAATATCAACATTAAACGGGTCATTGGATTCACTAAAATGTCCAGAAATTATCTCACATGGTTTTAATTTAATATGTTCTATAATCGTGGAATGAACTCGTTCGATTATTCCATTGGAATCCGGATGTTGTGAACTAATGAAATGCAAATTTATTTTGTGTAATTCTAATAATTCCTTAATGACAGAGTTCTTAAATTCTAAGTGATTATCAGCTATTATTTGATTGGGAATCCCATGATGGGAAAAGTACTTAATTAAATTATTAGCGATTTCGATTGCTTGATACGAATTTAATCTATATAACTGGGTATATTTCGAAAATGAGTCAACTAAAGTTAAAAACTTAGCTCCTTCTAAGGCAATACTATCGATAAATAATATTTCGAATGGTTTAGTTGCAGTTGGAGTAATATTGTATTTTAATTTCAAGGGACGTCTCTCGTATTTACACAAGAAACATGTTTCGCATTGATTAATAAAATTTTGAATAGTTCTTCTCATATCAACCCAGTAATACTTCCGTTTTAATTCAGCGTCAACTTCATCTATACCTCGATGATTTGTTATTCCTTCGTGATATGATATAATTATATTAATTACTTCATTATCGTCCTCAATATCTAATAGTTTTTGTGTACAACGTACAAAATTTATATGCGAATTTTTAAAGTGTTTCTGTAAAACTGTACTAAACTTTTCATAAATTGGAGATTCGAAATATAAATGGTACTTTACTTTAGGGACTATGTAATCTTTCATAAACTTAATAACTTCATTCTCAAAATTTACTTTTGCAAATTTAACAGTAAACCTCATTTTCTTACCATTAAACAATTTAATCTCATTCAAATTTAGTCGTGATTTGGATTTTGTGGAAAATTCAATTTCTGATATTACTATTTGGTTATTACCAAAATTAACTGGTTTTTCTAAGATGGGAATTCCAAATATGGGATTCTCTATATTTGAATGAACCGTAATTCCGTCATCATTATTTTCATTAACTTCATTTTCGGCTTCCTGAATTATTTCACCTTGATCGCTTATACATCCGGCCTCAACTATTAAGGATTCACTATATTTTTTGGTATTTTGATTTCCTGATTCTTTTAAAAAGTCATTTAAAAATTCATCTATATCTATTAGATCATTGTGATCGTCGTGAACATTTATATCAATTCGCGAAAGAGCATCTGCGTTTTTATTTAAAATCCCTATTTTATAAACAATTGTATAATTATATTCTGAAAGTTTTAACCGCCATCGAATTAATTTAGAATTAGGTTCTTTAACTGACATAAGCCACTGAAGAGGTTTATGATCAGTTACAATTTGAAAAGTTCTACCAAACAAGTACGGCCTAAAATATTTAACTGCCCAAATTATAGCAAGGAGCTCTTTTTCTATCGTAGAATAATTAGTCTCCGAAGTATTCAAAGTCCTACTCGCATAGGCTATAGGTAGATCCGAACCAACCTTCCCCTGTGATAATACGGCGCCAATTGCAAACTGACTAGC
The DNA here is from genome assembly GCA_963971135.1 of Stenus bimaculatus. Lineage (NCBI taxonomy): Eukaryota > Metazoa > Arthropoda > Insecta > Coleoptera > Staphylinidae > Stenus > Stenus bimaculatus. Next base: position 30,342,928 of record OZ020182.1, on the reverse strand, counting down.
ATCCGTTGTTAGAACAAAGGGTCTAGAAAAATCTGGATATTTCAACAAGGGTTCATTAGTTAATAAATTTTTGCATAGATTAAAACAATTAATGTATTCTTGATTTTCAATATTTATAACTGCATTCTTTTTCAAACATTTAGTTAGCGGTTTGGTTAGATTAGTAAAATCCTTTATAAATTTACGATAGTAACCTAACAATCCCAGGAATCCTTTGATTTGCTTTGTGGTTTTCGGAATTGGATAATTTTGGATAGCAGTTATCTTGTCGGGATTAGGACGAACACCCTCGGGAGTCACAATATGCCCTAGATAAGCAACCTCTTTTTTTAGAAATTCCGACTTATCTATTTGAATCTTAAAATTTGACTGGCGTAATCTCTTAAAAACTTCCCTTAAATTTTGGATGTGCTCTTGCAAGCTTGTGCTAAAAACAATAATATCGTCCATATAAACTAAACACTTATCGTTTTGAATTCCACGCAAGATATTATCCATTACCCTTTGGAAAGTGGCTTGAGCGTTTTTTAAGCCAAAAGGCATACGCAAAAATTCATAATGACCATTTTGAGTATTGAACGCAGTTTTCTGAGTATCACTTTCATCAATCTCAATTTGATGAAATCCAGATGCAAGATCCAAAGTTGTAAAATAGTGACAGCGACCCAGCTTATCCAACAAATCGGTAATGTTAGGCAATGGATAACGATCCCCCACGGTTTTCTCATTAAGTTTCCGATAATCAATAACAACGCGCCATTTGCGTTTCCCGGACGCATCTATTTTTTTTGGTACCACCCAAATGGGTGGATGGACTATATGAGGGACGTATGATGTTTTGTTTTAGCATTTCTTGAATTTGATTATTTACTTCGTCCCGATGGACTTCAGGATATCTATAAGTTTTTGTATAAACGGGAATTTCGTCCGTTGTAATTATTTTATGCTTTATTTGATTTGTAAAACTTAAATCATTTCCATTAACATGGAAAATGTCAGCGAATTCCTTTATTAATCGACTAATTACTTCTCGTTCTTCACTGTTCATGTGATCTGAACGGATTTGTGAAAGATCAAATTTATTTAAATTATTAGACATTAAATTAGAACTAGGATATTCCTCAGTAAAATCATCATATTCATTGATTGATTCTACGATAAGAGGTTTTAGTAACCAAACAGAAACATCTTTATCAGTTGGGTTAATTATTGTGCAATATGCTTGATTATTATGTACCGTCGTTAGGCACTCAGGAATTTCTAAACTATTTTCTTTAAGGCATGGTATAATAATATCTCCATTTTTTATATTCTTAATATCTACAGCTATAACTTGTTCAGATCGAGCAGGTAGTACTATGCACTTCGTACCTGTCTCCTGAATTTTACCAAAATTAAGGTTAATTTCACAATATGGAGTATTTAATATATTTTTTTCATAATCAATACAAGCCTTTAATATTTTTAAATTATCGTTCCCTAATAAAATATCAAAATTAGAATGAAAGTTAAACAAGTAAAATTTTAATTTATTTGCAAACTGCGTTTTAAACAATGATTTCAAAGGTATAACGGCACTATGATTTCCATTAGTGTTGCCATGTGCGCTGGCCACACTAAATGGATCATTTCTAATACTTCCTTTAAAATTCTTAATTGCAATTGAAGGATTTACAAATGAACGGGAACTTCCAGTATCTATAAGTATCTTAAGATTAAATATTGGTTCGATAATATATGGTAAAGTACTAGAATTATTTATCAGGCTCATAAATTCTATTCTTGATCTGATTGAATCGTCGGAGATTCTATTCCTAAAAAATTAGCTCTATTAGCTGGCATGTTTTCATCGATAGTAAATAGCTGATTTTGCTGTGGTCTAACTGTATTAGTTGTAGAAACCGACATAGGAGTAGGTCGAGGAAGATTATGGTTCTGCTGACCATTCTGATTATTCTGAGTATTATTAAAATTTCTTTGGGAATTGTTTCGAAAATCGTTATTATAATTATTGAATCTTTGATTAAATCCTGATCTATTTCTGTTAAAACCTTGATTAAAATTATTATTAAAATTATTAGAGCGCTGATTAAAATTGCTGTTTGAATTAAAATTATTATTTGAATTAAAATTATGATTCGAATTATTATTTCGTGGTAATTGTCTTGAAGTACTAGGAGGTTGATAAGGTGCTCTTGGAATTTGCGTTCTATTTTCTATCTGAAAATCGTTAGTCAGCATGTTAAGTGCGGCATTTAAATCTCGTGGGTTTTTTACTCGCATCTGCGATCCAATGGGTTCTTTTAACCCACGCAACAGCACACGTAAAGCGTTATCACGGAAAAATTGGATTAAACTACCGCGTTCAACCGCATTTGCATTATGAGTCGTAATATAAGAAATTTGCAAATTTAGCAATTTTTGTAATTTATTATAAAATTCAAATGGAGACTCATTAAAATTTTGTTTTAGATTTGTTATTTCAAAATTTAAGCTAAAGTGATCTATTTTATCACCATAAGAAGTTAGAATTGCATTTTTCAAATCGTCCCACGAATTTATTATATTTGACGAAATATTAACAGCTGCTTGGCCTTTAATTTTTGCAAGTATACTTGACATTAAATACACATTTTGAAAATTTTCTGGTACTCGTGCGTCATAAAAAGTAGTTACTAATTTTTCACATATTTCAATAAATCTAGCAACTAATTCGGATTCACCGTAAAATTCGGGAATCATTTGTAAATATTCCGTTTTAAAAGCCATTTCGTCTTGTCGGGAAATAGGTGAACGTGAACGATCTCTACCACTAAGTGGATTACTAGTACTAGGTTGAGAGTTAATATTTAAATTTCCCGTTAATTCGGTCATCAAGAGAAAAAGCAAAACCTCATAAAACAATTTTTGTACTTACATAAGCATCCAAATCTCCAACGTCATACCAAAGTTTTTTGAATCTCTAAGTGTCTCGATGTTTGGAGAGCTTTGAGTTCCGCCTTGGAATCTTCTTGGAGTACCAAAGTTTTGAATCTCGGAGTGTCTCGATGTTTGGAGAGCTTCGAGTTCCGCCTTGGAATCTTCTTGGATTTCTAACCCCGTTAATCGTAAAAACGAAAAAACCAACAATATTCTCTTGACGGTTTTCAGGGTATCCTACCGACTGCGCCAATTAATTATACTTCGAAGCACAATTGTTTTTTTTTAAATGATTTTATTTTTCTCAACAAAATTAGCGGTTACAAATTAATAGTTACTGTATAAATTTAACTCTGATTTTTACTCTGCTTTAACTCTAAACAATAATTATAATAATTAAAGCTTATATAACTTTCCTAATCTACAGACTACAATAGAGGAATAGAAAATAAAGATAAATACTAAAAGGGCTGATTAAGCACACACATGCATGAAGCTGCGTAAGATCGGCGATGATCTCCATGTCGTGGGAATGGGGTGAACGGTAGGTAACTTGTATGTTTACAAATAAATAAAGATGCCCGCGGATAAAAGTAAAAATTTTTGTAAATTTTCAAAAATGCAAGATGAAGTACTCATTCAATGTGTGTCAAATCATCCAGGATTATTCGATTGTAGTAATAAAGTTTACAAGGACACTGAGGCTCGAGAGAATATTTCGCGGGAAATTAGCACGATTGTCGATAGAAGTGGTAAGTTCATTTTATATTCTATTAATTTCAAATCCCATAAATATATCTGCATTATTTTTTATCCAGTACCTACACCTAGAATAATTTAAGATTTGAATTGATACAGAGGAAAGAAACAATAAATGATAAAATAAACTTTTTTTTAATTCTTTCCAAAATATGTACTTCCCATTATAAAAAATATAAAACAATAATTATTACAATAAAGTATAACGAAAGATAATAAAAACTTTTAAAAAATTTAATTTAATTTTAAATATAAATAAAAAACTAATTATTAAAATAAGGTACAAAAAATTATCACATTTTTCTGAAAAAATATCACAAGAGAAATAAAAGACGTATTGCAAAAAAAATAAAAACTAGACTCAATAAAAATAATTTGAAAACATATTTTTTTAAATTCTGTCAGTTCGATTTACCATTTTTTCTTGAAAATGCACCGAACCTTCTTTGCTACAGAAATAATTTTTAAATTCTTCTCTTGTTTCAAAAGCCTGCAATGTTGCATTACCTCCTGACTTTGCCAATGGTGTCAAATTGTCTGCTGGAAGTTCAAAATTGTCATCTTCATCCATACTTTAATAATTTGTTGATTGTCTTAATAAATTATGCAAACAACAGCATGCAATAATTAACTTCTCAGCAGTTTCTGGATTTATTGCAATTGGAGTATAAAATATTCTGAATGTCTGAGCCATAATTCCGAAGGCATTCTCTACAGTTCTTCTTGCTCTACATAGCCTATAATTAAAGATACGTTTTTTTTATCAGATGTTTGATTTTTTGGAAACGGTCTTAGTAAATGTTTCGATAGAGGAAAGGCTTCGTCACCTAAAATGACATGTGACAAAACAGTATTACTTTTTGGCAAGTTTTTTTCTGGTGGTAGACAGTATTCTTCACTGGACATAAATTGGTACATCTTTGATTTTGTAAATACACCACTATCGCCTTCTTTACCATAAGATCCCACATCTATACAAATGAATTTATATTTTGCATCAACAATTGCCAGCAGCACAATGGAGAAAAAAGATTTATAATTAAAATATAACGATCCAGTATTATCAGGACATATTATTCGACAATGATTGCCATCAATTGCACCGCAACAGTTTGGAAAGTCCCACATATCATAAAAATCTTTGGCAACTGCAAGCATTGTTTCCTTCGAAGGAGTAGGTAAATAAATAGGTACCAACTTTTTGCAAATTGCTGATAGTACTTCTTTCACAATCAAACTAATGTGATTATGTGATATTCTATACGCGAATGCCATCGACCGAAATGACTCCCCAGTTGCTAAGTATCTGAAAACAAACTAATATTATTTTAGCTCAAGATTGCAAAACAAGGTGGCGCTCTTTAAGGGATTTGTTTAATAAAAAAATTAAACTAATAAAAAATCAACCAACCGGATCAGCAGCCAGTAGAAAAAGTGAATCCTGGGAATATTTCGACCAAATGTCTTTTCTAACAAAAATTCCGAACGAAAAAATGTAAGAATTTTATTATATAATACTAAATTAAGATAGTTACTTATTTTTTTTTATTTAACAGGTCATTCACTAATATTTCTTGCTCACAAAAGAGTTCTGATCCTACAGAGAACAATTCTGAGACTCAGTTATTTAATAATTCCTCAGAAATAGAAGATTTGCAGAGTAATATGGGAGAAGTACCAGATAAAAATACTTTTGAAGATCTTGAAACCACCGACAAGGAAGAAGAAATACCAAATAAAAGATCATTGGAAGAAGTTGCAACTTCTTCCCGTACAAAAAGGTTAAAAAGAAAAAGTGATACAATATTAGAAGTCATAGAAAAGAGGGGCCAAGAAAAATTGAAGTTATTTAGAGAACTATTAGATCCATCCATTATAACAGAATTGGAAATGAAGGCATTAACATATTCTCAAAAAGAACTAAGAAGAGATAACTCTCAATCAAATGACATGTAATGAATTTATAATTATAATAAAATATACATAAACCAAAATTATTTTCTTACCTCAAAGTTAATGCAAGTTTTTCATATGCACTTATAGGTTTGTGTACAAAGTTAGTAGGAAGTTTTTCAATGTCAGATGTAATCAAGTCCAAAACTTCATGGAATTGCGTTTTGCTTAATCTGAAGTACTCCTTAAATTTTATATCATCATTTATTAAATGGTTTTGAATTAAAATTTTAAATGATCCTTCGGTGTTTCTTCTTTTAAATAAATTATTGGTACTACTTCGTTCGTCAATTGTAGACAATAATAATAAGTCATCATCCTCGTCTTCCTCATCTAATAACATGGCTAATAGTATATTTTTATTTGCCATTTTAAAATGCTTTGTATTATAACTTACGTCCTACAAGCATGAAAACAACACTGAGAAGCAACATGCGCATTCCGCTATATGCGCAGCACATAGAACGCAACTCAGTTGCGTCTGCATCTGGTACGCATCGCACAGTCCGCACTGCGCACCACAGATAATATAACTATACAGAATGCAAACTCTATTGTAATTTTTGTTAACGCGCACTGCGCCATCTAGTGGTGTTGGGGCACAGTTTTTTCCAACACGCGGCAAATTTGAATGTACTATTTAATCTACTTTTAAGTATTGGTATTTTATTTCATTCACATAAAAATTAAATTACATACAAAAATGTTCCAAAAAATTTGTATGTAATTTAATTTTTATGTGAATGAAATAAAATACATGTATATTGGTTATTTCTTTAATTTAAAAATATATATCCAGATTAGTTTAGTACTTGGCAGGTAAATAAAAAATACAATTAAATATTTAGTTTAAAAATTTATTATAATAACACAAACATTTATTATAATAATCAATACATTATTTAAAAAAGAGGTGTATATGTACAAAAAAATATAAAATATTACTCCCTCCGTCCGAATATAAGTCCCATTTGAAAAATTAGGTTTATTTAATTATTACAACCATAAAAATAGAATAAAGGGAATAAAAATAGTAGAAAAGTATAAAAAATATCTTTTAAACAGCGAGTTTTTTATTGTAATATTAAATATAAATTAATATTAGATGGATTTGTCACATAGTAATTATTTTTTGGTTTATCATTTGCATGATTGGTATAGTTGTACCCCAATAAACTATAAAAATACTCACTATCTGTGGTTGGCTGTTCGATATCAGAAAGACGGGTTGTAGAACGCATTGGTGTATTTAAATTCATAAGTTCAATGGGGCTAGCATCCAAATATTCTCCGGAACACGAAGGCTCAACAAAACATAGATTGATTGGACGTGATTCAAAGGGTTCAATAATATTTGCTGGTGCGTTTCCTTCATCAATAATATTCTCATTCAATGGTGCAATTTCCATATTTAATGTAGGAATTGTATTATCCGAAAATCGTTGTTTTTTATTAGATGTAAAGTCAGAATCCAGAAAATGGGAATGATATATTCGATAATTTTTATAAATACTTGTCGGATTTAAACCCATCAACCGATTATAATGCCAGGTTAGTTTCTGGATTAGGAAACCTATGCCAAGGTGATTTCGGGGCAAGGCAAGAAAAGACTGAGCAATTCCGTTTACTCATAATTAATCTATAAAAAAGCAAAACAAACAAATTATGTAATTAAATAATAATGTTTATTGTAAATGAAATAACTTACCTAAACTTTCGAAGTTTAAAGAATATTTAATATATATATATTTTATAATTTATTTTAAAGGCGTTTTAAGGTTAGGCCGTAATTCGTCATTAATATCTTGCCATAGAAATAGAATACTTGCGCCGATCGCCTTCGTTGGTATTCGTTCATCATCCGAATACATAGCCCGCCACCTGTTGGTGTTGGGCCACAGTAAATTCGTGTTAACTGGAATTTCTATAGAGTTAGCGTTCTATATAATATATGTTATCTATGCTGCGCACTCTGCATGCGGACTGCGCATCAGCTAGACCGTAGCTTATGGTGTCGATAACTGGGACACTTACCTTAATTTGCTCAAATTTAAAACGATTCTGCATAAATCGGATAAAGTTAAAAGTTCGTAAACAAGTCGAAAAAAGGTTAAAATTGTAAAATCTGTAATGATCCATAAAATTAACTTTTGCCAATTTAAAGGCATAGTTTCTTTAAGTACCCACAACACGGTACCTTATTGCTAATAAGTCGTATCCCACAAAGATAAAATTTTATAGGAGGTTGAAAAAACTTTATAACATTTTATAAAATTTTATAACATATTAGATGTAAAAAATATTTCACATGATTCCTAAATAAGATTTAAATACTTGCTTACTACATATTTCAAATTGAGGAGAAAACTGTGAGAAAAAAACCTATTATTAAAACGACCTTATCGATCTCTGGGTATCACGTTGAAAAACTTATATTCATACCACAAGTACAAAAAGGGTAAATATTTCATTCCGAGTATTATTGGGTAATGAGAGAGGGTACTTTTCTCGTGAATTTCAGTAAATCAATGATACTTTGATTTTATTGAAAAATTCGAAATAATTAACAATATTTTAAAATAACTTATTCAAGAAAAGATAATTCCTTTTATGGAAGCTTAGTCGAAACAAAGAACGTACCGATGACACTAAAGTAACTAGATTCAGAAAATGTCCCCATATTTTTTTTAAATCAGATAAAATACTTACAAAAACAATTCGACTTTAATACAAATAAATTTTAAAATTGTAATACATTATTACTAAAACCAAAGACAAAATTTAAATTTTTGTTAATTGTGAAATTGACAAAATTGGTTAGTAGGTATTAATTGTAGTGTCAACTTTGTTATTTTAAATGCAACATTACGTTTTTTTTGTTGATAGTTATAGTTTTTGAGATATTAATTTTTGAACTTTTTTGAGAGGGATTTTTGCAAATAGATCAGATTTTTTAAATGCAACGATGACAGGTCACTCGGTTTTTCAAAAACTAATTCTTATAATGATTATTACAGAGTTATTTGCAAAAATGCTTCTCAAAAAAGTAAGAAAATTATTATTTGAAAAAATATTTAAATAATTTTACAAAACACAATTTTATTTAGGTATTAGTTTTATTTAGAATGAGTTTTGCTAGATTTTATCAAGATCAGATGAAGAAAAACATTTTTCATATTATTTGAAAAAAAAAATTAAAAAAATGTCATAAACATACCTAAAATTGTAACAAACTGTGAACAAAAAAATAGGGTGCTGTATTTAATAAACAAAGTTGGTGTTATTTCCTATAAAAACGGAAGTGTATTAAAAACAATATAGTGCATAAAATGTGTTTTCTTGAAGTATATAACATAGTCAAATTTAAAATTTTTATTTTCATAAATAAAGAAATTATAGAGGTGACCGATGTTTCATTTACTCTTTACGCCCAGTATACTTGCTAACAGCTCTGGTCTTGGTGCAATTTTTATTCCCATATTTTTTAAAAATTAATATTTAAGTACAAATTACCATCAAACGGTTTTTTTGGTATCTTAAGCATCATATAAGCTCCAAAAGACATAGTTAGATAAGTTTTAGAGTTAGATATGTTTTTCATTTGGATACTATGTAAGTGGTCTACAGTAGCAGGTCATCGGTACATTGAATGTAATATAACTTTTTAATGGCTTTACAAAAGATCATAAACCTTAATTTGTAGCTTAACAGTTTAATAATTAACATTGTTTATCTCTTAATAAGAGATAGAGAAATTGAATAAGAGACTCTTATGCAATTTCTCTATCTGCCTTAATTTAGGCCGAAAAAACATCATAACCTCAACCTTTTTTTTAATTTTGATTAAAAGGTCTGTATTTAACTCAAAATTGCTTCGTTAAGCTTCTATTCACCATACAAATTTTTATCGTTATAAACATATTTTTGGAGACTTAAAAAGTATTTGTGAATCAAGATAAAAATGGTTAAATTGTTCCATTTTGATCTCGGAATTAGGTACTGTTTTTTATATAAACCCTTTAGCAAAAATTTTAATTTTTTCTAAAGACTGGGGAATTGTGTAAAAGAAAGGGAAAAGCGGCAACTGTTATTTTAACATTTTTCATAAAAGATTATAAACAAAACTATATGATCCTTACAATTATAATTAGTTCTTTAAGTTTTACCTAATTTTTCTTCGAAATAAAATTCTGGGATATCGTAGAAGTGGTAATACAATAAAATTTGGAAAAATGTGCTATTTCAACTTCTACTCTCTTCCTGGGGAACATATTTAAAAAATAAATGCTGAAACTCAAGAGTTATGAGGACCATGTAAATTTTATTTAGTTTTGTTAATGGTTACTACGCAAAAAAAATAAAACAAACAGTTGCTATACTTCTCTCTCTTTCTCACAATTTAAAAAAATTATTAGAAAAATATTTAATTGTATTATTAATTATTCTTGGAATTAAATTTTTGTAATCATATTACCATTTGAAAAACAAAATTTGTCTATCGTTTGTCATTACCTCTCATGTTTTTGGAAAAAAATAAAATCTGATAACAGTATTGTTTAAGCCTTTAATTTGACTTATTTAAATTGGAACAATAATAATGGAGCTACTTCAGTGGGTATTTTTATGCTCTCAATTTTTATGCAATAATGCAAGGATATTGATAGATACACAGGTAAGGTATAAAACCTAATCAAAAATATAATATTGCCTATTGCCTTATTAGCATTTGTTCATAGCATATCTGCTTTGGCTTTGCACTAAAATCCCCAAAATATTGTAACTTAACGTAGGTACTTGTGCCTAAAGTAAAATCACATGATAGTAAATCAGCCTAGTTTAAAATAGCGCACAACTGTATTTGTGGCTAAAGTAAATATGTATAACAGGTAAAAGAATGGATTTAAAAACCAGAAAACAGTGTTTGCACTTAAGGTGCGTAACAGTTAAAAAGCCTGATTTAAAAACGATGTGTATATTCACCTGAGCGCCCATTAACCTCACTACTATTTGACGGGAAGTCGTAAACTGTACAGAAGCGATGATTATTTTGAATTGCACGTTGCACGGAAATAAATTCTAACCCATGTGATGATTTACTAATTTTCTCACCAAAAAATAAGCTAAACTTAGTTTTTTTTGATAAATTTATTCAATACCTCTTAATTGACCACCTCAAACGAAGTATGAAATATGTAGTAAATAAAGAAGACAGTTGTACTTTTTAGTTTGTATAAAATTCAAAATCTAGTTCCACTAGATGCCCGAATACAATGACGGAAACGAGTCGCAAAACATAGGGTTTATTTTTTAATTTCATTCGACAAATAATGGGAATTTTAACTATACAGGGTGGCCCAGATTTTACTTCCCAGGAAATATGTCGCTTATTTGAAAAGATAAAAATATAAATCAAAAAGTGCTTTGAATGGCTTATAATCACTTATACCTCATAATTTCATTCTAAAAAAATTATTTTTATTTATCACTCTTAAGACGCCATCATCATCTTTTTTTTCTTTAATCGGACACCCTATTTTTTATAATTGATATTGCATCTACAATTTATTCTAGAAACAGTGATATGCTACACTTAGTATTTTAAGTACATTTTGTGAATAAAAAAAATTAAAATATTGATCGAAGTAGTATGCAAAATCGTTTTTTTTTTAAATTAGACCATTTAGCTGTTATGCAGTTTTAGTTTAGGCGCATATACGGTTTTCCACATTTTTACATTAAGCCATTTAGCTGATATGTGCTTTTACTTTAGGCGCAAATATATGGTTTTGTGAATTTTTAAATTAGGTCGTTTAGCTGTTGTGCGTTTTTATTATAGGCGCAAATACAGTAATACGGTTGTAAATCTGACGTCGACCCTCAGCTTATTAACGCTTGTTGGTCTATATTATTTTATTCATGTTATTTAAAACAATATTTAAGACTAAACAAAAACAGAAAGATGTCCGATCGCACGTTAAGTAACTTAGTAATTATTATTGGATTCTTTTTATAGGGATCGAGCCAAGTTCACTTTTATTTAAATTTATTTGCTTAATTTTCTAAGGTCTTATTGGGAACTTATATTGAAGATATTAAAAAACCAATATTCAATTAATATTATAGTTATTTATGCACCTAGGTAGTAAAGTGACTGATTTTAATCCCGACGATGTTTTGTTTCCCGAGGCAAAGCCGAGGGAAACAATCAGAGGAGGGATAAAATTCACTTTACTACCTCGGTGCATATAGAATTTTTTGCACTTTTTTAATAGGTAAATGTTTCCACAATAATTTAATTATATGGCTATCGCTGTGACTAATATCGGTTGTCATCGGACGGCGACGGGTATTTTTATTCGCCCGTCATAATGATTTATACAGCAACTTTCATAAAATATAGATAATTGTAGATTAATATTATAATTATTGTAATTGATTTTATAAATTTAAAAAAATAATAATTAACTTCACAATAAATAAAGTAGGTAAGTTTTGATGCAGGAATAAAGTTTACCAAGTTTAAAAGATTTTGCCACACTTACAGGTCTAACTGATTGAATCGATTCTGTGTACACTTAAAACACCTTTAAATTTAAAATTTAGTATCAATCTATAAAATAATAAACCGTACATAATACAATCCCCGACCCCAGAATAAAAATCAAGTTCCGTTCCAAACCAAACCAAATAAATTTATTAGAGGTTAGAATTCACTCAATATATTGTTGGTGTTTAGACTAGACTGAAGTTTGCAACGATTAGGATTTCGCGGCAAATTCAGACAAATTACAAGATTATGACTAATTTTAATTTTTAATGACAAGTTACGTGAGCGGGAGTAAAGTGATGACAAATGACGTGGGCGGGAGTAAAGTAATGACAAGACAGGGAGTAAAGTAAAATTTGACAAGAGACAGGAAATGTTACGTTTTAGTCTCTATCAATAAGGACTAAACTAGCTCATTATATATAGAAAGTGCAAAAAATATATTAATTAAAAAAAATTAATAATAAGATAAAAATATATGAAGAGAAAAATTACAAACACAGAAGTGAGAATAATAATGGTGAAAAAAACTAATAACATAATAAAAATATAATAATCTTAAAATTTAGAATATTTCCTTTAGTTGGATATATCTCCAACATAAATTAAAAACAAATTACAACTTACTTAAGAACCAATAGAAACCTTAAAACCTTCTACAAATCACACGATAGAACGAACAAAAAAAACTAACTTTGTGAACAAAAAAAAAACAACTTCTACTGACAAATTAAATGAATAAACGCGACACGAACAAACTAAAAATGATCTTGACTGATCAGCGGGCCTATTCTTGAAAAACAGTCAAGATATGACCAGGCTGAAGTTACATTCGAATGCATTCGGATTCGATTTTAGGTTCATTTTTACATTCGTTTTTTGCATTCGTTATTTTTTCAGAAAATGTATACCCGCAATTTTTCTATATTATGGTAACATAAGGGTATGCAATATATGTTAGTGAAAATATTTGATCTAGGTAGGGTCTGACGTGTAAAAAAATTGAAAAAATCGGTAAATTAGGAAACCACGAATGATAATTAATTTCTCGTAATCACAAAAATGTATACCTGCCAATTTTTTACAGATTGGTAATATAATAGTAAGCAATAAAAATATGTAAAAAAATGTAAGTATGGTCCAACATAGAAAAAAATTGAAAAAATCGATAATTTATGAAGTCGCGAATGTTAATTAATTAATTTCTCGTAATAAAAAAAATGTATACTCGCCAAGTTTTTGCAGGTTGTTAATATAAAAGTAAAGAATAAAAACTAGTAAAAATTTTTGATCTAAGAAGGGTCCAACATAGAAAAAACATGAAAAAATCGATAATTTATGAAGTCGCGAATGATAATAAATTAATTTCTCGTAATCAAAAAAATGTATACCCGCCAATTTTTTACAGCCTGTTAATATAATAGTAAGCAATAAAAATATGTAAAAAATTTTGATGTAAGTAGGGTCCAACATGGAAAAAAATTGAAAAAAATCGATAATTTATGAAGACACGAATGGTAATTAATTAATTTCTCGTAATCAGAAAAATATATACCCGCCAATTTTTTGCAGATTTTTAATATAATAGTAAGCAATAAAAATATGTAAAAAATTTTGATGTAAGTAGGGTCCAACATAGAAAAAAATTGAGAAAATCGATAATTTTATAAAGTCGCAAATGGTAATTAATTAATTACTCGTAATCAGAAAAATATATACCCGCCAATTTTTTGCACATTTTTAATATAATAGTAAGCAATAAAAATATGTAAAAATTTTTGATGTAAGTAGGGTCCAACATAGAAAAAAATTGAGAAAATCGATAATTTTATAAAGTCGCAAATGGTAAATAATTAATTTCTCCTAATCAAAAAAAGGTATAGACGCCAATTTTTTACAGATTGTTAATATAATAGTAAGCAATAAAAATATGTAAAAATTTTTGATGTAAGGAGGGTTCAACATAGAAAAAAATTGAAAAAATCGATAATTTTATGAAGTCGCGAATGGTAAATAATTAATTTCTCGTAATCAAAAAAATGTATACCCGCCAATTTTTTGCAGATTGTTAATATAATAGTGAACAATAAAAATTAGCAAAAATTTTTGATCTAAGTAGGGTTCAACATAGAAAAAAATTGAAAATACCGATAATTTATGAAGTCGCGACCATTATTTTTTTAATTTCTCCTAATTAAAAAAATGTATACCCGCCAATTTTTTATAGATTGTTAATATAATAGTAAGCAAGAAAAATATGTAAAAAATTTTGAAATAAGTAGGGACCAACATAGAAAAAAAATCGAAAAAACCGATAATTTATGAAGTCGGCACCTTTATTTTTTTTCATTTCTCCTAATTAATAGTAACAATCTGCAGAAAACTGGCGGGTATACATTTTTTAATTAGGAGAAATTAAAAAAAAAGGTGACGACTTCATAAATTATCGGTTAATTCAATTTTTTTCTATGTTGGACCCAACTTATTTCAAAAATGTTTACTTATTTTTATTGCTTATTATTATGTTAACAATCTGCAAAAAATTGGCGGGTATATATATTTTTGATTATGAGAAATTAATTAATTACCATTCGCGACTTCATAAATTATCGATTTTTTCAATTTTTTTCTATGTTGGACCCTACTTTACATCAAAAATTTTTACATATTTTTATTGCTTACTATTATATTAACAATCTGCAAAAAATTGGCGGGTATACATTTTTCTGATTACGAGAAATTAATTAATTACCATTCGCGACGTCATAAATTATCGATATTTTTCTATGTTGGACCCTACTCACATCAAAAAATTTTACATATTTTTATTACTTACTACTATCTTAACAATTTGTATAAAATTGGCGGGTATACATTTTTTTGATTACGAGAAATTAATTAATTACCATTCGCGACTTGATAAATTATCGATTTTTTCAATTTTTTTCGATGTTGGACCCTACTAACATCAACATTTTTTACATATTTTTATTGCTTCCTATTATATTACCAATCTGTAAAAAATTGGCGGGTATACATTTTTTTGATTAAGAAATTAAAAAAATAAAGGTCTAGACTTCATAAGTTATCGGTTTTTTCAATTTATTTCTATGTTGGATCCTACTTACATCAAAGAATTTTACATATTTTTATAGCTTACTATTATATTAACAATCTGCAAAAAATTGGCGGGTATACATTTTTCTGATTACGAGAAAATAATTAATTACCATTCGAAACTTAATAAGTTATCGATTTTTTTCAATTTTTTTCCATGTTGGACCCTACTTACATCAAATTTTTTTACATGTTTTTATTGCTTACTATTATATTAATAATCTGTAAAAAATTGGCGGGTATACATTTTTTTGATTATGAGAAATTAATTAATTACCATTCGCGACTTCATAAATTATCGATTTTTTCAATTTTTTTCTATGTTGGACCCTACTTTACATCATAAATTTTTACATATTTTTATTGCTTACTATTATATTAACAATCTGCAAAAAATTGGCGGGTATACATTTTTTTGATTACGAGAAATTACCCCAGTAGCACACAATATTAAACCTATATTTAACCATTATTGTACCAATATTTCATATTGGCCCAATATATAACCATATTATACTATATTGGTTACATATTGTATAACCAATTTAATTATATATAGGTATTTATATGTTGGGCCTATATTGGGTTAATATTATTTTTACTCATAATATCTTTTATCGATTTGCCTTTAATGGGCCAATATAATTTATCAATTAAAAAAATATATAGTTTTATCATGATTGGGCCAATATTAAAAAAATATTTGATTTTAAACGTTGTTTATTTAAGGTAATGCCAATATGGTACCATTATTTAAAATTAAGCTTCAAAATATATAGGTTTTTGGAGATTTAACCAATATAGTAAAAATATGTTTTTTAACATTAACAAAAAACTTCAATAAAAAATGTTTGTGTTTAAACGTTGTTTATTTAAAGAAATGCCAATATGATACCATTATTTAAAATTAAATTTCAAAATACATAATAGATTTTTGGTGATTTTTTTAATCATAATACTGTAAAAATATTCTTTCTTGGTACTTTTTGTTTGAATGTTAAAAGGGCATGTGTACGAGCATAAAATGATGATAGGTGACATTTAAATTTAAAACATATACATACAATATAAAATTAAAATAATAGTAAAATATATCGGGGCGTAGATTGGTGTTCAACATTATTTTTTTATTATAATATGTTTTATCGATTTTCCTTTATAGTTTATCAATTTAAAAAATATATCATTTTATCATGATTGGGCCAATATTATACTAATGTTTGTATTGAAACGTTGTTTATTTAAAGAAATGCCAATATAATACCATTAAAATAACATTTTAAAATATATAGGTTTTTGCAGATCTAATCAGTACTGTAAAAATATTTTTCTTGTATGCTGTACGCTTATTGTTTTTAAACAAACTTCAATAAAATGAATTAAATGGAAGTTAAAAGGATAATGTACGAGCATTACTGATGACAGAGGTGATATTTTAATTTAAAATATATACAATATATTGGAGTAATAAAATAATAGTAAAATATATCAGGGACTATTTTAATGAAAATGTAGAACTGCACATTTCGATGTTGCATTTAAAAAATGTTGTTTGTATATTTTTTTTTAAATTTCAAGCTGACGCATTTTTCTTACACCTATATAAAAATTGTAATTGTATGTCATTTTGATGTTCATCTAAATCAATATATTTTTTTATAAAACGTTGTTTCTAAATTTTTAATAAAAAAATTATGCTTATGAATAAATAATTAGGTAAAGTTCAATAAAATTTAGAATTCGGAGCAAGTGGGTAAAGAGATTAAGAGAAACTTTGGAAATTCTTGCATTCCAAAATGAATGACGATTTGATTAAAGGAGATTTTGTTAAAGAAGGTTCAGTTAAAGATGAGAGAGAAGTCACTGATTTTCAAGATGATGAATTGGCCACTAAAGCAACTGAAGCGATTTTAAAACAAAATTTGATCAAAACAACTACTGCACCAATGAAGAAAGTACTTCGTTAATGTTGAAAACTGATGTCGTTGAAAATTAGGAAACTCTAAATTTGATCAGATCAAAAATTTTGAAGAAAAAATAGCGAAAATAATCACTTCAGATGTTTTTAATCAAAATCAAACCACACAAGTAGGAAAAATTGATCAAACTACTACAAAAATTGATCAAACTACACCAAAAATTATTCAAGCTATATCAAAAATTAAGCAGACGACACCAAAAATTGTTCAAATACAAAAAATTGATCAAACTACACCGACAATTGATCAATTGACAGCGAAAATTGATCAAACAACATCAAAAATTGATCAATCAATATCAAAAATTGATCAATCGACACCAAAATGTTATCAAATAACAAAAATTGATCAAACTACACCAAGAATTGATGTATCCACGGCACTTATTTATCAAATGAACACAGAAATGGATCAAATGCCACGAAAACTTGAAGAGATGATACAAAAAATTGATCAAACTACACCCAAAACTGATCAAATATCAATAATTGATCGGCCAACGCCAATTATTGATGAAATAATCCCAGTTATTGATAGTACCACAGATATGATTGATCAAACTACACCAATTATTGATCAAACCACAATAATTGATCCAGAAGAAAATCCTTATAAATCTTTAGCAGAAAATTTAAAAAACATAATTCAATACTGCAAAAAATTGCGGGAACAACAGGATACTGTTGAGAATATTCAACCGAATCAAAATTAAGCAATTGATGAAGATTATTTGGTTGAAGAAGTCATGAAATCCTTAGGAAATCAAATCGTGAAATTGACCACGTAAGTAGGAAAAATTGATCAAACTACAACAAAAATTGATGAAACAATATCAAAAATTGATCAAGCGCTATCAAAAATTAGACAGACGACACTAAAAATTGATCATATGCAAAAAATTGATCAAACTACACCGAAAGTTGATCAATTGACACCAGAAATAGATCATAAAATTAAAACAATTAATACTGCACAAAATTAAATTTAGAGCTGCACAAACAAGCCAGAGCTGCACGTTAAAATAACCCCTGAAATATATTGGGATTAGATTGGTTCAATATTTTTTCATCATATGTTTTATTCGTTTGCCTTTAATGGACCAATATAGTTTATCAATTTCAAAATATATATAGTATTAACATAATTGGGCCAATATTAAACTAATGTTTGTTTGGAAATGTTTTTTATCTAAAGAAATGTCAATGTGATACCATTATTTAAATCATGTTTCATATGTTTCAGATAAAAAAATAAAGCGTTTCGAGGGGGTCATTTATACTTATATATGCATATTGAGTGTTGTATTAGTTTTTGATATGTTAAGGTTTATCGATAAATTTATTATGGAAACAATATTTAACCAATCCTATTTTATTATTTTTTATGTGTGAGTTATGAGGTAAAGTGTAAGATGAGATAAGTAGTAGATTTTAAATTTGGCGCGATAAAGGAGAAACTTGTGCGTGTCAAGGGCGCGCGGCGTGCCGCAGAGCCGTAGTGAGATCTTTGTGCACAGTGCAACAAATTCAAGCGTTTATTTTTGAATTTATTAGTAAATTATTAATTTTTGTTATAATTATTTTACAAATTGGGGTATTTACGCTATTTGAAAGTAAGCACCTCATTTGGCGTTTATCAATACAGCGAACGCGCCTACACTAAGTTGGTCGCCGACCTCGCCTTCTCTTAATACCGATCTGAAGTTAAGCGCCTTGCGTTCCCGTCAGTTCCCGTTGGCGGGCTTTTATAATTTGTAGGTTATGTTTCTAGCGTGGTCATCCAAATGCATCCAGTAGCAAACAACGGTCCAGAGTTTTTTTAATAGTTATTGTTTGTCATTTGTTGTATAAGTTCCCTTTGCAGTAAAAGGTAAGTTTACTAATAGCTATAAAATTATAATATTCATTATGTTTGTTTTCTGGTTTGTAGTTGTGGCCCAACGTGTATTAATTATTATTATGTTCATAGATAAAAATATAACTTAAACTTGAGGCACCTCAGTTTTCTAAATTATGCAAATAAACATTGTATATATTTAACAGAAAATAAGAACTAATCATTTACACTTGCATAAAATAAAAAATACGTACTCAAGCACAAACGAAATTTATTTTTATCTTTGTATAATTTTATGTTTATTTAAAAAATAATCTTTTGAATAAAATGTCGAAGTATACAAAAAAAATACAGGTATATTAAGACCAGTATGAAAAATGATTCTGAAAACGATGTTCAAGTAGACGAACATGAAGAATCAACTACGGACAAAAATGTAATAGAAGATATTATGATTCAATCTGATAATATTGCAAGTGGCTCAACAAGTTTAAATTCTATACCAGAATGTAAATCTAGTGCAGTAAACTTGTGCGAAGATACATTAAATTTTTGTGACAGTAATCATAGTAATGAAACTCCTAATACAATTTCCGGTTTTTTATCACAGTGGGCAATTGACTACAATGTTAATGGTGTACAATTAAATTCCTTATTAAAAGGATTGAATAAATTTTTCCCTCTTAGTAAAATCCCCCTTGATCACCGCACTTTGTTAAATACTCCAAGAAATATTAAAGTTCACCCAATTTCAAATGGCAAATTATCGTATTTTGGAGTTGCTTCAAAATTAAAATTATATTTGCAAAATGATTTTATTAAAGCTAAAATTTCTTCTGCAAATAAAATTTTACAATTAATATTTAATATAGATGGTATACCAATAGCAAAAAGTTCAAGCCAGCAGTTCTGGCCAATTTTAGGGAAATTATATTTTTGCGATTTGTATTTAGAGCGTTTTCCAGTTGCTATTTTTTGTGGTAATAGCAAACCTTCAGTTCATGATTTTCTTTCATTGTTTATTGAAGAAATAAATGTATTATTAAATAATGGATTAAGCTTTGAAGGTGAACTTTATATTTTAAAAATTAAATGTTTTTCATGCGATGCACCTGCACGCTCATTACTTAAATCCATTAAATCTCATAGTGGGTATTATGGATGTGAAAGGTGCATTCAAAAAGGACAATACAGCTCAAGTGACAAAAAAATTATTTATTCGCCAAATACATATATTTTAAGAACCGATGAAAGTTTTAGAGGACAGTCGCAAATTGAACACCACATTGGTTTGAGTCCGTTGACGGACATTATCGGTTTAAATATGGTACAAGATTTTGTACTAGATTATATGCATTTGTGCTGTATTGGAGTAATGAAGAGATTATTAAAATATTGGGTACAAGATTCTAAAACAAGAATTAAACTTAGTGTTCGAAAAGATCTTTCTCTATTACTATGTAATATTGCAAAATATATACCCAGTGAATTTAATAGAAAAACAAGATCTTTAAGAGAATTAGATCGTTGGAAGGCAACTGAAATGAGGATGTTTTTGGTATATGTCGGGCCCTATGTTTTAAAAAACAAAATTTCTAAAGAAAAGTACAATCATTTTTTACTTTTTCATTGTGCCATGCGGATTTTATTAGAAAATAAAGTAAATGAAAATTTATTAAATGAGCTTAAAACAATGTTACTAAAATTTGTCGAGCTTTTTTCAATATTATATGGAAAATCATCTTGTACATACAATATTCATAATCTGTTGCATATAACAGATGATGTTATTAATATGAATTGTTCCTTAAACGATGTTAGTTGTTTTGCATTTGAGAGCTACTTGGGACGTTTAAAAAAACAAATTCGTTCACCAAATAAGCCGCTGGAACAAGTCACAAAGAGGTTAGGAGAACAAAGTGAATTAAAGTTTACGATTACTTCTTCAAAACCGCTTCTTAAAAACAATTCAACAACACTTATATTAAAAAATATTTTATATTCCTCCGTTACTTCCAAAGATTCTTTTGTTTTATTAAAAGATAATACCACAGTCATTAAAATTAATAATATAATTGATAATTCTACAATATCTGGAAATATTTGCAAATATTTTAAAAACTTTTATAATGCACCTTTACCATCTCATGAAGTTGGAATATTTATTATAAAAAATATATCAAGCAAAATTAAAACGCTCTCCACAGATTCAATAGGCAATAAGTTATTTGTAATTAAGATGGAAACTGATGGTGGCTGGTTGGCTATGAAAATGTTACATTAATTATAATAAATGGGTCTGTTGTGCAATAAACAGTTAAGTGACAATTATTTTATGTTGATTTTTTGTCTGAAACAATAATTCTTTAATCAATTCTTTAAACCATCGTACCCCATTAAAATAGTAACAAAAGTTGTATTTAAAAAAAAATTGCATCACTGTAATTTTTACTAATTCTTTTTTTATATCTATAACTCTAATAGGCTTCACCCCTTAACTGATTCCTGCATAACGGAACCCATATGCACAATAATTTATAATGTATATTTGTCATTAATATTTCATTTTGTATATTGTAAAGTAATTTCGAAATAATTCTGGTTTATAATTAAAATTGTGATTTTTAAAATTCCAATTCACAGTGTTTTTACACCTAAAAAGTACACAAGAAAATGGCTAAGTCATGGGACATTGTTTTCTGGAATGGAAAAGGGAGTGTGGACTATGTACCCAGCATATGGGCTAGTCCGACATCTTCTTCATATAAATGGCCAACAAAGATCTCGAGAATAAAACTTCAGGAACTAATAGACTCCTGTGACACTTTGGAGAATGTTTCATATCGATTTTATGGAGGTGTCGCAAAAAAAAAACGTATAAGAAGTCTACAAGACGCCAGACGCTACAGCGATAAAGCGTTGTACAGTTCAGAAATAGAAAGTACTGATATCGGAGACCATCTACCTGGTAAGCTTTATCATAAAATATTATTGTATTTCAGTAAATTCAGTTAAATGTAACCCATCTAATATTGAATTATTTTTTTGTTTATTAGAACCTGACACATCTTTAAATAAAAACAAAAAAAAATCAAAGAGCGAAAAATCGTCACTTTTTGCAGGTTAGTGTATATATTTTCTTTGTATGATACATACATAATAATTTTTAAAATCAGACAATTTGTTTATTAAAAGAGATTTTATTTCATTATAGATGCTTCAGACGATTCAGAATCAGGAAATGATACCTTGGAAATTTCAAATCTGGAGCATCAAGTACCACCAGAAATGTTGTCAGAAAGTGCAGTAGGTACGTTATGTAAATATTATTACTTTTTATTTGTGGTTATACTCAGGATGTAAAATTCTACTTTTTTATCCTAATAATACTGCATTAAATTTTTGGTCTTTATAGTCTGTGTAAATCTCAAATGTAGACAAATGCTTTGCTCTTACCCACACCAAGATTAACACTGACCGTAAATTAGAAAACTTTATTATGAAATTCTACAATGACAATATTTTAAATTTTTGCAGAAATAATAAATCAGGTACTTACTGAAAAAAATGCAGGATTTAATGTAGAAGATAACAGATCTGATAAGGAAGTTCAGAAAACAGACGATTCATCAGGTATGAAGACAATTTCATAATTTAATCAGCATTAAAGTTTTTAAAGTATACATATTTTTATATAATTTGCATATACAGGGTGTTTCTAAATACATGCGAAATAAGGAATAAAAGTGCTCTATTTTTTAATTACGGGGTGTCAAACTTTCTATATTTTATCCATTTTTTTAGTATAACTTCTTTATTTTTTATGATAATTTGATCAAAAATGAAACACACTCTAGTTATTACAGTCGTAACAAGATAAAAATATGGAATAACGAAATAAAACACAGGGGGACGTATTTTGGTAAAAAGTTTGACACCCCATAATTAAAAAATAACACTTTTGAGAAAAATGTAATTCTTTACTCGCCTCTAATCGCCTGGTGATTATTTTCGCATATATTTAGAAACACCCTGTATATGTATTAATAGGCAGGGAATAATGGGTTATACCCTAAAACTTGTCCATGCTGAGGGGAATAATGCATGTGCATTTTTAGATGCCTTAAAATTAGTGCTTAAAGAAGTTAGAAGCCTTAAGTACGATGTACGATTATTGGCAACCGAGTTAAATTATATAAGGGATATGCTTAATGTTCAAACTATACATAGAACCAATGTAAATGAACCATCAGGTGTTATTTTTGATGAACATTGTAATTTACCAATGAAAAGCACCGAAGATTTGGAAGTTTTTAATAATAAATTAAATGATCAAGGAAAATTTAATGGTCTAGTATGTATATTTATTTACAATGTGGTACATTAGTTATGCCCCAACTCAAAGCTCATGAAATATTCCAGCAATTATATTTTTTTTTGTACTTATCCTTGCAATGTGCAAAGTCTATGCTGCCATACAGTACTGATAACTAGGGTGTGTAAAACCTCGAAATTTGAGTTGAGGCATATTACATAGGGTGTCCCAGCAGGTATGGCCAAAATTTTAGGGAGTGATAGTATGGGCATTTTTGATAAAAAAATGTTATACAGGGTGAGTCGAAATTAAACCGCCAAAATTTTTAAGTCGATTCTACGACTAATTTTAAGAAAAAAACTTCATATTAACATATGTCCGGTTTCGCTTTCTAAGGGAGCTACAGCTCTTCAAAGGGTCAGTAATAAAAACAGTGATAACTTTTTTGGATTTCATTTTTTAAGATTTTTTTTTGAAAATAATGTTTGCCAAACATTTTAAGACAAAATAGGTATTTTTGAATGAACTCCGTAGAATGCACCATTTTAGAGAAAAATGCACGTTAACAATAAGCAAATACCCAAGGCACAAGATTGTGTCGGCGAACGCGTGTTAACGTGCAATTTTCTCTAAAATGGTGCGATGTACGGAGTTCGCACAAGAATACCTTTTTTGTCTGAAAATGTTTGGCATACATTATTTTGAAAAAAAAATCTTAAAAAATAAACCCCTATAAAGTTATCACTGTTTTTATTACTAACCCTGTCCAAAACTACCCTTTAAAAACCTGCAAAAAATTTCAAAAAAAATCATGAAAACATCTCAAGTGTATTATGATTCAAACCAAATTTAAAGTTTCTACTACAAAGTGTTTTCAAATAAACGTGAAAAAACCTTCTGTTTTACCCCACCTTTGAAGGGGTGTAGCTCCCTTAGGAAGCGAAATCGGACGTATGTTAATATGAAGTTTTTTTCTTAAAATTAGAAGTAGAATCGGCTTAAAAATTTTGGCGGTTTAATTTCGACTCACCCTGTATATGAATACATGTCCAATTCTCAATGGTTAACTTAGGGCCATTTTAGACGAGCACATAAATCTTGTACAAGATCGACTCAGATGCTACTGCATATTGCGCAGTATAAATACCTTTAGTTTAAGTTTTGTCCCAATAATGGGGATTTTTCAAAATTATTTATGAACATTTTAAAATTACTCATGTTTATAGCATTTAAACAATAAATAAGTTATTTTCTGATCTTATGAGAAGAACATGATAATTTGAAAACAGTCGTATCTCCATAACCAATAAGAATTGGACATGTTTATATAAACTGAAAATAGTCCACAAAATTACCTAAAATTTTGACCATTTCTCCTGGAACACTTTTACTAGTATACATTTACAAATAAAATTGCACCTACTTACAATAATTTTTTTAGGTTCATTTTCTATATTTATTGGGGGGATCAAATCCTCACAAAGCAGTCTTTTTACAAATGGGTAGATTAATGACGAAGAATTTGGCACTACTTTATTCCCTCAGTGGAAAGAAGGGCAAATTGCCATTTGAAAATTTAAGTTTTTTATCCTGTATAAAAAGTAAGATCCTTCTTACTTTTTCTAACTAACTTGATTTAATTAAATATCCATAATTTTGTAGCTGCAATAAGAAAACGCTTTCAAGAAGCGACCGATGAAGAAATTAGAAAAAGTGTGGGTACTTACCTAGCCGGAGCAAAAGACAGAGATGGAGGACGAAGACATAGGAATTTAACAAACTAAATATGAATATTATTATGTTTTTAAAAATTTAGTTTTTGTTGTGAATGTATAGCAAGTTTTGTTTTGTTAATTTTATTTAAGTTTAATAACATTATTTGTGGATAATGTGTAAATTTTGTTAAGTTTACATTGGAAGAATATTGTTTTTGTTATGTGTGAATACACCATTATTATTTTTTTAAGTATATATAAATTTTTATAATATATTTTACTTTTTACTTCCCTTATCTCTCGCATACACAGACCAAAATTTTTATATGTATTTTGCACTAGTTTACTTTTTAAATTGTTTTCAAATATAATTTATTGGATTTGATTTTATTTATATCTTTTAAATGAAATTTTCTTTATGGTTTTATTATGCCTCAAATTATTGTTTATGTTTAAAATATTACAATTATACTCTGTTCTTATAGGACTTTTAATTGTGTTGAAAATGTATTTATTTTTGTTAACTAACTTTAGTAGAGGTAATAAAATAAAACCATAATAAAATTAAAATAAATTTCATTAAAAAAATATAAATATAAAATCCATTCCAAACTAATATATTTTGAAAATATAGGCCCAATAATGGTAAATAGAGAAAACAATATATTGGGGGAATACGGGTAGGCATATATTGGGAGAATAAGGACAAGCATTTATTGGGGCAATAAAGTTCATCGAATATTGGGGGAATAAAGGCAAACATATATTGGGTAATCAAAGGTAGTCATATATTGGCAAATACAGGTAAATAAATATTGGGGTAATATAGGTAAACAAATATTGGGCCTTCGTTATTTTGCCAATATTGTTTGCCAATATTGGCTTCCACATAATTCCATCTGAACAAATCTATCTCCAGCCAATATTGCAAAACATTATTTTACCAATATTGTTGTGCTACTGGGGTAATTAATTACCATTCGTGACTTCATAAATTATGGATTTTTTTCTATGTTGGACCCTACTCACATCAAAAAATTTTACATATTTTTATTACTTACTACTATCTTAACAATTTGTAAAAAATTGGCGAGTATACATTTTTTTGATTACGAGAAATTAATTAATTACCATTCGCGACTTTATAAATTATCGATTTTTTCAATTTTTTTCTATGTTGGACCCTACTAACATCAAAATTTTTTACATATTTTTATTGCTTACTATTATATTACCAATCTGTAAAAAATTAGCGGGTATACATTTTTTTGATTGAGAAATTAAAAAAATAAAGGTCTCGACTTCATAATCTATCGGTTTTTTCAATTTTTTTCTATGTTGGACCCTACTTACATCAAAGAATTTTACATATTTTTATTGCTTACTATTATATTAACAATCTGCAAAAAATTGGCGAGTATACATATTTCTGATTACGAGAAAATATTTAATTACCATTCGAAACTTCATAAGTTATCGATTTTTTTCAATTTTTTTCCATGTTGGACCCTACTTACATCAAAATTTTTTACATATTTTTATTGCTTACTATTATATTAATAATCTGTAAAAAATTGGCGGGTATACATTTTTTTGATTATGATAAATTATTAATTACCATTCGCGACTTCATAAATTATCGATTTTTTTTAATTTTTTTCTATGTTGGACCCTACTTACATCAAAATTTTTTACATATTTTTATTGCTTACTATTATATTAACAATCTGTAAAAAATTCGCGGGTACACATTTTTTTAATTAGGAGAAATTAAAAAAATAAAGGTCGCGACTTCATAAACTATCGGATTTTTCAATTTTTTTCTATGTTGGCCCCTACTTAGATCAAAAATTTTAACATATTTTTATTGCTTACTATTATATTAACAATCTGTAAAAAATTCGCGGGTATACATTTTTTAATTAGGAGAAATTAAAAAAATAAAGGTCGCGACTTCATAAATTATCGGATTTTTCAATTTTTTTCTATGTTGGACCCTACTTAGATCAAAAATTTTTACATATTTTTATTGCTTACTATTATATTAACAATCTGTAAAAAATTCGCGGGTATACATTTTTTTAATTACGAGAAATGAATTAATTTTCATTCGTGGTTTAATAATTTACCGATTTTTTCAATTTTTTTACACGTCAGACCCTACCTAGATCAAATACTTTCACTAACATATATTGCTTACCCTTATATTACCATAATATAGAAAAATTGATGGTATACATTTTCTGAAAAAAAAAACGAATGCAAAAGACGAATGTAAAAATAAACCTAAAAGCGAATCCGAATGCATTCGAATGTAACTTCAGCCTGGACAAGATATGTGGCATGCGGGAAATGTAGAATGAAAATGTAGTGCGCCACATCAAAATGCTATACCACAAGAAATTTAATCAGGCTATGCACCTAAAGCAAAAGAAATGTACTCTAAATACTATCTTTCTAACCTGTTCTATCCTATTTCTCTGCCTATTTCACTTTTATCGTTTATTAGATTATTAGTTTATTTAGATTGCTGATTAGCGAGCACGTGCTTTAGCTTTTTAAGTCGCATGAGAAATATTTGTTAATAATAATATACCATATAAAATGAGTCAAAATATGAAAAATATATATATCTCATGAACAAAAGTGCTCATTAATAGAATTTATGGAACAAAATCCAGAACTAATTAGCGGAAAATTTAATATATATAATCTATTATTAAGATATTTATGTAAACAATTACTTCTAATTTTAAGAAAATGTTAAAAAATGGTTAATTTATATTTAATTTATATTCCAAAATTGAAGATAAGATATATTTTTCGATACCATTTATTCCGAAAGTTTCTTACAAAATTAAAAATATTTTGAAAAACATTGACGACAAAATTATAGTAACTTTTAAAAAACCAACAAATTTCCAAAATATTTTCGTTAAAAACAAAGATCCCATTAGTTGTATGCAAAGAAGTGGTGTATATAAACTTGTTTGTAATTGTGGTAAAGAGTATTGTGGACAAACTGGTAGAAAAATTGCAACAAGAATTAAAGAACACTTGAGCAGTATAAAACTAAATAAAACAGATTCAAATTTCGCATTGCACATTAATGATAATAATCATACGATTGACTCTAAAAATGTTTGTTCTATTTTACATTTTTATAATAAAGGCAAAAAACTTGATTTGGCAGAAAACTTAGAAATTTGTTTTTCAAAAAGAAAAGACCTTAGCGTTAATGATATTATTAATTACAAATGCACAAAATTTTTTGATAAAATAAATTTATTATAAACTTATTATATTTTATTTTATATTTTACATCAAGATTTTATTTGTTTTACTTTACTTGTTATTTTAGTTTATAAAAAGTTTATTTTTTATAGTAATCTTTGTGAAACAAAATTTAATTATATTTATTTATTTACAATTTTTTACATAAGTCATTTTTATATGAATTTTTTAAAACATTTTTCAAGGTAATTTCTATTAATACTTTGTTATATTATTATTTTTATTTAATGTTTTATAGCCTGATGATGATCTAAGGATCGAAAATGCATTAGCTATTTTTAATAAAAAAAATTGTATTTCAAATAAAGGCTATAATTGAAAAGAAATTGATTTGATTTTTATAAAAGAAATACATACACCATGGACAATTATATTATTGATATAAAAATTAATACCTTCACAAAATTTATAAATCTCAAACTGATGAGTAAAAATTAAGTGATATTTCAATGAAATTAAATTAAATCACTGCTAATATAAATGCTGAGAATAAATACTTTGGTCAATAATACTTGACGTTAATCCAAAATAAAAATTTAATAATTGTATTCCATGAAAACTGGAAAATAGATGCGCCAAAAATATTCAAAAAGTCGATAAAACTCACTATTAAATTCCGCTGTAAGTGAAAATGTGATGTTAAATAAGGTGAGGCAGGTTGAAGCAGCTTCCAGAAATCCAGCCGAGTCTCTGCCAGATGATGGTACCATGTGACCTGACGTAATCCGTCCGCCCAACAAAATGGTGATCCGTTTGACGTCACTTCCGGACTCAAACCACGTTTTGACCAATTTTGGAAATTACAGCTTCCAACCAGCAACAAATTCCACCCATATAACGAAGATTTAACACCCCAAAGATGAAACATGAAGCCTAATCAAGAAAATGAATTTAGAACCTTATCCGAATGACTATGGGAAACACGTTACCTCAAGATGTTGTGTGGCTTCGTTTGATTGTTTCTTTCCCAAATTAACTGGAGTGCGATCACTCTGTTAAACGGCGTAACAACGCTAAACTTAAGAATCGAAGGCGTAAGAACACGCAAAACGCATGAACTATTTCTAGAGAAACTCCGCACTTCTGATCCAAATACGACAACCTGTCATGAGCGAGCTCACTGGGAAAAAGACCGAAGTTCAAAATTTTCATTTCCTCCACGGCCAAAATTGGACGCCCCACTCCGCCGGAGAGGGGATTCATCTCTCATCAAATTAATAAATCATTTAAAACAACCTCCCCGAAAATAATCAACCTCACTAAAATTGATATAAACATTTGCTTAAATTGACCTAAGTGCGTCTCTGGCTACTGTGTTAACGACCATACCTGAGCTACCAGTTTAACCAGACGGTTAAACACGGTAGACACCGCAAATGTTCGCAACAAACATCACGCCAAAGCGAGGAACCAACTTCCCGTTTTCATTTGTAGAAATTTGCCAAGCTAGAACACCAATATAAGTAGAAAATCCTGATTATTTAGTACCTCCTAGAAAACCAATAAACAATTCAAACATTCGATTATTGACAGACCCCAGGACCACCCATCTAAATATAAATCGATTAAAAATAAAATGCTACAATGTTACATTACAAAAATAGAACTTTGTTATATAACAAAAGTTATGTATCTGTACAAATAATATAGTTTAATTGTGATGTAACTGATATACGTATAACGAATAACGAACGTTACGTAAATGTTATAGAACATTGTTCTTGTTTAGTTCATTGCATGTTCTGTTCTTCAAATATTACATCATAGAAGCATATCTATCGATTGATAATGTTACAAAACTTTTATGTAAAAGGACCTGATCGGATTTTGGGTAGATTTCCTCCAATGACGAAACTTATACTATAATATTAATAAAGAAAAAATTTTAATTCTAAACTAACTTAACTTAACGTAATCTTACTGAACGTAACTGTAAATTACAAATTTTGTAAAAAAACTAAATAAATAATTTTGCATAATACATACTTCGATCAATATTTTATTTTTTTTTTATTCACAATATGTACTTAGAATACTAAGTGTAGCATATCACTGTTTGTAGAATAAATTGTAGATGCAATATCAATTATAAAAGATAGGGTGTCCCATCCCAGTAAGCAATGTACCATCGGCCGAGCGGCGGCATTATGACGGTACCGTTGGCAAAGTGTCGGCTTCGATTCTTACCTAAGAGCCATTACAGGGCCGCCGCGTCCTTTTAATGAAAACCAAAACGAAACACTGCTACGGCCAATGTTCGGCTTAGGGAGCATTCCGAATTGGGTATATGCGGTTTTGCAGGTTTACGGCGCATAGAGTGTTCCGAATTGAAAACACGTATATGCGGTATATAAGTCGGAATGGATTTCATCCGATTTTATGCTAGAGAAGTCAAATGTCAATTTTCATTATTAAAAACATAATAAATATGTTTATAACCAATGTGTTATTTTATCTTACCCATTGTATGTGCCTCCGCTTCATAAAATAAATAATAAATTTTATAAATTCATTCGTAAAATTAAATTTAAAATGAAGTAACCGCTTTTAAATATTCTTGAGCCAAGTGAAATTAGAGAATCATCTAAAATCGACGAGGATAAAGCTAAAAAATAGCGAATTCGCAATCAAAAAGTCAGTATAAATATGATTAAAACAATTGCGCATGCCCGCATACGAAGCCACAGCTCGAGAGGTGGTGCACGGAATACCTGCTATGCGTTGCAGGAATCAAATCTCTGGCATCAAATGTTCAAATCGGAACGCTTTATAAGCGCCTTATGCCGCATATACCCAATTCGGAATACACCCATAGTACTCAGTTTCCACACAATCATCGAGTAACATCGTCATTCATCGTTTCTCCCGATCGCCATTTTAAATGCTTTGTTCTTTTGATGTGTTTTGTGACCGTTGCTACTGATTAGAAAGATAATGTAAGGTATGTATTGCAATTTCATAAGTCTTGATAAACATGTTATCTTCTTCAAAATAATTTAAAGTATTATAGGTTAGGAAAAATGCATGACATACAATTCTTGTATAATATTGTGACTGTGTGGGTGAATTACTTTATTTAAAAATATATGTTCTTAAATATTTACACTCACTGTTAATTCAATGTAATTCTAAAAATCTACTCGATTTATAATAACTTTTGTTGGAAAAACCACATTCAATTGTTTTGTGCAGTTTACTAGGTAATTGTCATCATTGGCAACAACCTTAACATAAACATCACAAGTGGATTTTTTTATTTACCACATTTAATTTGTAAAAAATTTTGTCTTAAGTGTGTGTTTCAAACATTTAAATATGTCTTCCAGCAAGTTAGCCTGGACTTGTCTACATTGACATATCTGTGGTCTTAATTTGTCGCAACACACACATCCATGTTTTTCAAGCAGGAACAGAAAACAAGACTTTTTAGTAAACATATGTCTCTATACGATCTGTCATGTAAGCGTAAACTTTTCAGCACTGACTTACTGGAAGACATAGGCTGCTTTCCGATTTACGAATATACCGCATATGAGCCTTTGGAGTGTTCCGAATTAGACATTTGGAGTATATACTTCTGCTAAGCCCCGCCTTTCTTAAAGTATATCGCAGTATATCATGCACTACTTCTGACCAAATGCTTGATATGCAAGCATGCGCAGTTGATAATAAATTGAAAAGTTTTAAAATTATACTTGGTTTTTCAGCATTTTAGTCCCTTTTGGTAATATATTTTATGAATAAAAATAATTTGGTATTTTTATAGATAATATTAAAATTTAAGAAAACTTTAATTTTCTTATAAAACTTTTTTATTATTTTTCTTTACTACATGTTCTAAATTTTTTTGATGCATATACGCGTAAATATAATTCGGAACACTTTATACGCCATGCTCCTGCTCACGTGCATATACCTAATACGGAATGCAGCCTTTTGAACGTCTGGGCTGTGTTCAGATTTAACATTCGGTGTGTGAGTGTTATACCAGTGTGAGCCCGAAGTCGTTCAGAAATCTCTATGTGACACATAACGGCACATAAATAAAAAAAGTCATGGTGTACACGGGTCTAACTCTCACGCCGGATGTTAAAACTGAACCCAGCCCTGGAGTGGGCTTTATGCACATTTAAAAATATTAAAAATTATATACTAGATACCATCCACAAATGTGCATTTTTCTAACTTATATGGTAGATTAATTAAAAATAAAAATTTTCCAGGTAATCTATTGGTAATGGACCAAGGATCTTTTGCGTAAGTTTATTTTAAACTACAATTATGTTTAAAAAATACTCCAAATCATTTACTTACAAAAAGATAAAAGCTCAAGTTAAAAATCAGCTAAAAGTTTCTGCACTAGAATCTCAAATAGTTAATTCAAACGTAAATGTGGCCAGCATTTCTGCGGTTAGTACTAGTTCTAGTGAACCTGGAAGTAGTCACATTTGCAATAAAAATATTAAGTTGCCAATAATTTTGAATAAATCTGACGCTTCAGATGTAGAAGAATCCAGTGATGATTTTTTTAATGGGCATACTAATATAGAACAACACTCTTTAAGTGAGCATGAATTAGAACCCAAAGCTTTACTACCTGAAGCGTTTTTACAAAGTTGGGCTTTAAAACATAGCATTACCTATATAGCTTTAAATGATTTATTGAAATATTTAAAGTCCAATCCAGATACCTCACATTTGCCAAGGGATGCGAGGACGTTATTAAATACCCAAAAAAAATGTTTTTGCTACAATGATCGGTAATGGGGAATTTTATTATTTTGGCTTGGAAATGTTTTTTTTTTTAATTTTTGGATGTTAATAAAAATGTTGACAATCTTGAACTCCAGTTTAATGTTGATGGCCTCCCGCTCCACAAAAGTACCTCAAAATCTTTATGGCCAATTTTATGTTTAATAAAAAACTGTGACAGTACTCCATTTCCAGTTGGAATATATTTTGGTTACAATAAGCCACTTTTAATGGAATATATGGATCAATTTGTAAAGAATTATCTTAAATTCTTAGAAATGGTGTTATTATTGATAAGAGAGTAGTGAGAATAATTGTGAACTCGTTCTGTTGTGATTTTAATTTTAAAATTTGGAATAACAATTTTATTAAATAAGTCGTTAAATAATTTATATAATAGTTATGCTTCTGATTTATTAATACTTTTTGTAAAGAATTGTTGTAATTTGTATGGGAAAGAATTTATTATTTATAATATGCACTGTTTAATTCATCTAGCTGAAGATGCTAAAAGATTTGGGACTTTAAATGAAGTTAGTTGCTTTCCGTTCGAAAATTATTTGTTTACTTAAAAAAAATGGTTAGGAAATCTAACCTTCCCCTTCAACAAATATTGAAACGGCTAAGTGAGAGATTTAATTCCACCAGTTTGACAATTCTGAATACAGAATCACCATACTTATCCGAAATAAATAACAATGTTGTCATTGAAATAGAATTAAACACACCATTCAATGGTTATGAGTGTGAATATTTTAATAAAATTTTGTACTTAATACAAAACAAGGCAACAATTGTGCACTTGTAAACAATGGCAATATAATTTTAATACACTATATTGTTCAAAAGGGAACAATGCAAAACTTTTTTCTTGGAAAAAGATTTTTAAGGAAAACTTCTTTTGTAGAATATCCTGTAGAAAGCACGTATAAAATGGTTTTAATATTTTTATCTTCATCTCCCAAATTTGTTTAAAATTCAATCAATTTAATTCATACTTTTACTCTTCTTCAAAATTGGATAAAATATTATCAAAACGATATTAGACCCATTCACATAATTTAGATTTTTATAAGTAAAACTTCCATCATAATTAATTACTACTCATTATTTATGTTACCGTAATTAATTATAATTTTGTGCGAAAGAGATTTTTAACTCTTAAAAATGTGATTGTATAAACTAAACAACAATTTTTGACATATTTTGTTTCGATGTTTGATGTTTTTATGTTGTTGCGACTATGGTGACTGAAGTGTGTTTCAAATTTGATCGAATTGTCTTGGGAAGTGGAGAAGTTGTACTCGCGGAATGGGGAAAGTGTGGAAGGTTTGACGCCCCATAGCTGGGAAGTGGAGCACTTTTGAGAAGGTTTTTGTTCTTTGTATTGATTTTGTGTCACCCTCGAACGGAACCCGTTATATTTCTGTCTCGGGATAAAAGTTACAAGTTCGTGGGTTTCCAGCAAAAGCACGTAGTTCATACATTGTAGCTTTTACGCCGATTTCACTAAGTTCATACATTGTAGCTTTTACGCTGGGTTCTCAAATTTTATGAATGGAACGTTTCTTACTAATTTTGCTGAATTGCGCTTCCAATGAAGCACTCCTGAGGAACCGAGTGCCGTGATAAAGGCAGTAGGCAGTAGAGTTCAAGCTTCGTTAGAGAACTTGTGTAAAATTTTCAATTATTAATCTTTTATATTTTAGTTAGTGATAAGTGGTTTTGTTTCGGGTTATAATAATAATTAGTTTCGAACATCTTGTCGTACTACGGCAAAAAGTAGGACAAAAAGAGCAAAACATATTAAAATAGGGAAACAACTAGCGGCCGAACTAAAAAAAGTAGAGTCCGCACTTCAAAACCCTGGGTAAGTATAATTTGGGATAATTCAAGAACAAAGTTTTGTTTATAAAATATTTATGAAAAAATAATTTGTAGTACGTCAAGACGTACCCTTTATTGATTTGGAAACCGTAGGTAATACGAACAGTTTTATCTATTTTTAACGTACCGTCTTTATCCAATAACATGTTTTATAGAATTCAAAATAGCTAGAGACAGGTTTTTTGAGTCAATTATATTTAACATTATGTTGATAAAGTGTATATTTAAGATATTTAGTGATTCATCACTTGCTACTAAGCAAGAAGAGAGACGTTTCGCAGAAGAAAATAATCAAATAGATGAGGATGGAGTACCTTGGATATGTGTGCATCTTGATGGAGGTTGGTCAAAGAGAAGCCTACGGTCATAATTACGACGCTGCGTCAGGACTGGTACATTTTTTAGTTTATATAATCATAACATTTAGTCAATACTTGTATTTTAGGCAGTTATAATTGGCCATAGAACAAAAAAAGTTCTTAATCTTGGAGTGAGAAACAAATAAAGTTGATTTCCCTGCGTTGTAGAAATCAGCCACGATAATAATTTGAACTACATTTTCAACATTAATTTTAGTACGTAGGGCATCTTCGCACATTGACTTAAAGTCTAAAACCTCATATTTATCAGCAACTACCAACAATTCCTCTGCTTTAGTGTCCATAGTGAGTACTATAAATAAAGTGAATAAATTCTTTAAGCACGTAGGGTTGAAGATCAGATATTTCTACTAGATTTTGTGTGTTTTCGTTGGTTTCGTGGCTAAACATTACTTTAAAAACAGAGCTCCGGGCTGCTAAAATCACCTTGTGGGCTTTAATTTTCGTATCACCCACAGAAAATGTAAAATCGGAAAGATCTTGACTGGCGAAGAAATGTCCGAGGTCTTCTGCAAGACGCTGTTTCAATACACTACTGATGTGGCAATAGTTTTTTTCATACATTTCGCCTTCGATGGAGATGCTGAGTATATTTTTGAAAACATATTGATGAATATTCAAGGAAGAATTTTTAATTATTTCTAGTTCATTAATCTTTGTCGGCCAAGATCAAACTTTAAGCACTCTTTAGTACACATTGGTTCGTTATTTTCATTTAATTCCACTACTACTTCATCCACTTTCGGTGTAGTGGACTATAATTGCATTTTATGTACAGCCGACATTATTTTATTTAAAAATGGTTTTGTAAAAGATAAAAAGCACTATTTAACACGTTAACTACCGCCCATACATTGATACCTTGCAACGCTGGAAGCAAAAGTATATAACTTGGTTATTTTTTAATAATAGGGTAATAAAACAACGTCTTAAAACCAACCTCAGTTACTTATATTTAATATCTAATGCATTTCGAGGATATGATTCCTCATCTTCAGAGATACATTTTATTTATTAAACATCTACAAATAAATAGAAAAAACTAATATTAAAGAACACATATAAGGTGTAAGGAAATACTTACAGAACCTATTAGATGTACAAATTTTCATATAAGTGGAGGTTCACACATTGGACGCATCAAATTCTTATTATTTTATTTCATTTTTGTAAGGCTCTCTTGACTGTATAACTATCAAAAACCATTTTTATTCCTGTTACTTAACGTAAGTATGTATTGGAAAGCGTTGACCAACTTAGGGTGTAACGCACAGACGTATCGGATAGCGTCTACCAACTTAGGGTGTAACATAAAGACGTAATGGGTAGCGTCATCCAACTTGGGGTATAACACAAAGACGTATTGGAAAACGTCGACCAGCTTGGGGTATGACACAAACAAACGTATTGGAAAGCGTCAACCAACTCCGGGTATCACGCATAAACGTGTTAGAAGGCGTCAACCAACTTGGGTAAAAAATCCTATACGTATTGGAACGCGTCACCAACTTAGGGTGTAACGCAAAATAACTTTTGTGAATCCCTCGTCTTCATTTTTAGGTGGATAACGCATCCGAACTTTGCGTAAAATTAATTATCCTATTGTAAATTGAACCAATACTGAAGAAAGAAGAAAGAAAATCTGTTATTAACGAAAGCGGACAAAGGACAATGCTTGGTTGTAATGGAGAAATCCAAATACGTAGAAAAGGTTCAGGAATTCTTAAGGAATCATGATGCGTTCTTTAAGTTAACGGACTTTAAGAAAGTAACAAGATTCGCCAACAACTTTAAATCTAAACTTAAAATAATTTTTGATAAATTTAGTGACCTGAACTTTTCCTATAAGAAATTTATACTTATGAACCCTAGAACACCTAGGTTATACGGGCTCCCAAAGTTACATAAACCAGATTGTCCAATTAGACCCGTTTTGTCATATGTAAACAGTCCTGCGTATAAATTGTCCAAATGGTTAGTCAAGTTTTTCAATAACAATCTCTGCTACAGATCACGGTTTAGTTTGAAAAATTCTATTGAGTTAATTCATAAGATCAAAGATGTTAAAGTTGATAACAACGATTTATTATTGTCTTTAGACGTTTCCAATTTGTTTACTAATGTACCTCTAAAGGAAGCTCTATGTACCCTGAAACAAATTTTATCAGATTCAGATGTTAATGATTCCCTTTGCCAAGCAGTATATGAGTTAACCGAACTTTGCTTAGAACAAAATTTCTTCCAATTTGATAGTAAATATTACCAACAAATCTTCGGTCTGGGAATGGGCAATCCATTATCCCCTATGTTAGCCGAGTTATTTAGTTCAAATTTTGAGAACAATTTAATTCTACACAATATCAATCCGTTTTATAAACACTTGAAATTTTATTATCGGTATGTAGACGACATACTCATCTGTTGGAGAGGTAGTCATTCTGATTTACTAGACTTTTTTAATCATGTTAACAACTTACACCCTAATATAAAATTCACTTTGGAGGAAGGAGTAAACAATTCCATTAATTTCTTGGATCTGACTTTGACTAAATCAGAAGGCAATATCAACTTTAACATATATAGAAAACCTACAACCACTGATCATAGCATACATGCATCCTCTAGTCATCACTATTCGCAGAAACTAGCAAACTTTCATTTCCTTATCAATAGATTGATCACAGTACCGTTAGATGACATTAATTTCAATAACGAGCTTAATATAATTAAACAAATAGCAGTTAACAACGGCTACGATCATTCGATGGTCAACAAACTATTGCATTCAATATACGTAAAACTTCTTCACAATTCTGCTTATATTGATGAGGGAGAGGTGGGTGTAACTAGACCTTCCGCTTGTTTCGTATTACCGCACTTCAATAATATCACCTTTAAATTAGCCAGATATTTCAAATCGCATTTCCAAGATATTAGAATTATCTATAAACCTTATTTAAAATTTTCAGAAATTTTTGTTAAAAACAAAGACCCGGTTCCTCTATTAGAAAAATCAGGTGTTTACTGTCTGAAATGCGATTCGAAAGACTGCAAAGCTACTTACGTGGGAAAAACAGGTCGAGAACTGCGAATTAGGGTTAAACAGCATCTGATATCAAAAAATAAACCTAGTGTTGACGACTCAATTTTTGGGGTACATCTCAAACTAAACAATCATACGTTTGACCCAAAAAATAGCATTCTTTTACATCAAGAAAATTACGGCCCTAAACTTGACATCTTAGAGGAGATCGAGATTTACAAACACAGTAAAGACGAAACGATTATTTTACTCAATTCTTCATCTACCACCTCTCATCCATTAACGTTTGAAATCTTGAAATAATTCTCTCCTTTTTCCCACAGATGGCACGGTCACCAAAGCTAATCACTCGGTACATTGGAAGTTCCTACAATATGTTGTTTGACAGTTCGCAGTTCAAAATGGTCGATTGACCAAGTATGTTGTTTTTAATTTATAAGTTTTAATCTGTTGTCATCAGTTTCGTTTTTAAGTGTTTCTTAAATGTTATTTTTATATCTTTGACAAAAGAATTCAGGAACTCCAACCCAGTCAATATTAATTGGAGTGAGGCTAATTAACCTAAAGTAAGCACATTTTTCCTCTTTCTCTTTCAAGTTTCGTTATCAAAATTTAATTTCAGTATTGGTTCAATTTACAATAGGATAATTAATTTTACGCAAAGTTCGGATGCGTTATCCACCTAAAAATGAAGACGAGGGATTCACAAGTTATTTTGCGTTACACCCTAAGTTGGTGACGCGTTCCAATACGTATAGGATTTTTTACCCAAGTTGGTTGACGCCTTCTAACACGTTTATGCGTGATACCCGGAGTGGGTTGACGCTTTCCAATACGTTTGTTTGTGTCATACCCCAAGCTGGTCGACGTTTTCCAATACGTCTTTGTGTTATACCCCAAGTTGGATGACGCTACCCATTACGTCTTTATGTTACACCCTAAGTTGGTAGACGCTATCCGATACGTCTGTGCGTTACACCCTAAGTTGGTCAACGCTTTCCAATACATACTTACGTTAAGTAACAGGAATAAAAATGGTTTTTGATAGTTATACAGTCAAGAGAGCCTTACAAAAATGAAATAAAATAATAAGAATTTGATGCGTCCAATGTGTGAACCTCCACTTATATGAAAATTTGTACATCTAATAGGTTCTGTAAGTATTTCCTTACACCTTATATGTGTTCTCTAATATTAGTTTTTTCTATTTATTTGTAGATGTTTAATAAATAAAATGTATCTCTGAAGATGAGGAATCATATCCTCGAAATGCATTAGATATTAAATATAAGTAACTGAGGTTGGTTTTAAGACGTTGTTTTATTACCCTATTATTATGGAACACCAACCGTTCAAGGATTTTCGTTTAGAAATGGTTATTTTTTATTTAATTAAAAATTTCAATAAGGGAATGTTTTATTTTATTTAATTTAGTTAAAATGAGTATAAATACGTTTAAATGTATAAACGACATAATTGTACATATACCAAATTTTTCTAATTGTTGTAGTTTATTTGGATGATTAGTCGATATTTTCTACATCCAAAATATTCACATGTAGCAAATTCTTACATATAATACAAATAAATATAAACCAAAAGTGACTTTAAGTTGCTAAATTTACAAGCCATAGTACGACGGCCGGTCGTCGTGTGGATCATGCGTAGGAAGGATAGTGTAATAGTGAGCGATGGACACCTAGTGCCGGTAGGTGGATGAGCTCCCAAGGGCGGAAGTGACGATTTTGTAGTTCGCGAGCGAGATGGACGAAGTGAGAAGGCGAAGGCCCCTTGGGAAGAAAGGACAGGCTGTTGGCTGAAGATATACCGAAAGGTGATGCCGGCCAACGGCTGGAGAGTGAGGAATAAGGGTTTTACTGGGAATGCTCAAAATCCGAGAGAATCCCAGACTACTTTAAGCGCAGAATCGTAACATACGAGCCCATCGTGTCTATAAAAGATTTCCCAACCAACCTCAATAAAAAAAGACACTTTCAGGAGGAGGGACTGCCTACAAGGACCCCTCCCAGAAGCAGAGCTTACTACACAAATGATGCCGACCTGGAGAAAATGGTGGACTTTATGACGCCATTTAACGCTGCGAAACCAATTAGCAACAAATACAGAGAAGACATAAGCTCTGACGGAATGCAGTAAGAAAAAATGAAGCAGTAGACAGCGACGTACTAAAACTCGAGAACCTCTTGAAGGAAAGTCCTGGAAGAAATAGAAATACTTAATGGGCACGTAAAAAACAGTGCCAATACGAAGAAGGAAATTGAGGAAAGTACTACAAAAATGAAAATAATATCTGGAGACTTTAAAATCAGACAAATTCAAGAACATAATCGAATATACCAAACAGCGCACCAAAACAGGTGAGCAATTGAGCAATGAAATTCCAGAGTGGGAAAAAATGTTAATCAGCAAAGAACAAGAAATGTGCTGACTATTTTTGTTCTTCTAAAGATAATGATTCTACAAACTTTATTGGTCAAATGACAGATACGGTATTATTTTCTAAAATGTCAACCATCGTAAAGTATTTGTTGAATCATTCTAATAGCTTAATTCAAAATGTAGTTAGTAATATGGTTGAACAACTTAATGCGATTATTACTAAATATGACGGTGGAAAACGAATAAATTATTCGAAATCTCAATCTTACAGGACTAGCTATTTGGCTGCAGTACTCACATATAACACAAAACAACTTTTGAGTTTTGGTGCTTAAACATGCTTCTTATTTAATTGGTTGATTACAAAAATATTACTTTTTTAGGAAGTATGGTCACTACAAAAGTTTATCAATATTTAAGCAAAAAATATATCTTGGAGAGGCTGGTTCTTTTAGTAAATAATTGTAAAATTTGATAATATTTGGTGATGCTTGTTTGCATCAATTTTATAAGGTGCGATTGGTTGCATAAGATCATGCGCCCTCTGGGTGTTTACGTCGTAACTACAGTTTCCCCCACCACTATTTTATAACTTTTGTTTATATTTGTCATAGTGTTTAATAGAATATGGAAACCAGCAATATGGAGATGGAAGACTTAAAGTGTGAGATATGTTTAAACATTTTTATAAAACCAGTAGAATCAGAGTGCAATCATATATTTTGTTTCATCTGTTTGTGGAAGTTGTCTAGTACATCAGTGAAGTGTCCACTCTGCAGACAGCGTTTTACGGGATTTACATATTTGAGAGAGTTAGAAAGATACATTGAAGAAGATATCTTGAAAACTCTGTCGGAGGAAGAAATTGAAGAAAGAACAGAAGAGATAATGGAAAGATTACTGGATAGAGACAATCCCCACTGTTAGATTTTCCTATAATTAATGTAAGTTTGAATAATTCGTACCGCTTAATTTAAAGTTTGTCGTCAATGCGCAGAAGCGGCCATTTTGCCAACCATGTTAGCACTATCGTTATTTTCATTTAATTCCACTACTACTTCATCCACTTTCGGTGTAGTGGACTATAATTGTATTTTTGTACAGCCGACATTATTTTATTTAAAAATGGTTTTGTAAAAGATAAAAAGCACTATTTAACACGTTAACTACCGCCCATACATTGATACCTTGCAACGCTGGAAGCAAAAGTATATAACTTGGTTATTTTTTATTTAATTAAAAATTTCAATCAGGGAATGTTTTATTTTATTTAATTTACTTAAAATGAGTACAAATACGTTTAAATGTATAAACGACATAATTGTACAAATACCAAATTTTTCTAATTGTTGTAGTTTATTTGAATGATTAGTCGATATTTTCTACAATCTACAAAAGTGACTTTAAGTTGCTAAATCTACAAGCGATAGTACGACGACCGGCCGTCGTGTGGATCATGCGTAGGAAGGATAGTGTAATAGTGAGCGATGGACGCCTAGTGCCGTTAGGTGGATGAGCTACCAAGGGCGGAAGTGACGATTTTGTAGTTCGCGAGCGAGATGGACGAAGTAAGAAGGCGAAGGCCCCTTGGGAAGAAAGGACAGGCTGTTGGCTGAAGATATACGGAAAGGTGATGCCAGCCAACGGCTGGAGAGTGAGGAATAAGGGTTTTACTGGGAATGCTCAAAATCCGAGAGAATCCCAGACTACTTTGGGCGCAGAAACGTAACATATACGAGCCCATCGTGTCTATAAAAGATTTCCCAACCAACCTCAATAAAAAAAGACACTTTCAGGAGGAGGGACTGCCTACAAGGACCCCTCCCAGAAGCAGAGCTTACTACACAAATGATGCCGACCTGGAGAAAATGGTGGACTTTATGACGCCATTTAACGCTGCGAAACCAATTAGCAACAAATACAGAGAAGACATAAGCTCTGACGGAATGCAGTAAGAAAAAATGAAGCAGTAGACAGCGACGTACTAAAACTCGAGAACCTCTTGAAGGAAAGTCCTGGAAGAAATAGAAATACTTAATTGGCACGTAAAAAACAGTGCCAATACGAAGAAGGAAATTAAGGAAAGTGCTACAAAAATGAGAATAAT
Source organism: Stenus bimaculatus (assembly GCA_963971135.1). Classification (NCBI taxonomy): domain Eukaryota; kingdom Metazoa; phylum Arthropoda; class Insecta; order Coleoptera; family Staphylinidae; genus Stenus; species Stenus bimaculatus. Next base: position 30,299,925 of record OZ020182.1, on the reverse strand, counting down.
ATCTGGAGACTTTAAAATCAGACAAATTCAAGAACATAATCGAATATACCAAACAGCGCACCAAAATAGGTGAGCAATTGAGCAATGAAATTCCAGAGTGGGAAAAAATGTTAATCAGCAAAGAACAAGAAATGTGCTGACTATTTTTGTTCTTCTAAAGATAATGATTCTACAAACTTTATTGGTCAAATGACAGATACGGTATTATTTTTCTAAAATGTCAACCATCGTAAAGTATTTGTCGAATCATTCTAATAGCTTAATTCAAAATGTAGCTAGTAATATGGTTGAACAATTTAATGCGATTATTACTAAATATGTCGGTGGAAAACGAATAAATTATTCGAAATCTCAATCTTACAGGACTAGCTATTTGGCTGCAGTACTCACATATAACACAAAACAAATTTTGAGTTTTGGTGCTTAAACATGCTTCTTATTTAATTGGTTGATTACAAAAATATTACTTTTTTAGGAAGTATGGTCACTACAAAAGTTTATCAATATTTAAACAAAAAATATATCTTAGAGAAGCTGGTTCTTTTAGTAAATAATTGTAAAATTTAATGATATTTGCTGATGCTTGTTTGCATCAATTTTATAAGGTGCGATTGGTTGCATAAGATCATGCGCACTCTGGGTGTTTACGTCATAACTACAGTTTTCCCCACCACTATTTTATAACTTTTGTTTATATTTGTCATAGTGTTTAATAGAATATGGAAACCAGCAATATGGAGATGGAAGACTTAAAGTGTGAGATATGTTTAAACATTTTTATAAAACCAGTAGAATCAGAGTGCAATCATATATTTTGTTTTATCTGTTTGTGGAAGTTGTCTAGTACATCAGTGAAGTGTCCACTCTGCAGACAGCGTTTTACGGGATTTACATATTTGAGAGAATTAGAAAGATACATTGAAGAAGATATCTTGAAAACTCTGTCGGAGGAAGAAATTGAAGAAAGAACAGAAGAGATAATGGAAAGATTACTGGATAGAGACAATCCCCACTGTTAGATTTTCCTATAATTAATGTAAGTTTGAATAATTCGTACCGCTTAATTTAAAGTTTGTCGTCAATGCGCAGAAGCGGCCATTTTGCCAACCATGTTAGCACTATCGTTATTTTCATTTAATTCCACTACTACTTCATCCACTTTCGGTGTAGTGGACTATAATTGTATTTTTGTACAGCCGACATTATTTTATTTAAAAATGGTTTTGTAAAAGATAAAAAGCACTATTTAACACGTTAACTACCGCCCATACATTGATACCTTGCAACGCTGGAAGCAAAAGTATATAACTTGGTTATTTTTTATTTAATTAAAAATTTCAATCAGGGAATGTTTTATTTTATTTAATTTAGTTAAAATGAGTACAAATACGTTTAAATGTATAAACGACATAATTGTACAAATACCAAATTTTTCTAATTGTTGTAGTTTATTTGAATGATTAGTCGATATTTTCTACATCCAAAATATTCACATGTAGCAAATTCTTACATATAATACAAATAAATATAAACCAAAAGTGACTTTAAGTTGCTAAATCTACAAGCGATAGTACGACGACCGGCCGTCGTGTGGATCATGCGTAGGAAGGATAGTGTAATAGTGAGCGATGGACGCCTAGTGCCGTTAGGTGGATGAGCTCCCAAGGGCGGAAGTGACGATTTTGTAGTTCGCGAGCGAGAAGGACGAAGTGAGAAGGCGAAGGCCCCTTGGGAAGAAAGGACAGGCTGTTGGCTGAAGATATACCGAAAGGTGATGCCGGCCAACGGCTGGAGAGTGAGGAATAAGGGTTTTACTGGGAATGCTCAAAATCCGAGAGAATCCCAGACTACTTTGGGCGCAGAATCGTAACATATACGAGCCCATCGTGTCTATAAAAGATTTCCCAACCAACCTCAATAAAAAAAGACACTTTCAGGAGGAGGGACTGCCTACCAAGGACCCCTCCCAGAAGCAGAGCTTACTACACAAATGATGCCGACCTGGAGAAAATGGTGGACTTTATGACGCCATTTAACGCTGCGAAACCAATTAGCAACAAATACAGAGAAGACATAAGCTCTGACGGAATGCAGTAAGAAAAAATGAAGCAGTAGACAGCGACGTACTAAAACTCGAGAACCTCTTGAAGGAAAGTCCTGGAAGAAATAGAAATACTTAATTGGCACGTGAAAAACAGTGCCAATACGAAGAAGGAAATTAAGGAAAGTGCTACAAAAATGAGAATAATATCTGGAGACTTTAAAATCAGACAAATTCAAGAACATAATCGAATATACCAAACAGCGCACCAAAACAGGTGAGCAATTGAGCAATGAAATTCCAGAGTGGGAAAAAATGTTAATCAGCAAAGAACAAGAAATGTGCTGACTATTTTTGTTCTTCTAAAGATAATGATTCTACAAACTTTATTGGTCAAATGACAGATACGGTATTATTTTCTAAAATGTCAACTATCGTAAAGTATTTGTCGAATCATTCTAATAGCTTAATTCAAAATGTAGTTAGTAATATGGTTGAACAACTTAATGCGATTATTACTAAATATGTCGGTGGAAAACGAATAAATTATTCGAAATCTCAATCTTACAGGACTAGCTATTTGGCTGCAGTACTCACATATAACACAAAACAACTTTTGAGTTTTGGTGCTTAAACATGCTTCTTATTTAATTGGTTGATTACAAAAATATTACTTTTTTAGGAAGTATGGTCACTACAAAAGTTTATCAATATTTAAGCAAAAAATATATCTTGGAGAGGCTGGTTCTTTTAGTAAATAATTGTAAAATTTGATAATATTTGGTGATGCTTGTTTGCATCAATTTTATAAGGTGCGATTGGTTGCATAAGATCATGCGCCCTCTGGGTGTTTACGTCGTAACTACAGTTTCCCCCACCACTATTTTATAACTTTTGTTTATATTTGTCATAGTGTTTAATAGAATATGGAAACCAGCAATATGGAGATGGAAGACTTAAAGTGTGAGATATGTTTAAACATTTTTATAAAACCAGTAGAATCAGAGTGCAATCATATATTTTGTTTTATCTGTTTGTGGAAGTTGTCTAGTACATCAGTGAAGTGTCCACTCTGCAGACAGCGTTTTACGGGATTTACATATTTGAGAGAGTTAGAAAGATACATTGAAGAAGATATCTTGAAAACTCTGTAGGAGGAAGAAATTGAAGAAAGAACAGAAGAGATAATGGAAAGATTACTGGATAGAGACAATCCCCACTATTAGATTTTCCTATAATTAATGTAAGTTTGAATAATTCCTACCGCTTAATTTAAAGTTTGTCGTCAATGCGCAGAAGCGGCCATTTTGCCAACCATGTTAGCACTATCGTTATTTTCATTTAATTCCACTACTACTTCATCCACTTTCGGTGTAGTGGACTATAATTGTAGTTTTGTACAGCCGACATTATTTTATTTAAAAATGGTTTTGTAAAAGATAAAAAGCACTATTTAACACGTTAACTACCGCCCATACATTGATACCTTGCAACGCTGGAAGCAAAAGTATATAACTTGGTTATTTTTTATTTAATTAAAAATTTCAATCAAGGAATGTTTTATTTTATTTAATTTACTTAAAATGAGTACAAATACGTTTAAATGTATAATCGACATAATTGTACAAAGACCAAATTTTTCTAATTGTTGTAGTTTATTTGAATGATTAGTCGATATTTTCTACAATCTACAAAAGTGACTTTAAGTTGCTAAATCTACAAGCGATAGTACGACGACCGGCCGTCGTGTGGATCATGCGTAGGAAGGATAGTGTAATAGTGAGCGATGGACGCCTAGTGCCGTTAGGTGGATCAGCTCCCACGGGCGGAAGTGATGATTTTGTAGTTCGCGAGCGAGATGGACGAAGTGAGAAGGCGAAGGCCCCTTGGGAAGAAAGGACAGGCTGTTGGCTGAAGATATACCGAAAGGTGATGCCGGCCAACGGCTGGAGAGTGAGGAATAAGGGTTTTACTGGGAATGCTCAAAATCCGAGAGAATCCCAGACTACTTTAAGCGCAGAATCGTAACATATACGAGCCCATCGTGTCTATAAAAGATTTCCCAACCAACCTCAATAAAAAAAGACACTTTCAGGAGGAGGGACTGCCTACTAAGGACCCCTCCCAGAAGCAGAGCTTACTCCACAAATGATGCCGACCTGGAGAAAATGGTGGACTTTATGACGCCATGTAACGCTGCGAAACCAATTAGCAACAAATACAGAGAAGACATAAGCTCTGACGGAATGCAGTAAGAAAAAATGAAGCAGTAGACAGCGACGTACTAAAACTCGAGAACCTCTTGAAGGAAAGTCGTGGAAGAAATAGAAATACTTAATGGGCACGTAAAAAACAGTGCCAATACGAAGAAGGAAATTGAGGAAAGTGCTACAAAAATGAGAATAATATCTGGAGACTTTAAAATCAGACAAATTCAAGAACATAATCGAATATACCAAACAGCGCACCAAAACAGGTGAGCAATTGAGCAATGAAATTCCAGAGTGGGAAAAAATGTTAATCAGCAAAGAACAAGAAATGTGCTGACTATTTTTGTTCTTCTAAAGATAATGATTCTACAAACTTTATTGGTCAAATGACAGATACGGTATTATTTTCTAAAATGTCAACCATCGTAAAGTATTTGTTGAATCATTCTAATAGCTTAATTCAAAATGTAGTTAGTAATATGGTTGAACAACTTAATGCGATTATTACTAAATATGTCGGTGGAAAACGAATAAATTATTCGAAATCTCAATCTTACAGGACTAGCTATTTGGCTGCAGTACTCACATATAACACAAAATAACTTTTGAGTTTTGGTGCTTAAACATGCTTCTTATTTAATTGGTTGATTACAAAAATATTACTTTTTTAGGAAGTATGGTCACTACAAAAGTTTATCAATATTTAAGCAAAAAATATATCTTGGAGAGGCTGGTTCTTTTAGTAAATAATTGTAAAATTTGATAATATTTGGTGATGCTTGTTTGCATCAATTTTATAAGGTGCGATTGGTTGCATAAGATCATGCGCCCTCTGGGTGTTTACGTCGTAACTACAGTTTCCCCCACCACTATTTTATAACTTTTGTTTATATTTGTCATAGTGTTTAATAGAATATGGAAACCAGCAATATGGAGATGGAAGACTTAAAGTGTGAGATATGTTTAAACATTTTTATAAAACCAGTAGAATCAGAGTGCAATCATATATTTTGTTTTATCTGTTTGTGGAAGTTGTCTAGTACATCAGTGAAGTGTCCACTCTGCAGACAGCGTTTTACGGGATTTACATATTTGAGAGAGTTAGAAAGATACATTGAAGAAGATATCTTGAAAACTCTGTCGGAGGAAGAAATTGAAGAAAGAACAGTAGAGATAATGGAAAGATTACTGGATAGAGACAATCCCCACTGTTAGATTTTCCTATAATTAATGTAAGTTTGAATAATTCGTACCGCTTAATTTAAAGTTTGTCGTCAATGCGCAGAAGCGGCCATTTTGCCAACCATGTTAGCACTATCGTTATTTTCATTTAATTCCACTACTACTTCATCCACTTTCGGTGTAGTGGACTATAATTGTATTTTTGTACAGCCGACATTATTTTATTTAAAAATGGTTTTGTAAAAGATAAAAAGCACTATTTAACACGTTAACTACCGCCCATACATTGATACCTTGCAACGCTGGAAGCAAAAGTATATAACTTGGTTATTTTTTATTTAATTAAAAATCTCAATCAGGGAATGTTTTATTTTATTTAATTTACTTAAAATGAGTACAAATACGTTTAAATGTACAAACGACATAGTTGTACAAATACCAAATTTTTCTAATTGTTGTAGTTTATTTGAATGATTAGTCGATATTTTCTACAATCTACAAAAGTGACTTTAAGTTGCTAAATCTACAAGCGATAGTACGACGACCGGCCGTCGTGTGGATCATGCGTAGGAAGGATAGTGTAATAGTGAGCGATGGACGCCTAGTGCCGTTAGGTGGATGAGCTACCAAGGGCAGAAGTGACGATTTTGTAGTTCGCGAGCGAGATGGACGAAGTGAGAAGGCGAAGGCCCCTTGGGAAGAAAGGACAGGCTGTTGGCTGAAGATATACCGAAAGGTGATGCCGGCCAACGGCTGGAGAGTGAGGAATAAGGGTTTTACTGGGAATGCTCAAAATCCGAGAGAATCCCAGACTACTTTGGGCGCAGAAACGTAACATATACGAGCCCATCGTGTCTATAAAAGATTTCCCAACCAACCTCAATAAAAAAAGACACTTTCAGGAGGAGGGACTGCCTACAAGGACCCCTCCCAGAAGCAGAGCTTACTACACAAATGATGCCGACCTGGAGAAAATGGTGGACTTTATGACGCCATTTAACGCTGCGAAACCAATTAGCAACAAATACAGAGAAGACATAAGCTCTGACGGAATGCAGTAAGAAAAAATGAAGCAGTAGACAGCGACGTACTAAAACTCGAGAACCTCTTGAAGGAAAGTCCTGGAAGAAATAGAAATACTTAATTGGCACGTAAAAAACAGTGCCAATACGAAGAAGGAAATTAAGGAAAGTGCTACAAAAATGAGAATAATATCTGGAGACTTTAAAATCAGACAAATTCAAGAACATAATCGAATATACCAAACAGCGCACCAAAATAGGTGAGCAATTGAGCAATGAAATTCCAGAGTGGGAAAAAATGTTAATCAGCAAAGAACAAGAAATGTGCTGACTATTTTTGTTCTTCTAAAGATAATGATTCTACAAACTTTATTGGTCAAATGACAGATACGGTATTATTTTTCTAAAATGTCAACCATCGTAAAGTATTTGTCGAATCATTCTAATAGCTTAATTCAAAATGTAGCTAGTACTATGGTTGAACAATTTAATGCGATTATTACTAAATATGTCGGTGGAAAACGAATAAATTATTCGAAATCTCAATCTTACAGGACTAGCTATTTGGCTGCAGTACTCACATATAACACAAAACAACTTTTGAGTTTTGGTGCTTAAACATGCTTCTTATTTAATTGGTTGATTACAAAAATATTACTTTTTTAGGAAGTATGGTCACTACAAAAGTTTATCAATATTTAAAAAAAAAATATATCTTAGAGAAGCTGGTTCTTTTAGTAAATAATTGTAAAATTTAATGATATTTGCTGATGCTTGTTTGCATCAATTTTATAAGGTGCGATTGGTTGCATAAGATCATGCGCCCTCTGGGTGTTTACGTCATAACTACAGTTTTCCCCACCACTATTTTATAACTTTTGTTTATATTTGTCATAGTGTTTAATAGAATATGGAAACCAGCAATATGGAGATGGAAGACTCAAAGTGTGAGATATGTTTAAACATTTTTATAAAACCAGTAGAATCAGAGTGCAATCATATATTTTGTTTTATCTGTTTGTGGAAGTTGTCTAGTACATCAGTGAAGTGTCCACTCTGCAGACAGCGTTTTACGGGATTTACATATTTGAGAGAGTTAGAAAGATACATTGAAGAAGATATCTTGAAAACTCTGTCGGAGGAAGAAATTGAAGAAAGAACAGAAGAGATAATGGAAAGATTACTGGATAGAGACAATCCCCACTGTTAGATTTTCCTATAATTAATGTAAGTTTGAATAATTCGTACCGCTTAATTTAAAGTTTGTCGTCAATGCGCAGAAGCGGCCATTTTGCCAACCATGTTAGCACTATCGTTATTTTCATTTAATTCCACTACTACTTCATCCACTTTCGGTGTAGTGGACTATAATTGTATTTTTGTACAGCCGACATTATTTTATTTAAAAATGGTTTTGTAAAAGATAAAAAGCACTATTTAACACGTTAACTACCGCCCATACATTGATACCTTGCAACGCTGGAAGCAAAAGTATATAACTTGGTTATTTTTTATTTAATTAAAAATTTCAATCAGGGAATGTTTTATTTTATTTAATTTAGTTAAAATGAGTACAAATACGTTTAAATGTATAAACGACATAATTGTACAAATACCAAATTTTTCTAATTGTTGTAGTTTATTTGAATGATTAGTCGATATTTTCTACATCCAAAATATTCACATGTAGCAAATTCTTACATATAATACAAATAAATATAAACCAAAAGTGACTTTAAGTTGCTAAATCTACAAGCGATAGTACGACGACCGGCCGTCGTGTGGATCATGCGTAGGAAGGATAGTGTAATAGTGAGCGATGGACGCCTAGTGCCGTTAGGTGGATGAGCTCCCAAGGGCGGAAGTGACGATTTTGTAGTTCGCGAGCGAGAAGGACGAAGTGAGAAGGCGAAGGCCCCTTGGGAAGAAAGGACAGGCTGTTGGCTGAAGATATACCGAAAGGTGATGCCGGCCAACGGCTGGAGAGTGAGGAATAAGGGTTTTACTGGGAATGCTCAAAATCCGAGAGAATCGCAGACTACTTTGGGCGCAGAATCGTAACATATACGAGCCCATCGTGTCTATAAAAGATTTCCCAACCAACCTCAATAAAAAAAGACACTTTCAGGAGGAGGGACTGCCTACCAAGGACCCCTCCCAGAAGCAGAGCTTACTACACAAATGATGCCGACCTGGAGAAAATGGTGGACTTTATGACGCCATTTAACGCTGCGAAACCAATTAGCAACAAATACAGAGAAGACATAAGCTCTGACGGAATGCAGTAAGAAAAAATGAAGCAGTAGACAGCGACGTACTAAAACTCGAGAACCTCTTGAAGGAAAGTCCTGGAAGAAATAGAAATACTTAATTGGCACGTGAAAAACAGTGCCAATACGAAGAAGGAAATTAAGGAAAGTGCTACAAAAATGAGAATAATATCTGGAGACTTTAAAATCAGACAAATTCAAGAACATAATCGAATATACCAAACAGCGCACCAAAACAGGTGAGCAATTGAGCAATGAAATTCCAGAGTGGGAAAAAATGTTAATCAGCAAAGAACAAGAAATGTGCTGACTATTTTTGTTCTTCTAAAGATAATGATTCTACAAACTTTATTGGTCAAATGACAGATACGGTATTATTTTCTAAAATGTCAACTATCGTAAAGTATTTGTCGAATCATTCTAATAGCTTAATTCAAAATGTAGTTAGTAATATGGTTGAACAACTTAATGCGATTATTACTAAATATGTCGGTGGAAAACGAATAAATTATTCGAAATCTCAATCTTACAGGACTAGCTATTTGGCTGCAGTACTCACATATAACACAAAACAACTTTTGAGTTTTGGTGCTTAAACATGCTTCTTATTTAATTGGTTGATTACAAAAATATTACTTTTTTAGGAAGTATGGTCACTACAAAAGTTTATCAATATTTAAGCAAAAAATATATCTTGGAGAGGCTGGTTCTTTTAGTAAATAATTGTAAAATTTGATAATATTTGGTGATGCTTGTTTGCATCAATTTTATAAGGTGCGATTGGTTGCATAAGATCATGCGCCCTCTGGGTGTTTACGTCGTAACTACAGTTTCCCCCACCACTATTTTATAACTTTTGTTTATATTTGTCATAGTGTTTAATAGAATATGGAAACCAGCAATATGGAGATGGAAGACTTAAAGTGTGAGATATGTTTAAACATTTTTATAAAACCAGTAGAATCAGAGTGCAATCATATATTTTGTTTTATCTGTTTGTGGAAGTTGTCTAGTACATCAGTGAAGTGTCCACTCTGCAGACAGCGTTTTACGGGATTTACATATTTGAGAGAGTTAGAAAGATACATTGAAGAAGATATCTTGAAAACTCTGTAGGAGGAAGAAATTGAAGAAAGAACAGAAGAGATAATGGAAAGATTACTGGATAGAGACAATCCCCACTATTAGATTTTCCTATAATTAATGTAAGTTTGAATAATTCCTACCGCTTAATTTAAAGTTTGTCGTCAATGCGCAGAAGCGGCCATTTTGCCAACCATGTTAGCACTATCGTTATTTTCATTTAATTCCACTACTACTTCATCCACTTTCGGTGTAGTGGACTATAATTGTAGTTTTGTACAGCCGACATTATTTTATTTAAAAATGGTTTTGTAAAAGATAAAAAGCACTATTTAACACGTTAACTACCGCCCATACATTGATACCTTGCAACGCTGGAAGCAAAAGTATATAACTTGGTTATTTTTTATTTAATTAAAAATTTCAATCAAGGAATGTTTTATTTTATTTAATTTACTTAAAATGAGCACAAATACGTTTAAATGTATAATCGACATAATTGTACAAAGACCAAATTTTTCTAATTGTTGTAGTTTATTTGAATGATTAGTCGATATTTTCTACAATCTACAAAAGTGACTTTAAGTTGCTAAATCTACAAGCGATAGTACGACGACCGGCCGTCGTGTGGATCATGCGTAGGAAGGATAGTGTAATAGTGAGCGATGGACGCCTAGTGCCGTTAGGTGGATCAGCTCCCACGGGCGGAAGTGATGATTTTGTAGTTCGCGAGCGAGATGGACGAAGTGAGAAGGCGAAGGCCCCTTGGGAAGAAAGGACAGGCTGTTGGCTGAAGATATACCGAAAGGTGATGCCGGCCAACGGCTGGAGAGTGAGGAATAAGGGTTTTACTGGGAATGCTCAAAATCCGAGAGAATCCCAGACTACTTTAAGCGCAGAATCGTAACATATACGAGCCCATCGTGTCTATAAAAGATTTCCCAACCAACCTCAATAAAAAAAGACACTTTCAGGAGGAGGGACTGCCTACTAAGGACCCCTCCCAGAAGCAGAGCTTACTCCACAAATGATGCCGACCTGGAGAAAATGGTGGACTTTATGACGCCATGTAACGCTGCGAAACCAATTAGCAACAAATACAGAGAAGACATAAGCTCTGACGGAATGCAGTAAGAAAAAATGAAGCAGTAGACAGCGACGTACTAAAACTCGAGAACCTCTTGAAGGAAAGTCGTGGAAGAAATAGAAATACTTAATGGGCACGTAAAAAACAGTGCCAATACGAAGAAGGAAATTGAGGAAAGTGCTACAAAAATGAGAATAATATCTGGAGACTTTAAAATCAGACAAATTCAAGAACATAATCGAATATACCAAACAGCGCACCAAAACAGGTGAGCAATTGAGCAATGAAATTCCAGAGTGGGAAAAAATGTTAATCAGCAAAGAACAAGAAATGTGCTGACTATTTTTGTTCTTCTAAAGATAATGATTCTACAAACTTTATTGGTCAAATGACAGATACGGTATTATTTTCTAAAATGTCAACCATCGTAAAGTATTTGTTGAATCATTCTAATAGCTTAATTCAAAATGTAGTTAGTAATATGGTTGAACAACTTAAAGCGATTATTACTAAATATGTCGGTGGAAAACGAATAAATTATTCGAAATCTCAATCTTACAGGACTAGCTATTTGGCTGCAGTACTCACATATAACACAAAATAACTTTTGAGTTTTGGTGCTTAAACATGCTTCTTATTTAATTGGTTGATTACAAAAATATTACTTTTTTAGGAAGTATGGTCACTACAAAAGTTTATCAATATTTAAGCAAAAAATATATCTTGGAGAGGCTGGTTCTTTTAGTAAATAATTGTAAAATTTGATAATATTTGGTGATGCTTGTTTGCATCAATTTTATAAGGTGCGATTGGTTGCATAAGATCATGCGCCCTCTGGGTGTTTACGTCGTAACTACAGTTTCCCCCACCACTATTTTATAACTTTTGTTTATATTTGTCATAGTGTTTAATAGAATATGGAAACCAGCAATATGGAGATGGAAGACTTAAAGTGTGAGATATGTTTAAACATTTTTATAAAACCAGTAGAATCAGAGTGCAATCATATATTTTGTTTTATCTGTTTGTGGAAGTTGTCTAGTACATCAGTGAAGTGTCCACTCTGCAGACAGCGTTTTACGGGATTTACATATTTGAGAGAGTTAGAAAGATACATTGAAGAAGATATCTTGAAAACTCTGTCGGAGGAAGAAATTGAAGAAAGAACAGTAGAGATAATGGAAAGATTACTGGATAGAGACAATCCCCACTGTTAGATTTTCCTATAATTAATGTAAGTTTGAATAATTCGTACCGCTTAATTTAAAGTTTGTCGTCAATGCGCAGAAGCGGCCATTTTGCCAACCATGTTAGCACTATCGTTATTTTCATTTAATTCCACTACTACTTCATCCACTTTCGGTGTAGTGGACTATAATTGTATTTTTGTACAGCCGACATTATTTTATTTAAAAATGGTTTTGTAAAAGATAAAAAGCACTATTTAACACGTTAACTACCGCCCATACATTGATACCTTGCAACGCTGGAAGCAAAAGTATATAACTTGGTTATTTTTTATTTAATTAAAAATCTCAATCAGGGAATGTTTTATTTTATTTAATTTACTTAAAATGAGTACAAATACGTTTAAATGTACAAACGACATAGTTGTACAAATACCAAATTTTTCTAATTGTTGTAGTTTATTTGAATGATTAGTCGATATTTTCTACAATCTACAAAAGTGACTTTAAGTTGCTAAATCTACAAGCGATAGTACGACGACCGGCCGTCGTGTGGATCATGCGTAGGAAGGATAGTGTAATAGTGAGCGATGGACGCCTAGTGCCGTTAGGTGGATGAGCTACCAAGGGCAGAAGTGACGATTTTGTAGTTCGCGAGCGAGATGGACGAAGTGAGAAGGCGAAGGCCCCTTGGGAAGAAAGGACAGGCTGTTGGCTGAAGATATACCGAAAGGTGATGCCGGCCAACGGCTGGAGAGTGAGGAATAAGGGTTTTACTGGGAATGCTCAAAATCCGAGAGAATCCCAGACTACTTTGGGCGCAGAAACGTAACATATACGAGCCCATCGTGTCTATAAAAGATTTCCCAACCAACCTCAATAAAAAAAGACACTTTCAGGAGGAGGGACTGCCTACAAGGACCCCTCCCAGAAGCAGAGCTTACTACACAAATGATGCCGACCTGGAGAAAATGGTGGACTTTATGACGCCATTTAACGCTGCGAAACCAATTAGCAACAAATACAGAGAAGACATAAGCTCTGACGGAATGCAGTAAGAAAAAATGAAGCAGTAGACAGCGACGTACTAAAACTCGAGAACCTCTTGAAGGAAAGTCCTGGAAGAAATAGAAATACTTAATTGGCACGTAAAAAACAGTGCCAATACGAAGAAGGAAATTAAGGAAAGTGCTACAAAAATGAGAATAATATCTGGAGACTTTAAAATCAGACAAATTCAAGAACATAATCGAATATACCAAACAGCGCACCAAAATAGGTGAGCAATTGAGCAATGAAATTCCAGAGTGGGAAAAAATGTTAATCAGCAAAGAACAAGAAATGTGCTGACTATTTTTGTTCTTCTAAAGATAATGATTCTACAAACTTTATTGGTCAAATGACAGATACGGTATTATTTTTCTAAAATGTCAACCATCGTAAAGTATTTGTCGAATCATTCTAATAGCTTAATTCAAAATGTAGCTAGTAATATGGTTGAACAATTTAATGCGATTATTACTAAATATGTCGGTGGAAAACGAATAAATTATTCGAAATCTCAATCTTACAGGACTAGCTATTTGGCTGCAGTACTCACATATAACACAAAACAACTTTTGAGTTTTGGTGCTTAAACATGCTTCTTATTTAATTGGTTGATTACAAAAATATTACTTTTTTAGGAAGTATGGTCACTACAAAAGTTTATCAATATTTAAAAAAAAAATATATCTTAGAGAAGCTGGTTCTTTTAGTAAATAATTGTAAAATTTAATGATATTTGCTGATGCTTGTTTGCATCAATTTTATAAGGTGCGATTGGTTGCATAAGATCATGCGCCCTCTGGGTGTTTACGTCATAACTACAGTTTTCCCCACCACTATTTTATAACTTTTGTTTATATTTGTCATAGTGTTTAATAGAATATGGAAACCAGCAATATGGAGATGGAAGACTCAAAGTGTGAGATATGTTTAAACATTTTTATAAAACCAGTAGAATCAGAGTGCAATCATATATTTTGTTTTATCTGTTTGTGGAAGTTGTCTAGTACATCAGTGAAGTGTCCACTCTGCAGACAGCGTTTTACGGGATTTACATATTTGAGAGAGTTAGAAAGATACATTGAAGAAGATATCTTGAAAACTCTGTCGGAGGAAGAAATTGAAGAAAGAACAGAAGAGATAATGGAAAGATTACTGGATAGAGACAATCCCCACTGTTAGATTTTCCTATAATTAATGTAAGTTTGAATAATTCGTACCGCTTAATTTAAAGTTTGTCGTCAATGCGCAGAAGCGGCCATTTTGCCAACCATGTTAGCACTATCGTTATTTTCATTTAATTCCACTACTACTTCATCCACTTTCGGTGTAGTGGACTATAATTGTATTTTTGTACAGCCGACATTATTTTATTTAAAAATGGTTTTGTAAAAGATAAAAAGCACTATTTAACACGTTAACTACCGCCCATACATTGATACCTTGCAACGCTGGAAGCAAAAGTATATAACTTGGTTATTTTTTATTTAATTAAAAATCTCAATCAGGGAATGTTTTATTTTATTTAATTTACTTAAAATGAGTACAAATACGTTTAAATGTATAAACGACATAGTTGTACAAATACCAAATTTTTCTAATTGTTGTAGTTTATTTGAATGATTAGTCGATATTTTCTACAATCTACAAAAGTGACTTTAAGTTGCTAAATCTACAAGCGATAGTACGACGACCGGCCGTCGTGTGGATCATGCGTAGGAAGGATAGTGTAATAGTGAGCGATGGACGCCTAGTGCCGTTAGGTGGATGAGCTACCAAGGGCAGAAGTGACGATTTTGTAGTTCGCGAGCGAGATGGACGAAGTGAGAAGGCGAAGGCCCCTTGGGAAGAAAGGACAGGCTGTTGGCTGAAGATATACCGAAAGGTGATGCCGGCCAACGGCTGGAGAGTGAGGAATAAGGGTTTTACTGGGAATGCTCAAAATCCGAGAGAATCCCAGACTACTTTGGGCGCAGAAACGTAACATATACGAGCCCATCGTGTCTATAAAAGATTTCCCAACCAACCTCAATAAAAAAAGACACTTTCAGGAGGAGGGACTGCCTACAAGGACCCCTCCCAGAAGCAGAGCTTACTACACAAATGATGCCGACCTGGAGAAAATGGTGGACTTTATGACGCCATTTAACGCTGCGAAACCAATTAGCAACAAATACAGAGAAGACATAAGCTCTGACGGAATGCAGTAAGAAAAAATGAAGCAGTAGACAGCGACGTACTAAAACTCGAGAACCTCTTGAAGGAAAGTCCTGGAAGAAATAGAAATACTTAATTGGCACGTAAAAAACAGTGCCAATACGAAGAAGGAAATTAAGGAAAGTGCTACAAAAATGAGAATAATATCTGGAGACTTTAAAATCAGACAAATTCAAGAACATAATCGAATATACCAAACAGCGCACCAAAATAGGTGAGCAATTGAGCAATGAAATTCCAGAGTGGGAAAAAATGTTAATCAGCAAAGAACAAGAAATGTGCTGACTATTTTTGTTCTTCTAAAGATAATGATTCTACAAACTTTATTGGTCAAATGACAGATACGGTATTATTTTTCTAAAATGTCAACCATCGTAAAGTATTTGTCGAATCATTCTAATAGCTTAATTCAAAATGTAGCTAGTAATATGGTTGAACAATTTAATGCGATTATTACTAAATATGTCGGTGGAAAACGAATAAATTATTCGAAATCTCAATCTTACAGGACTAGCTATTTGGCTGCAGTACTCACATATAACACAAAACAACTTTTGAGTTTTGGTGCTTAAACATGCTTCTTATTTAATTGGTTGATTACAAAAATATTACTTTTTTAGGAAGTATGGTCACTACAAAAGTTTATCAATATTTAAGCAAAAAATATATCTTAGAGAAGCTGGTTCTTTTAGTAAATAATTGTAAAATTTAATGATATTTGCTGATGCTTGTTTGCATCAATTTTATAAGGTGCGATTGGTTGCATAAGGTCATGCGCCCTCTGGGTGTTTACGTCATAACTACAGTTTTCCCCACCACTATTTTATAACTTTTGTTTATATTTGTCATAGTGTTTAATAGAATATGGAAACCAGCAATATGGAGATGGAAGACTTAAAGTGTGAGATATGTTTAAACATTTTTATAAAACCAGTAGAATCAGAGTGCAATCATATATTTTGTTTTATCTGTTTGTGGAAGTTGTCTAGTACATCAGTGAAGTGTCCACTCTGCAGACAGCGTTTTACGGGATTTACATATTTGAGAGAGTTAGAAAGATACATTGAAGAAGATATCTTGAAAACTCTGTCGGAGGAAGAAATTGAAGAAAGAACAGAAGAGATAATGGAAAGATTACTGGATAGAGACAATCCCCACTGTTAGATTTTCCTATAATTAATGTAAGTTTGAATAATTCGTACCGCTTAATTTAAAGTTTGTCGTCAATGCGCAGAAGCGGCCATTTTGCCAACCATGTTAGCACTATCGTTATTTTCATTTAATTCCACTACTACTTCATCCACTTTCGGTGTAGTGGACTATAATTGTATTTTTGTACAGCCGACATTATTTTATTTAAAAATGGTTTTGTAAAAGATAAAAAGCACTATTTAACACGTTAACTACCGCCCATACATTGATACCTTGCAACGCTGGAAGCAAAAGTATATAACTTGGTTATTTTTTATTTAATTAAAAATTTCAATCAGGGAATGTTTTATTTTATTTAATTTAGTTAAAATGAGTCAAATACGTTTAAATGTATAAACGACATAATTGTACAAATACCAAATTTTTCTAATTGTTGTTTATTTGAATGATTAGTCGATATTTTCTACATCCAAAATATTCACATGTAGCAAATTCTTACATATAATACAAATAAATATAAACCAAAAGTGACTTTAAGTTGCTAAATCTACAAGCGATAGTACGACGACCGGCCGTCGTGTGGATCATGCGTAGGAAGGATAGTGTAATAGTGAGCGATGGACGCCTAGTGCCGTTAGGTGGATGAGCTACCAAGGGCGGAAGTGACGATTTTGTAGTTCGCGAGCGAGATGGACGAAGTGAGAAGGCGAAGGCCCCTTGGGAAGAAAGGACAGGCTGTTGGCTGAAGATATACCGAAAGGTGATGCCGGCCAACGGCTGGAGAGTGAGGAATAAAGGTTTTACTGGGAATGCTCAAAATCCGAGAGAATCCCAGACTACTTTGGGCGCAGAAACGTAACATATACGAGCCCATCGTGTCTATAAAAGATTTCCTAACCAACCTCAATAAAAAAAAGACACTTTCAGGAGGAGGGACTGCCTACAAGGACCCCTCCCAGAAGCAGAGCTTACTACACAAATGATGCCGACCTGGAGAAAATGGTGGACTTTATGACGCCATTTAACGCTGCGAAACCAATTAGCAACAAATACAGAGAAGACATAAGCTCTGACGGAATGCAGTAAGAAAAAATGAAGCAGTAGACAGCGACGTACTAAAACTCGAGAACCTCTTGTAGGAAAGTCCTGGAAGAAATAGAAATACTTAATTGGCACGTAAAAAACAGTGCCAATACGAAGAAGGAAATTAAGGAAAGTGCTACAAAAATGAGAATAATATCTGGAGACTTTAAAATCAGACAAATTCAAGAACATAATCGAATATACCAAACAGCGCACCAAAATAGGTGAGCAATTGAGCAATGAAATTCCAGAGTGGGAAAAAATGTTAATCAGCAAAGAACAAGAAATGTGCTGACTATTTTTGTTCTTCTAAAGATAATGATTCTACAAACTTTATTGGTCAAATGACAGATACGGTATTATTTTTCTAAAATGTCAACCATCGTAAAGTATTTGTCGAATCATTCTAATAGCTTAATTCAAAATTTAGCTAGTAATATGGTTGAACAATTTAATGCGATTATTACTAAATATGTCGGTGGAAAACGAATAAATTATTCGAAATCTCAATCTTACAGGACTAGCTATTTGGCTGCAGTACTCACATATAACACAAAACAACTTTTGAGTTTTGGTGCTTAAACATGCTTCTTATTTAATTGGTTGATTACAAAAATATTACTTTTTTAGGAAGTATGGTCACTACAAAAGTTTATCAATATTTAAACAAAAAATATATCTTAGAGAAGCTGGTTCTTTTAGTAAATAATTGTAAAATTTAATGATATTTGCTGATGCTTGTTTGCATCAATTTTATAAGGTGCGATTGGTTGCATAAGATCATGCGCCCTCTGGGTGTTTACGTCATAACTACAGTTTTCCCCACCACTATTTTATAACTTTTGTTTATATTTGTCATAGTGTTTAATAGAATATGGAAACCAGCAATATGGAGATGGAAGACTTAAAGTGTGAGATATGTTTAAACATTTTTATAAAACCAGTAGAATCAGAGTGCAATCATATATTTTGTTTTATCTGTTTGTGGAAGTTGTCTAGTATATCAGTGAAGTGTCCACTCTGCAGACAGCGTTTTACGGGATTTACATATTTGAGAGAGTTAGAAAGATACATTGAAGAAGATATCTTGAAAACTCTGTCGGAGGAAGAAATTGAAGAAAGAACAGAAGAGATAATGGAAAGATTACTGGATAGAGACAATCCCCACTGTTAGATTTTCCTATAATTAATGTAAGTTTGAATAATTCGTACCGCTTAATTTAAAGTTTGTCGTCAATACGCAGAAGCGGCCATTTTGCCAACCATGTTAGCACTATCGTTATTTTCATTTAATTCCACTACTACTTCATCCACTTT
The DNA here is from genome assembly GCA_963971135.1 of Stenus bimaculatus. Taxonomy (NCBI): domain Eukaryota; kingdom Metazoa; phylum Arthropoda; class Insecta; order Coleoptera; family Staphylinidae; genus Stenus; species Stenus bimaculatus. Next base: position 30,281,027 of record OZ020182.1, on the reverse strand, counting down.
CGGTGTAGTGGACTATAATTGTATTTTTGTACAGCCGACATTATTTTATTTAAAAATGGTTTTGTAAAAGATAAAAAGCACTATTTAACACGTTAACTACCGCCCATACATTGATACCTTGCAACGCTGGAAGCAAAAGTATATAACTTGGTTATTTTTTATTTAATTAAAAATATCAATCAGGGAATGTTTTATTTTATTTAATTTAGTTAAAATGAGTACAAATACGTTTAAATGTATAAACGACATAATTGTACAAATACCAAATTTTTCTAATTGTTGTTTATTTGAATGATTAGTCGATATTTTCTACATCCAAAATATTCACATGTAGCAAATTCTTACATATAATACAAATAAATATAAACCAAAAGTGACTTTAAGTTGCTAAATCTACAAGCGATAGTACGACGACCGGCCGTCGTGTGGATCATGCGTAGGAAGGATAGTGTAATAGTGAGCGATGGACGCCTAGTGCCGTTAGGTGGATGAGCTCCCAAGGGCGGAAGTGACGATTTTGTAGTTCGCGAGCGAGAAGGACGAAGTGAGAAGGCGAAGGCCCCTTGGGAAGAAAGGACAGGCTGTTGGCTGAAGATATACCGAAAGGTGATGCCGGCCAACGGCTGGAGAGTGAGGAATTAGGGTTTTACTGGGAATGCTCAAAATCCGAGAGAATCCCAGACTACTTTGGGCGCAGAATCGTAACATATACGAGCCCATCGTGTCTATAAAAGATTTCCCAACCAACCTCAATAAAAAAAGACACTTTCAGGAGGAGGGACTGCCTACCAAGTACCCCTCCCAGAAGCAGAGCTTACTACACAAATGATGCCGACCTGGAGAAAATGGTGGACTTTATGACGCCATTTAACGCTGCGAAACCAATTAGCAACAAATACAGAGAAGACATAAGCTCTGACGGAATGCAGTAAGAAAAAATGAAGCAGTAGACAGCGACGTACTAAAACTCGAGAACCTCTTGAAGGAAAGTCCTGGAAGAAATAGAAATACTTAATTGGCACGTGAAAAACAGTGCCAATACGAAGAAGGAAATTAAGGAAAGTGCTACAAAAATGAGAATAATATCTGGAGACTTTAAAATCAGACAAATTCAAGAACATAATCGAATATACCAAACAGCGCACCACAACAGGTGAGCAATTGAGCAATGAAATTCCAGAGTGGGAAAAAATGTTAATCAGCAAAGAACAAGAAATGTGCTGACTATTTTTGTTCTTCTAAAGATAATGATTCTACAAACTTTATTGGTCAAATGACAGATACGGTATTATTTTCTAAAATGTCAACCATCGTAAAGTATTTGTCGAATCATTCTAATAGCTTAATTCAAAATGTAGTTAGTAATATGGTTGAACAACTTAATGCGATTATTACTAAATATGTCGGTGGAAAACGAATAAATTATTCGAAATCTCAATCTTACAGGACTAGCTATTTGGCTGCAGTACTCACATATAACACAAAACAACTTTTGAGTTTTGGTGCTTAAACATGCTTCTTATTTAATTGGTTGATTACAAAAATATTACTTTTTTAGGAAGTATGGTCACTACAAAAGTTTATCAATATTTAAGCAAAAAATATATCTTGGAGAGGCTGGTTCTTTTAGTAAATAATTGTAAAATTTGATAATATTTGGTGATGCTTGTTTGCATCAATTTTATAAGGTGCGATTGGTTGCATAAGATCAAGCGCCCTCTGGGTGTTTACGTCGTAACTACAGTTTCCCCCACCACTATTTTATAACTTTTGTTTATATTTGTCATAGTGCTTAATAGAATATGGAAACCAGCAATATGGAGATGGAAGACTTAAAGTGTGCGATATGTTTAAACACTTTTATAAAACCAGTAGAATCAGAGTGCAATCATATATTTTGTTTTATCTGTTTGTGGAAGTTGTCTTGATCATCAGTGAAGTGTCCACTCTGCAGACAGCGTTTTACGGGATTTAGATATTTGAGAGAGTTAGAAAGATACATTGAAGAAGATATCTTGAAAACTTTGTCAGAGGAAGAAATTGAAGAAAGAACAGAAGAGATAATGGAAAGATTACTGGATAGAGACAATCCCCACTGTTAAATTTTCCTATAATTAATGTAAGTTTGAATAATTCCTAACGCTTAATTTAAAGTTTGTCGTCAATGCGCAGAAGCGGCCATTTTGCCAACAATGTTAGCACGATCGTTATTTTCATTTAATTCCACTACTACTTCATCCACTTTCGGTGTAGTGGACTATAATTGAATTTTTGTACAGCCGACATTATTTTATTTAAAAATGGTTTGTAAAAGATAAAAAGCACTATTTAACACGATAACTACCGCCCATACATTGATACCTTGCAACGCTGGAAGCAAAAGTATATAACTTGGTTATTTTTTATTTAATTAAAAATTTCAATCAGGGAATGTTTTATTTTATTTAATTTAGTTAAAATGAGTATAAATACGTTTAAATGTATAAACGACATAATTGTACAAATACAAAATTTTTCAAATTGTTGTAGTTTATTTGAATGATTAGTCGATAATTTCTACATCCAAAATATTCACATGTAGCAAATTCTTACATATAATACAAATAAATATAAACCAAAAGTGACTTTAAGTTGCTAAATCTACAAGCGATAGTACGACGACCGGCCGTCGTGTGGATCATGCGTAGGAAGGATAGTGTAATTGTGAGCGATGGACGCCTAGTGCCGTTAGGTGGATGAGCTACCAAGGGCGGAAGTGACGATTTTGAAGTTCGCGAGCGAGATGGACGAAGTGAGAAGGCGAAGGCCCCTTGGGAAGAAAGGACAGGCTGTTGGCTGAAGATATACCGAAAGGTGATGCCGGCCAACGGCTGGAGAGTGAGGAATAAAGGTTTTACTGGGAATGCTCAAAATCCGAGAGAATCCCAGACTACTTTGGGCGCAGAAACGTAACATATACGAGCCCATCGTGTCTATAAAAGATTTCCCAACCAACCTCAATAAAAAAAGACACTTTCAGGAGGAGGGACTGCCTACAAGGACCCCTCCCAGAAGCAGAGCTTACTACACAAATGATGCCGACCTGGAGAAAATGGTGGACTTTATGACGCCATTTAACGCTGCGAAACCAATTAGCAACAAATACAGAGAAGACATAAGCTCTGACGGAATGCAGTAAGAAAAAATGAAGCAGTAGACAGCGACGTACTAAAACTCGAGAACCTCTTGAAGGAAAGTCCTGGAAGAAATAGAAATACTTAATTGGCACGTAAAAAACAGTGCCAATACGAAGAAGGAAATTAAGGAAAGTGCTACAAAAATGAGAATAATATCTGGAGACTTTAAAATCAGACAAATTCAAGAACATAATCAAATATACCAAACAGCGCACCAAAATAGGTGAGCAATTGAGCAATGAAATTCCAGAGTGGGAAAAAATGTTAATCAGCAAAGAACAAGAAATGTGCTGACTATTTTTGTTCTTCTAAAGATAATGATTCTACAAACTTTATTGGTCAAATGACAGATACGGTATTATTTTTCTAAAATGTCAACCATCGTAAAGTATTTGTCGAATCATTCTAATAGCTTAATTCAAAATGTAGCTAGTAATATGGTTGAACAATTTAATGCGATTATTACTAAATATGTCGGTGGAAAACGAATAAATTATTCGAAATCTCAATCTTACAGGACTAGCTATTTGGCTGCAGTACTCACATATAACACAAAACAACTTTTGAGTTTTGGTGCTTAAACATGCTTCTTATTTAATTGGTTGATTACAAAAATATTACTTTTTTAGGAAGTATGGTCACTACAAAAGTTTATCAATATTTAAACAAAAAATATATCTTAGAGAAGCTGGTTCTTTTAGTAAATAATTGTAAAATTTAATGATATTTGCTGATGCTTGTTTGCATCAATTTTATAAGGTGCGATTGGTTGCATAAGATCATGCGCCCTCTGGGTGTTTACGTCATAACTACAGTTTTCCCCACCACTATTTTATAACTTTTGTTTATATTTGTCATAGTGCTTAATAGAATATGGAAACCAGCAATATGGAGATGGAAGACTTAAAGTGTGCGATATGTTTAAACACTTTTATAAAACCAGTAGAATCAGAGTGCAATCATATATTTTGTTTTATCTGTTTGTGGAAGTTGTCTTGATCATCAGTGAAGTGTCCACTCTGCAGACAGCGTTTTACGGGATTTAGATATTTGAGAGAGTTAGAAAGATATATTGAAGAAGATATCTTGAAAACTCTGTCGGAGGAAGAAATTGAAGAAAGAACAGAAGAGATAATGGAAAGATTACTGGATAGAGACAATCCCCACTGTTAGATTTTCCTATAATTAATGTAAGTTTGAATAATTCCTACCGCTTAATTTAAAGTTTGTCGTCAATGCGCAGAAGCGGCCATTTTGCCAACCATGTTAGCACTATCGTTATTTTCATTTAATTCCACTACTACTTCATCCACTTTCGGTGTAGTGGACTATAATTGTATTTTTGTACAGCCGACATTATTTTATTTAAAAATGGTTTTGTAAAAGATAAAAAGCACTATTTAACACGTTAACTACCGCCCATACATTGATACCTTGCAACGCTGGAAGCAAAAGTATATAACTTGGTTATTTTTTATTTAATTAAAAATTTCAATCAGGGAATGTTTTATTTTATTTAATTTACTTAAAATGAGTACAAATACGTTTAAATGTAAAAACGACATAATTGTACAAATACCAAATTTTTCTAATTGTTGTAGTTTATTTGAATGATTAGTCGATATTTTCTACAATCTACAAAAGTGACTTTAAGTTGCTAAATCTACAAGCGATAGTACGACGACCGGCCGTCGTGTGGATCATGCGTAGGAAGGATAGTGTAATAGTGAGCGATGGACGCCTAGTGCCGTTAGGTGGATGAGCTCCCAAGGGCGGAAGTGACGATTTTGTAGTTCGCGAGCGAGAAGGACGAAGTGAGAAGGCGAAGGCCCCTTGGGAAGAAAGGACAGGCTGTTGGCTGAAGATATACCGAAAGGTGATGCCGGCCAACGGCTGGAGAGTGAGGAATAAGGGTTTTACTGGGAATGCTCAAAATCCGAGAGAATCCCAGACTACTTTAAGCGCAGAATCGTAACATACGAGCCCATCGTGTCTATAAAAGATTTCCCAACCAACCTCAATAAAAAAAGACACTTTCAGGAGGAGGGACTGCCTACCAAGGACCCCTCCCAGAAGCAGAGCTTACTCCACAAATGATGCCGACCTGGAGAAAATGGTGGACTTTATGACGCCATGTAACGCTGCGAAACCAATTAGCAACAAATACAGAGAAGACATAAGCTCTGACGGAATGCAGTAAGAAAAAATGAAGCAGTAGACAGCGACGTACTAAAACTCGAGAACCTCTTGAAGGAAAGTCGTGGAAGAAATAGAAATACTTAATGGGCACGTAAAAAACAGTGCCAATACGAAGAAGGAAATTGAGGAAAGTGCTACAAAAATGAGAATAATATCTGGAGACTTTAAAATCAGACAAATTCAAGAACATAATCGAATATACCAAACAGCGCACCAAAACAGGTGAGCAATTGAGCAATGAAATTCCAGAGTGGGAAAAAATGTTAATCAGCAAAGAACAAGAAATGTGCTGACTATTTTTGTTCTTCTAAAGATAATGATTCTACAAACTTTATTGGTCAAATGACAGATACGGTATTATTTTTCTAAAATGTTAACCATCGTAAAGTATTTGTCGAATCATTCTAATAGCTTAATTCAAAATGTAGCTAGTAATATGGTTGAACAATTTAATGCGATTATTACTAAATATGTCGGTGGAAAACGAATAAATTATTCGAAATCTCAATCTTACAGGACTAGCTATTTGGCTGCAGTACTCACATATAACACAAAACAACTTTTGAGTTTTGGTGCTTAAACATGCTTCTTATTTAATTGGTTGATTACAAAAATATTACTTTTTTAGGAAGTATGGTCACTACAAAAGTTTATCAATATTTAAGCAAAAAATATATCTTGGAGAGGCTGGTTCTTTTAGTAAATAATTGTAAAATTTGATAATATTTGGTGATGCTTGTTTGCATCAATTTTATAAGGTGCGATTGGTTGCATAAGATCATGCGCCCTCTGGGTGTTTACGTCGTAACTACAGTTTCCCCCACCACTATTTTATAACTTTTGTTTATATTTGTCATAGTGTTTAATAGAATATGGAAACCAGCAATATGGAGATGGAAGACTTAAAGTGTGAGATATGTTTAAACATTTTTATAAAACCAGTAGAATCAGAGTGCAATCATATATTTTGTTTTATCTGTTTGTGGAAGTTGTCTAGTACATCAGTGAAGTGTCCACTCTGCAGACAGCGTTTTACGGGATTTACATATTTGAGAGAGTTAGAAAGATACATTGAAGAAGATATCTTGAAAACTCTGTAGGAGGAAGAAATTGAAGAAAGAACAGAAGAGATAATGGAAAGATTACTGGATAGAGACAATCCCCACTGTTAGATTTTCCTATAATTAAAAAAATTACTAAAGCCAAAATAACTGCAATTTTATTGAATCCCTGTCAATGCAGTTTCAACTAGTAAAATGAAGACTTAAATTAAAACAAAATAACATACATTTTCAACTGGCTGTTGGCTGTGATGTTGAAGATTGAACCACATAAATATGACCGAAAACTCAAATGAGAAGAGGAGAAGAATGAAAAAAACAATAAAGTTGGCAGTTCAAATTAAATAATACTTCAACTAAAAGAACTTATTAGCTACGGGCTAAAAATTAATAAATGGATATTATTTATTAACATATGTGTTTTTTTGTTGTAAAAGACAACATTAACCCAGACTCAAAAACCTAACTAACTTAATATTCAAAATCTACATAATTTGTCAAAAAGATAATATGTGTTTCCAGAAAAAGATATTAATTTATTTAAGAAAGAATTTTTTTGAAATCATCATTGGAAATTGATTCTTTGATATATTCATCCATCTAAAAAAACTAGTTAGAAAACCAAATGCCTGTGACTACGTTTTGCTCGAGCCCGGTCAAGCCAGCTTGAATGCGGGATTGGTTTGACCTTTTACATGTACTTCAAATGGTAGATGTCAAGCCAAGCCGAATTCAAGCTGGGTTGAGGTTCTCAAGATAAATGTAGTCTATTATTAAAAAAATATAAATCCCATTTATTTCAGTAAAGCAAGAAAATTTTAAGCTTATGGAACTCATTTACTTACTTAATTTTGATACCACCAATTACTGAAGATTTCTGTTTAATTTCCCCATTGTAACAGACTATATTTACCGGTTGGGGGGGGTAAAACCTACTTAAGGGATATCATCCCCCCAAGCAATCGGGCCCCATACCTACATCTAAGCAATACCTAATGCTCAAGTTCTCAATTTCACTATTATAAATAGTACCTATCAAATTCCAGTTAATCGTCAATATACTCTAACACAATTAAAACCGTTGCTTTTTTTAATCGAATCCTTCGTACAAAATCTACTTGAAATAATTATTTCTAGTACGAACAATTGGTGGACTCCATACAATCTCTGGATTATTAAATCGTACTAAATTATCAATAAAATCGATAAATTCCAACATAGTTAAAAAGGAAACGAAATGTAATGCTCAAAAAGTTATTCTGTTTTTTGACATTTAACACAAAATGCCTATCTTTTAGGTTGCTTATTAAATACCTAAATTTAGGCATTGCTTATACTACTAAACAATGTCTAACGTTGGTGAAAACCAATTTTACGTTAGCTAATATTTATCTCCGTTTAGGTAGTGCCTAAGTTTTAAGTATCGATGGTGAAAATGGGCATAAAACACTTAAAATTGATTTTTAATTGTCTTAACACTCATTAAAAATCCCAATTTAACAAAACACTATTATAAATACAACAAATAAATTTAAAACACTCACTACCCTTAATATTAACACAAAAATCAATTAATAATTATAAATATATCCACTATGTGGCTTTTAGGAGGTATTTGCGGGATTTATTTACGTTTATTTGAGGTTATGTATCAATTTTAGATCGACTTAAAACGTTCTTCGCCTCCCAAGTACCAGGCGCAAATTCACGCTAATGTTTTGAACGTATAAATTCGCCACTAGCGTGTTTTGGTGAAACAAAATACCGAATTCGCTACTATCCCATATTTATCGCCGTTCTCCAAAAATGATGACGAAAGTGCGGAAAACGATGACGTTTTAGCGTGTTCATAAAACTCGCTAGCAAAACAAAATCCGGCCTCAGCTCTTGCTACGGGATTAATTTGTAGTAGTGCCGTTAGGCGCTGCATGGACACTATTTTTAAAGCAAAAAAGGGGGAAGCGGTAGGACAGGTCGAGTCGAGGTTTTATCGTCATTGTTGAGTTAAGTGCAGCATAGAGCACACGCATCGCGTTCACGATATTCTATTATGGGTAAATCAAAGAAACGCGCACGTTCACGTTCGAGCTGTTGTGAGAGTGAAAAAGGAAAAACGCATTTTTTATCATTTTTTCAAAATTACTCCCTTATAACAGACTATATACATCAAAAAAAATTCTATATGATAAATAAATTCAATTTCAAGGCAAAACAATTTTTTATTACAAACACCAAAAAATCAATTTTTACTAGCGAGGAGTACGCATTTCAAACATTTTGCCGACTATCCTCTTAAATTAGACATTTACTCAGATACCTCTTTAAAGGGATGGGGGGCATGGGTTTGGAGTTGTAATGGGTTCTGGACTCCTAACGAAAGAAAAATGCCCTTTAATTACTTAGAACTACCTTCTTCTTTTCTGGCACTAAAATGCTTTGCCAAAAACTCACATAATTGACAAATCTTATTAGGGATAGATAATACTACAGCAATTTCGTACATCAATAAAATGGGCGGCATTCAATTTAATAAATTAAATTCTTTAAGTAAACAAATCTAGCAATGGTGCGAGAAAAGAGGAATTTGGGTGTTCGCCACGTATGTAAATACAAAAGGTAATATTGCAGATAAGGAATCATGAAAATTCGAGCCTGAATCTGAGTTCCAATTATCGCAATCAGCTTTTGAAACAATCTGTAATAAATTTGGCCACCCCAAAATTAATTTATTTGCCAGCAGAGCAAATAATAAATGCGAAAAATACATATCGTGGTTTCAAGGCCCAGACTTAATTACAGTGGATGCCTTTCCTGTACCTTGGGATTGGTTTTTCTATGCCTTTCCACCCTTCTCCATAATTTTAAAGAAAATTAAGGCGGAAAATGCAAGGGGAATTCTAGTTGTTCCAAACAGGACCACACAACCATGGTATCCCTTGTTTGTATCAATGTTAGAAACCAAACCTTGCATTTTAGACCAAAAATAGATCTAGTATTTTTTTCTGATAGATCCCCACATCCACAGCTTACCCTGGTCTGCGGGATTATTTCCGGCAAGCTTACAAAGAACATGGATCACCAGAAGAATCACTAAATATTCTTTTTTCTTCATTATCAGAATCTTCTATCAAGCAATACAACAGCTGTTTTAAAAAATGGTGGAACTTTTGTTCCAATAATAAGATTAATTTATTTAGAGCAGATGTTGAGATCATTCTAAAGTTTTTAACTGAGGAATTTAATAAGGGGTGATCTTATGGCACGCTTAATTCTTTAAGATCTGCAATTTCACTGATAATTGGTCCAAATGTAGGTGAAGATTCCTAAGTTAAAAGATTTTTTAAAGGGGAGTATAAATTAAGACCTAATACGCCCAAGTATGATGAAACTTGGGTTCCTAAATTTATTTTGGATTACTTTTTAACACAACCAGATAATGAAGAATTGACTTTAGAACAAGTTTTTAAAAAACTAATTATCTTGCTTGCTATAATTGCATAAAGCGGGCATAGATAATAAGTTTACAGCACATGCCTCTGCATCAGCTGCTCTTCGAATAGGACTATCTATTGATACTATGAGGAAGGATTTAAGCGATCCCCTATGAGGCCATGTTTGGTTGTCCAATGAGGATGGGTCTTTGCAATTCCAATATCCCATCAGAAGTATGGCCAAATCTTAAAAGCGAGGAAGATCTTGAAAAAGCTCTTAATGAAGCTTATACTATTCAAGATGGTGATAATAACATAATAAATACAGAGAATATGGCTTTAAATTTTGACGAAAGAAACGATGCTATGTCCAGCGGTTTGGAAAACGACGACGACGCCCAAAACTCCGATAAAAAGAACGATGTAGTATCCTGTGATGATGTCTCAAATTCTAGTAGAAATAGTGAAGTTGGATATTCAAGATTCTTCAGAATATTATCGTCTTGGAACGAGTGCAGGAGTTCTTGCACAATTATTTAGCAGAAATCAATTTACCATTTGCAAGGAAAGTTTTCTAACTTCCATGAATATTCCTACCAATGAAATAATTGTTAGAGGAGCAGTGCGACAAATATCTTTATCCGGTGGACGGGGATTCCAAAGATGTAACTGTACTCGTAAGTGTTCCACCAAGCGTTGTTTATGTAGATCATCTAATAAATTATGCATTTCAAAATATCAGGCTAGTTTATCCTGTACTAACAAATAAGTTATTTTTTTACGTCATTTTTAATACATTTATGTTTATTTGTACGCAATCTTTATATATTTTTAGAATTAACTTTTACTTTTTTTTATATTGAGTTAAAATAAATTATTTACTCTTTTTAGTCGTTTTAAATTTTCCTTTCAAATAAAAATATAAATGAACCAGGTAGTAGGAATTAGGACCAGAAAATAAAAACTTATAGTTTATTCAGCGACTAGTTTCGACAAAACATTTTGTCTTTATCAAGCTTTATAAGTTGATATTAGCCGCTTTTGTAAACAAACCGTTACGTTAATTGACCTATCACCTATTAACCTTCTAATCGCGTAGTGCTATTAAGGAAATAATAATCCTTTTATGACAAACAACACAGCGGTAAATACAGACCATATTCTTTAATAAATTGTAATAAGAACTTGCTTTTACCAATACGAACTGGAAAATCCTCAGATTTACCAACACCAGCTGGTAAATCCTAAGATTAACCAACACGAAGTGGTAAATCCTAAGATTTACCGTTATGACCTGGTAAAAGTCCGTAATTTTATCGACGGTACAATATTTCATACATTTACCAACACAAATTGGCAAATCCTAGGATTAACGCGTCAATCTTAGGATTTTCCGGATTTCAGGCTTATACATATACAGGGTGTATCAGACCACCCGTGCCACCCATTTATCTCGTGAACGCGTTATCGTTCATGACTGAAATAAAAAAACAGTCATTTTAAGTGTATCAGAATATTCAACTAAAATTCAGGAAATTGTTAATGATAAAAACTACTATCAAATATTAAAGAAAGACCCTACTAATGTATATTTAAAACAACTTAAAAATTTAATAGGTAAACTTACAGATAAGAACTATATTTCAGAAAAGGAAAAAAACTTTCTAACGAATAATAACCCCCTCCCACCACGAATTTATGGATTACCGAAGATTCACAAAGAAAATAGGCCCTTAAGGCCAATAGTTTCCTGCATTGACAGTTTTAATTACAACCTACAAAAATTCTTATCTAAAATACTTAACGAGTTAATTCCATCCTCTAGATATAACATCCAAAATAGTTATCAATTTAAAAACAAATTAAATAATATAAATATAACGGATGAAGATGTCATGTTGTCACTAGATGTTAAATCTGTATTTGCCAACATATGTAAAGAATATACGATTACGTCCATAAACCGTAGGTGGGAGGAGATTAAAGTATTCACTAAAATTGATAAAGATCTTTTTATTGAACTGATAGAACATGTTTTTGACACCAGTTATTTCTTTTTTGATTCTAAGTTTTACAAACAGACCTTTGGTTGTCCTATGGGTGCTCCGTTAAGCCCGATTCTGTCGAATGTGGTGATGGATGATTTGATTTACACAGCTCTAAACAACTTAGACTTTCACGTTCCTGTCTGTATGTAGATGATTGTTTTTCTATATTACCAAAAAGTAAGTTGAATGTAGCTTTAAATACATTCAACTCTATTATCCAACATCTTCAATTCACAATGGAAATAGAGAAAAATAATGAGCTACCTTTCTTGGATGTCTTATTAATAAGACACTTCAATAACATAAATTTCGATCTGTACCAAAAACCAACAGACACGGAGAGAATGCTTAGCTTTCATTCAAATCACCCATTATCCCAAAAAATTAACATTGTAACGCAAAATTTAAAGAAAATTATCATGCTATCAGATTCCAAATTTCATAATAATAAAAAAACGTTGTTTAATAAGTTGCGTTTAAATGATTATCCGGCAAAATTGATTAACTCAGTGTTCAATACTTATAAGACTGAAACAACTTGTAATATAAAAAACCAATGTATATATTATAAAATTCCGTACATTGCACAACTATCAGGAAAAATCAAAAAAGTCTTATCCTCGGATACGGTACAAATATCATATTACAACCACGTTACTAATAGAAGCTTATTGAACAAGTTCCAATAGGGGTCTTTGGTGACTTGTGATTTTGTAGATACCACTGGAGTGCAGCCTCACACTCCTGTTTGTAGGCTTGGAAAGTGGTAGTTGTAGCTGAGTAAAGACGATTGTTCAATACTACTTTTATTAAGAAATTGGCTGGCTTATATACAAAAAATGCTTAATGTTATGACGTAGTTACACAAAAATATAGTAAAATTTTAAGGAGTTTGCATTCTTCCTTGCTGATGGCTGTAAATTTTGGTTGTGCTGCAGGTCGTTGGTGTGGCGGTGAACTTCTCGATTGCAACATGCCGTGCGTAAAATTGATGACACTAGCGCTGCCCTCAATAAATTACTAATTAAATAAACGTTTAAATTTGGATTAAAATTAAAAAAATATGTTTTATTTGGGATTAAACATTCTGCCGAACTCCGAAGACGGCGTTGGCTTCCTGCTGATCCTATTGTGGTTCCGTGACGAGAGGTTCCAATACCATTTCTTCCACAGGCGTGTCATTCTGGTTGGGTTTTTGTCGGTTGAGTTTTTTCCTAAGACTACAGGAGAGGCTCCAACACAGGCATACTATGCCTACAATGATTAAAGTTGTAACGCTGCTGGTGATGAGCGAATGATTCCGTATATGGTTCCATGTAGTCTGATGAAGGTCTTGTTGTATGTCCTGTTCCGTAGACTGTAGTTTGTCCAATGTATCTGAACTTTTGACAACGGGCTCGTCGGGAATTTTGTTGTGGCGTTGCGGCATTATGGTTGTGTTCCACTGAAGTAATACTGGTTTCACATATCCTGCAAGAACTGGAATGCTGCTTTCCCCTTTTCCTGTTAATATGTTTTTTCTGGTGATAATGCTGCAGTCCGGAGATATTTGTATTATGCCTGTTTGGTTTAATGTCACGTCTTCTCTGATACCATGACATGTTACAGCGATTGATGTAGGTTCGTTGGTAATAAACATCCAGGTGTTTGTCATGTAGAGCTGTTTCCAAATTATGGCGTTGATTTTATTTTCATGAGTGTCACATTTGTTGTGTTCTGATTTTTTAAAGATTTCATCTATGACGCAGTTGGGACTGTTTTCGATGCTTTGAACAACCGTTGGTGAGCACAGAAAATTGCCTGGTGAGAGGACGATGCTGTTTTTTAACTCGTCGTCATCCAGTTGAAAGTATAGTTGTTTGTTGTAGTTTATTGCTATGAGTTCTTTTGGAATATTTAGTATGACGTACGTTTCGTTTGTTACATTGTATGGAATTGGAGTAGGTTTAATGATCATGAAGTCAGTGATCTCTGCCACCACGAAGAACCCAAAGACGTGGATGTATTCTTTGCTGTGTTCTATCTTCATTCTTATGACTGGTGACGTAAGTATGTTTAGGTCTGAGGGAAGTTTCTTAATGGCATTGTTTATGATATTTCTAACGTGTCCTGGTGTGATAAGATCGTAGAAGTCCCCTCTGTTTAGATGTGCATCTAATAGTTTGTGGTAATAATTGCTTAACTCGGTTACAAGGTTAGTGGCTATTTGATAGGCGCTGAGGATATGTATATTCACTTTATTTGCATCTACGGAGCTGAACCACCCTTGCATCTGATTGATTGACTCGATTCCGTGGTTTAGTTTCTCTCTGAAGAGGTCGAGTTGCCTATTTATTCTTGTTTCTGTTTCGTTAAATGTGGAGAGTGCCGACAGCATGAATTTTGTTTGATGATTTGAGGTACTAATAATTTTATTTTGGTTTTGTTGTATAGCATCGATGTCATGGTATACTTCATCATTTACACCGAAGATATTTGTTAGCAGGTTTCCTAAAACTCCTCTTTTTTGTAAATTTTTGATGATTCCGTACATGCTCTGTATGATCCATTGTGTTTGATTTTCTTGTTCAGCTAGGTGATGGACTAAAGCTGTACATTGTGAGTCTTCTGATAGTTGATTAGCGTTTTTACAAAGGTTTTTAAATTCAATTACAGTTTGAGCAACTGATCTTGCATCTTCTTCAATTTTTGTTTTGTTGTATTTTAATTCAATTCTAAAGCTTCCTCTTTCGATTTTTGCGTGTCCGATGTGTTCAATGTAGAGCCCTGGTGTTGGATGTTTGATCGTGTAATTAGCTCGAGTGCTTCCAACGAGGGATGTTAGAAGGATCATTGTTGTGATAAAGGATCCGATCGTTTTCAGAGTGACATTTTTGTTTGGCGTACGAATTCCAGATGTTTGTTGTATTTTTGAGAAATTTGTATTTATTTTGATCTCTTCTGAATTTTCCTTTTCTGATGGCAAGGGTATGATGTTATGGATCGCCCTCTTTAATTGGTTTCCTCCTGCTTTTTGTAATGTTACAACTCTCACTTTTCCGTCATCATCGGGGTGCGTTTCTGCTATTTTGGCTAGTGGCCATCTTGACGGATTAATTTCATCTTGTTTGATTATCACAAGGTCTCCAACCTTCAAGTTTTCCTGGTTATATTTCCACTTGTATCTATGTTGAAGATTGCTTAGATATTCGGATGTCCATGAGTTCCAGAAGTCTTTCTTCATCTTCTGAACCAGTCTCCATCTGCTGGATAGGTTGGTGTTGATGCTTGTAGTTATTGGATTTGGTGGTGAGACTATTTCTCTGCCAATTAGAAAGTGACCAGGAGTTAGAGCTGTTGTGTCATTTATTTCGTCGGAGAGGGGGCATAAAGGTCTTGAATTGAGACATGCTTCAATTTGATGTGTTAATGTTGTAAGTTCTTCATAGGTTAAGGTTGAGTTTCCTATTATCCGCTTTAGATGGTATTTCATGGATTTTACTCCAGCTTCCCAGATTCCTCCAAAGTGCGGGGCTGCCGGGGGAATAAAGTGCCATTGTGTTCCTTTATTTGCGAACTTTTCCTGAATTTCCGGACTTTTTACTGTATTGAGTATTTCTTTTTTCCAACAGCCTGCTTGCTCCCACGAAGTTTGTGCCATTATCACTGTACATATGATGACACGGCCCTCTTCGTGCTGTGAATCTTCTAAATGCTGCCAAAAATGCGGTAGTTGTCATGTCACTGACCACTTCCAAGTGTATGGCCTTTGTTGATAAACAAACGAAGATGGCTATGTATCCTTTGTACGATTTGTTCCCTCTTCCTTTGGTGGCTCTTACTTGAATTGGACCGGCGTAGTCAACTCCGCTATTTGAAAATGGCGGTGAAGGGTTTACTCGTGCGGCCGGCAGATTGCCCATTAGTTGTCCTGCTGTTTTAGCCTTGAATCTTGTGCATGTTACACAATTATGAATGATGGGTCTGACGGCTCTCTTTCCATTTATTATCCAGTATTTGCGTCTTATGTAGGCTAGTGTTGATTGGTTTCCACCATGTAGTGTGTTCTCATGTGCATCTCTTATTATTAATTTTGATAGGTGGCTATGCGAGGGTAGAATTATTGGATGCTTTTGAGTGTACGGCAATGCTGAGTGATCAAGTCTTCCTCCCACTCGCAGAATCCCCATATAGTCCAGGAAGGGATTTAAGTTTACTAGTTTGCTAGTTTTCGGGATTTTGCAATCCTGTTTCAGTGTTTTCATTTCGTTGCTGAACTCATCTGTTTGAACTGCTATGATGATGTCCATAAGTGAAGATTGCAACTCTTCTGCTTCGATGGCTCCCTTTTCTATAGCCTTTTTCTTGCAGGTGTTGATGAACCTCTTGCAATATGTCAACACGTGAAGCATCCTTTTTAATGATGAAAATCGATGTATGATGTTCTGGCCATTTTCTTTTAATGTTATATGACAGGCTGCTTTGGTTTCCTCCTTTGTTTGTATTTCTTGCGATTCATTGGGCACGAAGTGTTCATCTTTCAGCCATACTGGACCATCCCACCAAAGTGTATGGTTCTTCAACCGAGACGGATCTATTCCTCTAGAGATTGCATCTGCGGGATTTTCTTCTGTCTTCACATGGTGCCAGTATTGTTGTGGCAAAAGGCTGTTAATTTCTGATACCCTGTTGGCCACAAATGTTTTCCATCTTATAGGATCTCCTTTTATCCAAGCAAGTGTAATCATTGAGTCTGACCAGGCGAAAGTTGTGGTATTTTCGATTTCTAGGGAGTTCATTGTTCTTCTCATAAGTTTGGCGAGAACTACAGCTGCGCATAATTCTAGTCTAGGTAGTGTTGTTTTTGTCCTGGCTGGTGCAACCTTGGATTTGGCAGTCAGCAGGCTTATTTTTACTTCTCCTGAGTTGTCTATGGTTTTGGCGTAGATTACAGCTCCATACGCTAGTTCAGAGGCGTCACAAAATCCATGTAATTCGAGTCGAGTGATTTCATTATTTTTATAGTTTATCCATCTTGGAATTGTAATGTCTTCTACCTCTTTTATTTGTTCACAGAACGAGGTCCATTTTTCTTTTATTGTGTTAGGCACTTCCTGATCCCATTCTAGATCTTGCAACCACAACATTTGAATGAGAAGTTTGGCTTTGATAATAATTGGTGCGATCCTCCCAATGGATCAAACAGCTTAGCTACTTCTGATAGAATTGTTCGCTTCGTTATCTTGGGGTTGCTTGTTACATTTACTTTGAAGTGGAATTTATCGTTGTATGGTGCCCATTGAACGCCCAAGGATTTCTTCATGCCATCTTCTGATATTTCCATGTCTTCTTGATCTCTTAACTCCTTTGGTAGGTTTTGCAGTACCTCGATCTTATTGCTCGACCATTTTCGTAGTGTGAATCCTCCTCCTTGCAACATGCTTATTAGGTCGGTTTGTAATTTGACTGCTTCTTCCAGGGTGTTGGCTCCTGATAGAATGTCATCAACGTAGAAGTCCCTCATCGCCACTTTGGAAGCTTTAGGGAATGACTCTTCTTCGTCTTGTGCTAGCTGTTGAAGTGTTTTGATTGCTAGGTATGGTGCGGATGCTGTCCCATATGTGACCGTTGTTAGGTTATATTCTTCCATGGGGTGTGAGTTGTTGAATCGCCATAGTATTCTTTGAAAGTGTTGGTGCTCTTCGTCCATTTTTATTTGACGATACATTTTTTCAATGTCGGCAGTAAAAGCAACTTGGTGTTTTCTCCAGCGCAGCAAAATGTCCGTGAGTTCCTGTTGTAGCCTACGTGCATTTGGTCGTTTAGGCTTATTCCTTCTGAAGTCTTGCACGAAGCATCAAACACTACCCGAAGTTTTGTCGTGGTGCTTGACTCTTTGATGACAGCTTGGTGTGGAATGTAGTATTTTCCGTCTGCAAGTTGATTTGGTGATACCTTCTTCATGTGGCCTAGGTACAAATATTCTTGCATAAATTGTTTGTATTGATTTTCTAGAGATTGATCTTTAGCAAGTCTTTTTTCTAATTGAAGAAGTCTTGCAGCTGCTCTGGATTTTGAATTTCCCATGTCAGTTGGCTCATCTTTGAATGGAATTTGCACGACGTATCTTCCATCGGAACCTCTTTTTATTGTTTGTCTGTATTTTTCTTCGCAATCTTTTTCTTGTTCTGTATGTTTCCGGAAAGCTGGCACTTCTTCAATTTCCCAAAATTTTGTAAGTTGTTTGTCTTCTTCAATTCTAGTGACCATACTTAGCACTTGAATGTTTTTTGGTCTTGAAGTGTTCACTTGTCCTGATAGTATCCATCCGAGTTCCGTTTTTTTGTCCCAACAATCCGTCGTTTGTCTTCTTTAGCCCTTCCAGAATTATTTTTGCGTAGTCTTCTGCTCCTAATAGTATGTCAATAGGTCCAGGTCTGTTGAATGTTGGATCTGCGATGACCAGATTTTGCCATTTCTCATGGTCGTACTCAAAGGGCTTTGTTGGCATTGTTTGAGTTAATTTTGGCAAAATTAACAGGTTGGTGTTTAGTGTGTAATTACTTGGGAACTGAGGGCTAAGTTGAGCCTCTAACTTCCAATTCGAGGTTTTTGATGTACTGTCTCCTAATCCTGATACTTCTGCTCGAATTTTTTGTCTCGGGATGGCTAATAATTGGGCGGCTTGTTCCGTTATGAATGATGCTTGTGATCCTGGGTCCACTAAAACTCGTAGCATTTCCAGTGACCCAATTGATGTCTTCGCTTTAACTATTGCTGTTGCTAGCAGTACGGTGTTGTCTTCTTGACCCACGTTGTTGGTCGTAATTTTCTCATTGGATGTTGCTGCATGAGATGTCATTCTTGCAGCTGTTGTTCTTGGTTGATTTCTGTCTTTGTGTAGCAAGGTGTGGTGTGCATTATGGCAGATGCGGCATTTTTGTAGAGAATTACACTTAATGTTTGTTTCATGGTTTAAACAGTTGTAGCATAATTTTCGTTCGTTGACTGCTTGGATTCTTGCTTGAACTTGAAGTTCCTTGAAAGCCTGGCATACGTAGATTGAGTGTTGCTGGTTACAGTATTTACAATTCTGTTTAGTATGATTTTTGTGTCCCATTGTTGGAGTTGTTTTGGTGTTGGTAATTCTTTTAGATTCAGACATAGCTTCCAATGATTGAAACCGGTTTCTTAAAAACTCCGTTAATTCTTCCTTGTTTGGAATTTCATTGGGGTTCTTCAAGGATTGTTCGTACAATTTGTTAGTTTCAGCATCCCATTTTCTTTTGATGATTCTTCCTATGATTGGTCCCCAGGCGGTGGTGTCGATCTTAAGATTAGAGATGGCTTCCAAACATTCATGAGTTGTATCGTGTAGTTCTTTTAGAAGTTGTCCCGATTCATGTTGAATTACAGGAAAATCCAATATTTTGTCTATGAGTTTAGACAGTAGTAGCCTGGTGTTGTGGTACCTTTTTTGGAGAAGAGCCCAGGCTGTTTCATAGTTTACTTCGGCAATGTTTAGGTGTTGAATTAATCTGCTGGCTTCTCCTTTGACGTGAGTTTTCAGATATTGCATCTTTTCAATTTTCGTTAAATTATTGTTGGAGTGGACGATTCTTAGAAAAATGTCGTGAAAGGCGGTCCAATCTTCGTATTTTCCTTCAAAGATCGGAATTTTGATTTGTGGAAGATTTACGCTGCTAGAAGTCGGAAAATTTGTGGAGTTTCTAGTTTTGGTATCCAGACGTTCCATAACTCTGTCATATTTATCTTCTGCTGTGTGGAACATATCCTCGGTGAAGTAGTCGTTTTCAAATTGAGTTTCGTGTACCTGGATTTCCACGTTCAGCTCAGCAATAGTATCCCATTGTTTTATGGCTTTATTGTTCAGTATTTCGTAGCGTTGCTTTGTTTTGTCGTCACTTTCTAGTTCTTGGTTGATTTGATCCAGAAGCTGAGTCAGTTGCTGAATTCTTACTTGTTGTTGTTTCATTCGTAATATTTGATGTCCGTCTTCATTTTCATCTTCGCTTTGGTCGTTATTGATATTTTCTTGGAGTTTTTTCTGTGCTTCGTCCAGGCGTTGACAGATGTCATCGTAAATTTTTTCAATTTGGTGAAAGTAGTTGGTTTTGTTGTAATTGTGTTCTGGCATTTCGAGTTCTTGGATTTGGGTGTGATAATTTTGAGCTTCTTCCCAAATTGTTCTCGCGGCGTCTTGGCGAATGTTGATGTACGCTTGTGTTTTTCTGGTTGCGGAGTCTTTTTTCATGTTGGCGGAGATCTTCAGGAGCTTCTGCCCGAGAACATTTTGCTTGCTGGCAAGCTGGTTCATGTTCTCCATGTTTTCTTCCTTGTCTTAAAAACTGAAAGTACCTGGAGAGGTGACACAATCGGCAATGAACCAAAAGTCACTATCGCAGGTATCCTGGAGAGGCAATTCAGTGGCAATGAACCAAAGATTGCTATCGCAGGTTTACTTGGAAAGGGTTTCGAAGGACCATGAACAAGTTCCAATAGGGGTCTTTGGTGACTTGTGATTTTGTAGATACCACTGGAGTGCAGCCTCACACTCCTGTTTGTAGGCTTGGAAAGTGGTAGTTGTAGCTGAGTAAAGACGATTGTTCAATACTGCTTTTATTAAGAAATTGGCTGGCTTATATACAAAAAATGCTTAATGTTATGACGTAGTTACAGAAAAATATAGTAAAATTTTAAGGAGTTTGCATTCTTCCTTGCTGATGGCTGTAAATTTTGGTTGTGCTGCAGGTCGTTGGTGTGGCGGTGAACTTCTCGATTGCGACATGCCGTGCGTAAAATTGATGACACTAGCGCTGCCCTCAATAAATTACTAATTAAATAAACGTTTAAATTTGGATTAAAATTAAAAAAATATGTTTTATTTGGGGTTAAACACTTATTTTCAAAATTAAAATCGAAACTTCCACCTGAATTAGATAAAAATGTTGTTTATAGCATTCCATGTAGTCAATGCAATAATGTTTATATTGGTCAAACCAAACAGTACATAAAATCGAGAATTTGCAATCATACCTATGATTGTAAACCAATCAATAAAGATAAAGTTAATAAAACAGCCTTAAGCTCGCATCATTTTAATACTCAACATGATTTTAATTTTGGAAACGAACCTAATTATCGGAAACGATTAATTAGTGAAATGATACACATTAAAAAGTTTCAGAAAATTGCTGTTAATCAAAAAACGAACACTGATGGTCTGAGTAAGATTTATTCCTTTTTGATTTCAAAATTAAAAAATAATTTCAATACGTTTTTGTATAACATTGTACATTAAATAAATATTTTAGTTGGTAATCCTTTTTAGCGTTACTTCAATCTTGTAAATAACATCTGTTGTTATTTGATTGCTTCAATAAAAACGTTGGTAAGTCATTTATTAACAAATGGTGGACCAAGTTAGGTCGTAATTTTTTCAATCTTCCAACAACAAGTAATGGTTGTCAGTTTTTAAGTTTGTAAGTTTGATTATTTTTCATGGATCTCTCAATTAAAATCCATGTGTCAACGCTAGGGTTATGTTACACCTTTACAATTTTAATTACGTGGTGATCACACATATTCAGGTAAATAACCCCTTTTTTTAAATTTTTAAAAATTAATAAAATCTTTTTTGTAAAAGAATTATTGTTTTATACCAAATTTCAATGTAATTTTAAATTTATTGTCTTATAGTTGTAATTGTATGTAAAATATTTCAATTATGTATGTTAATTTGTGATTTACTGTAAACTTTACAATTTAAAAAAAAATTTCTTGGTAATAAAAACCATGTTCTAAAGTATATATATTTTAGTTATGAATAAGGTAGGAATCTCTACCGAAACGTCAACTGGTTCTATGTAAATGAATTACACCAAATAAATTGTTTGATACAACTGTAATCCAAGGTTTTTTCTTCTTGAAAGAAACATCCTTTTCCAACAAAAAAAAATAAATAAAAATTATTGCATATTTTGAAGAATTTTGTTGAAATATGGACATGTATGATATTTAAAGTTGGTAAAACATTAGAATTTGTAGGAAGAGTTTATAAATTTTTGCAATTGACAACGAATGTACATATGTATGTACATTACATTTAATGTTCAAATTTTATTAAATTTTGTTTTAGTATTAAAAGAATATTTTCAAAAGAAACAGCTTTTAATAACATAATTCTTAAATTTTTTGCCTAATTTACAATTTATTCAAGGAAAAATAAAATGAATAGAAGAAAAATTTACTTAAAAATTAACAAAGTAACATGTGTATGTCTTTTGTTTGTAATTTTAAATAAATCAAGTACCCTCTGTTTTGATCCTATTTAGTAATAAACTGTTTTGAAGTGTTAAATGTTGAAAAATGCCTTTTACAAATGCAGAAGCGTTTGATATGTTAATGATATTAGGAGAATGTGGACAAATTTACAGAGCTGCTGCCCAATTGTATTTACAAAGATATCCTCAGCGTAGGCCGCAATCGCGGGAAGTTTTTCGCCGTTTAGCAAGACGTGTACAAGTAAGTGGTAATGTTCAGCCCAATCATAATATAAATGTTGAAATAAGAAGACCTGTATGACATGAAAGAGCAGTAATAGATGTCTTAGGAGGTGTTAATTTAAATCCGCATGATTCTACAAGAAGAATGGCGTTAGATTCTGGATTAAGTCACATGACTATATGGAGAATTTTGAGTGTTCAGAAGTTACACCCATTTCATATTTCCTTACATCAACAGCTTAGTGAAAATGATTTTGCAAATCGTGTAAATTTCTGCACTTGGCTGCAAAATAAAAATGAAATATTTCACCGACAAATTCTATGGACTGAAGAAGCTACTTATAAAAGCAACGGTCATACCAACATTCACAATGCGCATTACTGGTCAGTTTAGATTCCCCACTGGTTAGGAGAAATAGATAACCAACACGTATGGTCGCTGAATACCTGGTGTGGAATCATTGGTGACCAGATCATTGGACCTTATTTTTTTAACGAAACACTAAACGGAATAAATTATTCAAATTTTCTGGAAAATGTGTTACCCGAGTTAATGGAAGATGTAAATTTGGCTACAAGGGCAAATATGTGGCTGCAACAAGATGGATGTCCAGCCCATTTTTCGATATTGGCCCGCAACCAATTAAATAGAATGTTCCCTAGAAAATGGATAGGTCGAGGAAGTACCGTGGCATGGACACCAAGATCACCTGTCTTAACCCCATTGGACTTCTATTTATGGGGAAGAATAAAAGAAATAGTCTATCAACAGGTACCAACTACAAGGGAGAACATGCCTGAACGTATTCAGGATGCGATTCGTTCATTGCATGCTGAAGAAATTTTAAGTGCTGTGGACAACAAACGTCAGCGAATTCAATTATGTTTAAATCAAAACGGTAGACATTTTGAACATTTAAATCAATTATTTCAGACCAGTCGGAAGAAGGACACAAAAGAATCACCACCTAAGCTCAGCCAGCAATTGAGTCGTCTGTGTTCTACCTTAATCTGAATTAAACTGTGTTTTAATACGTAAATTTTTAAATAAACATTTGTTGAATTTCTTTTTTTTTTGCATAAATTATTAGGGAAAATATTAAAGCATTATTTTTTTAAAACATGTTTTTTTGACAATATTCATTTAATACTAAAATAAAATTTGCACCTTAAATGTAATGTACGAATGTACATTCGTTGGCAATTGGCTCACTGATGAAGTGAAAAATTTATAAACTCTTCCTACAAATTCTAATGTTTTACCAACTTTAAATATCATACTTGTCCATATTTCAACAAAATTCTTTAAAATATGCAATAATTTTTATTTATTTTTTTTTTGTTTTTCGAATAAATTCTAAACTATGGAAAATATTAAAAAAATAATATGCTGACGATACTGGGGTGATAATTAGTGAATATTGCGAAAAATCTTTAAGCGATAAAATTAACAATGTCATTAACTTGTTTAACAGCTGGTGTTCAAAAAATAACCTCATAGTGAACAATAATAAAGCAGAGTGTGTGGAGTTTATTTCCTACAACCGCAATCCCATGGACCTTAACATTGAATATAAAAATGTCCAAATTAAACCGGCAGATTCAGTTAAGTACCTAGGGCTAACTATCGACAAGAATCTGAACTTTCATGACCACATAAACCATGTCTTCTTGAAATTAAATAGTTTATTACGCTTTATTGCAAATAAAACCTATAATAGACCAAAAAGATCTTACTGCCACCTATTTTGCTATGGGTAAATCGATTTTAAATTACTGCATACTGGTTTGGGATGCTAGCTCCCATATTCATAAAGTCTTAGTCTACCAAAAGCGGTTAGTACGTGCCTTATTTGGACTTCCACCTTTAGCATCCTTCAGAGATAGTTTTAGGAATCATAAACTTTTAACTGTTGTCGGTTTATATCTGTTCAATATATTAGTTATTATTCACAAACTATATAAAAATCTCCCTAAACTATCAGATACACATAATTATGATACCAGACAGAAATCTAACATAAAAATAAACAAATTTAACTTATACTCACATGTAAAATCTCCACAACATTCTGGAGCAATTTAATATATGTTACCAAAAAATTTGAGGGAACTTAGTATAAATAAATTTAAGCAAACTTTAAAAAAAGCAGTAATTGAAATTTGGGTAAGGGTAGGGCTTTTCGGCTAGGTATGAAGGAATTATCCGATCCTTACCAAATTTTGTAGGGAGCCTTTTGAGGGTGTAATTAACGTCTCCACCAAGTTTCAACCCCCTACGATAATTTTTAGGGGTAGTAACCCTTTTATGCAATAACGCCGATTTTTGCACGAAAATTGTCACAATTTGCGTTTAAAATAATTTGCGAATACATAAAACTAATAAATAAATATTAAACAAACGTAAAATATCAATAAATCGCCAAGAAAACGTTTAATAAATAAATCACGTTTATGTCAAACATATGATGGATTTCAAGCGCGCCGAGTATTGGCAACGCCGCACGGCCAAGCTGACCCACTGCATGTTTGGTTGCCTACCTTATATTATTATACCTGCTTTATTTGATTTTGATAATTATGTTAGAAGTTTACAGATAATATAATTAAATAATTTAATTTTAAAAACTAATTGTGCATTATTTTCCGTATTTGTAAGAAGCTGGTACATCATTTTCCGGTTTTCAAGGTAGAAACCTGCAATTCCGAAAGAAAAAAAAATGCCTTTTTTCTTCAGATTAGTGTTAAACATAGAAATTAATAACTTTTAGCGCGTCCTGAATTTTTTTGATCACTTGTAACCGAGATGAGATTTTATCGTGTCAGGGAGTAGGGATATTCGGCTAGGGGTGTAGATGCAACTTTTTTCAAATTTTTTTTGCAGATTCTCTTTAAACATTAAAAATGATGAATTTTGATACCTTACTGGAATTTTTTTGATCACTTGTAACCGAGATGAGATTTTATCGTGTCAGCGAGTAGGGATATTCGGCTAGGGGTGTAGATGCAACTTTTTTCAAATTTTTTTTTCAGATTCTCTTTAAACATGAAAAATGATGAATTTTGATACCTTACTGGAATTGTTTTGATCACTTGTAACCGAGATGAGATTTTATCGTGTCAGCGAGTAGGGATATTAGGCTAGGGGTGTAGATGCAACTTTTTTCAAATTTTTTTTTCAGATTCTCTTTAAACATGAAAAATTATGAATTTTGATACTTTACTGGAATTGTTTTGATCACTTGTAACCGAGATGAGATTTTATCGTGTCAGCGAGTAGGGATATTCGGCTAGGGGTGTAGATGCAACTTTTTTCAATTTTTTTTTGCAGATTCTCTTTAAACATTAAAAATAATGAATTTTGATACCTTACTGGAATTTTTTTGATCACTTGTAACCGAGATGAGATTTTATCGTGTCAGCGAGTAGGGATATTCGGCTAGGGGTGAAGATGCAACTTTTTTCAAATTTTTTTTGCAGATTCTCTTTAAACATGAAACATGATGAATTTTGATAAGTTACCCGAAATTCTTTGATCACTTGTAACCGAGATGAGATTTTATCGTGTCAGCGAGTAGGGATATTCGGCTAGGGGTGTAGATGCAACTTTTTTCAATTTTTTTTTTCAGATTCTCTCTAAACATGAAAAATGATGAATTTTGATACCTTACTGGAATTTTTTTGATCACTTATAACCGAGATGAGATTTTATCGTGTCAGCGAGTAGGGATATTCGGCTAGGGGTGTAGATGCAACTTTTTTCAAATTTTTTTTGCAGATTCTCTTTAAACATTAAAAATAATGAATTTTGATACCTTACTGGAATTTTTTTGATCACTTGTAACCGAGATGAGATTTTATCGTGTCAGGGAGTAGGGATATTCGGCTAGGGGTGTAGATGCAACTTTTTTCAAATTTTTTTTGCAGATTCTCTTTAAACATTAAAAATGAAGAATTTTGATACCTTACTGGAATTTTTTTGATCACTTGTAACCGAGATGAGATTTTATCGTGTCAGCGAGTAGGGATATTCGGCTAGGGGTGTAGATGCAACTTTTTTCAAATTTTTTTTTCAGATTCTCTTTAAACATGAAAAATGATGAATTTTGATACCTTACTGGAATTGTTTTGATCACTTGTAACCGAGATGAGATTTTATCGTGTCAGCGAGTAGGGATATTAGGCTAGGGGTGTAGATGCAACTTTTTTCAATTTTTTTTTTCAGATTCTCTTTAAACATGAAAAATGATGAATTTTGATACCTTACTGGAATTTTTTTGATCACTTGTAACCGAGATGAGATTTTATCGTGTCAGCGAGTAGGGATATTCGGCTAGGGGTGAAGATGCAACTTTTTTCAAATTTTTTTTGCAGATTCTCTTTAAACATGAAAAATGATGAATTTTGATAAGTTACCCGAAATTTTTTGATCACTTGTAACCGAGATAAGATTTTATCGTGTCAGCGAGTAGGGATATTCGGCTAGGGGTGTAGATGCAACTTTTTTCAATTTTTTTTTTCAGATTCTCTTTAAACATGAAAAATGATGAATTTTGATACCTTACTGGAACTTTTTTGATCACTTGTAACCGAGATGAGATTTTATCGTGTCAGCGAGTAGGGATATTCGGCTAGGGGTGTAGATGCAACTTTTTTCAAATTTTTTTTGTAGATTCTCTTTAAACATTAAAAATGATGAATTTTGATACCTAACTGGAATTTTTTTGATCACTTGTAACCGAGATGAGATTTTATCGTGTCAGCGAGTAGGGATATTCGGCTAGGGATATTCGGCTAGGGGTGTAGATGCAACTTTTTTCAATTTTTTTTTCAGATTCTCTTTAAACATGAAAAATGATGAATTTTGATACCTTACTGGAATTTTTTTGATCACTTGTAACCGAGATGAGATTTTATCGTGTCAGCGAGTAGGGATATTCGGCTAGGGGTGTAGATGCAACTTTTTTCAATTTTTTTTTTCAGATTCTCTTTAAACATGAAAAATGATGAATTTTGATACCTTACTGGAATTTTTTTGATCACTTGTAACCGAGATGAGATTTTATCGTGTCAGCGAGTAGGGATATTCGGCTAGGGGTGTAGATGCAACTTTTTTCAATTTTTTTTTTCAGATTCTCTTTAAACATGAAAAATGATGAATTTTGATACCTTACTGGAATTTTTTTGATCACTTGTAACCGAGATGAGATTTTATCGTGTCAGCGAGTAGGGATATTCGGCTAGGAGTGTAGATGCAACTTTTTTCAATTTTTTTTTTCAGATTCTCTTTAAACATGAAAAATGATGAATTTTGATACCTTACTGGAATTTTTTTGATCACTTGTAACCGACATGAGATTTTATCGTGTCAGCGAGTAGGGATATTCGGCTAGGGGTGTACATGCAACTTTTTTCAAATTTTTTTTGCAGATTCTCTTTAAACATGAAAAATGATGAATTTTGATAAGTTACCCGAAATTTTTTGATCACTTGTAACCGAGATGAGATTTTATCGTGTCAGCGAGTAGGGATATTCGGCTAGGGGTGTAGATGCAACTTTTTACAAATTTTTTTTGCAGATTCTCTTTAAACATTAAAAATAATGAATTTTGATTCTTTACTCGAAATTTTTCGATCACTTGTAACCGAGATGAGATTTTATCGTGTCAGCGAGTAGGGATATTCGGCTAGGGGTGAAGATGCAACTTTTTTCAAATTTTTTTTGCAGATTCTCTTTAAACATGAAAAATGATGAATTTTACACACAATCGATGCGTATTACGTTTCCACAAACGATTTGTGATTTAAGACAGCACCCATGTAAAATTATTTAATACGTTTTAAAAATTAAGAAGAAATAATTGGTGAACTTCCACATCACCCCGGAGGTGTCACCGCGATGCGTTAGGTTTTTTTTACATGGACCTTCACCAAGAGCCCTATTATACCATGTTTGAAAGAGTTAATGTTCTAAGTACGTACATAGTAGTGACAATGTATGTTGTCTTAAAGACATTCATGACATCGGCAATACATGTAGTCCAAAGACATTTTTTCCTTACCTATTAAGGGATAAGCTCTCTTAATATCGTGGAAAAAACGCTCAAGTTTGGCATTAGAAGTTTTAATGGCGTTCAAAATGTTGGTGAAGTACATCCATTCACCAATGTACATTTCGATAAACTTGGGATCAGTAACACCTTCCAAATGATTTTTGAGCTCTCTCCATGATCGCTCAATATTCTGGGTGTGAAATCGCACAGGGGACATTCCAGCAGGAGTTTCGCCTGTCCATTGCTTGTCATGGCAATTTGGGTGAAACCGATCTGCTGGAAACCACAAAGGATCGTGATCCCTAGCAGGATTTGTAAAATTCTGCGGATGATTCACGGTCCCATGCCCTGAGAAATATTCATCGCAGTTATTATATGCTCTCCACTCGTCCGAACATATAAAAGATCCTGGATGAATATTTTCTTCCATACAAGCGCGTAGAGTGTCTTTGTCCCTTTTATGAACAAGGGCCGCAAACACTTTTTTTGTTTTACGACTTATGCCGCCAAAAACCCATCTGTGCCTCCAGGAGGTTTGACGGCCGACATTGTATTTGTTTTTGAAAAGGTGTGTTTCATCAACTTCTACAATGTCCTCAGCATCGCCTACAAATTGTAAGTCATGCCAAGCGATTTTGGCGGCGACGTCGCGGAAATAGCTATACCAAGCTACTCCAGTGTCTTTGGCAATTCCAAATTCAGAAATTACTTTACATAATTTCTCTTTCTCGAGATACCTCACCAAGGCGTACATCATTTTATGAGCTAGATCATTGACATGAACGTGCTCTAAGAATGTGTTGCATGTTGGAGCAAACCGTTTTAAGCAATTAGGGCATTTCAGACGAAAGCCTAATGCTACCTTTCTGTCACTAACAGTAGTCAAGATGACATCGTTAAGACAAATAGGGCAAAACAGTTGCGTATCTCGAGTAGGAATAATTCCAAAGGCACAAAACAAATCTAGCGCTCGTCTGGTTGCGATTAATTTTTCCTCCACAGTGGTGGCCCATCCTAAATAATGACCTGGAAGATCATTTACTGATAACTTTATGTATTTAATTGAAAGACAAAATTTAAGCATAAATTAAAAAACGATAGAACTTGGGTAAATACGAATGCCCCATTTAATTCCACAAAATTTCAAATTTTTTATTTAGCCATTTTGGCATGAGGGCTTTGATTCCATATACAGGGTGATGATAAAGTTTAGAACATAATTCATAACTGCTTTGAGAAAATCGCTCGGACAGGTCAAGTTTAGTTTTTAAAATCCCATCTCTTGGTATAATAAAAATATTAATGACGTCACTGGTGTTTTAGCAATGACGTCATCATCGATTTTTTTAAATGGAAACCCCCACTTTTTTAACTCTTTTTTGATAGAAATTATTGTCACTTAAACGATGATATAAAAAACAAGGGTGTAGCGTTTCAAATTAAAAATTTGAAAGTTAATAATTTATATTTAAAGTATAAAGAAAGAAGAAAAAAAGAATTCAAGTCTCTACGATGTTTCGTTCAAAAGTTATGAATTTTTATATAAAACATGGCATTCTGATAAATGAGTAAATGTGTATTTTGAAAAATTCATATTTCGCTTAATAACTAAAATTAAGAAATAAAAATTCATACAGATAAGTTTCTAAAAATTACCAATATTAACATATTAATTTTTTTTTAAATTTAATTATTTTTTAAAATACATTACCTAAAAAAAATTTGAGTTTTGGGAAACTTTTGGTACATATACGGCTCTGGGCGGCGTAATTTAAAGCCGAAAATTAAAATTTTCACGGAATTTGGTGGAGGAAGTGACGGTGCGAATTTTAAGCTATTTATCGTCTCGACGGTGCTGATAGTTTCAAAGATATTAATTATTTCGTGAAAAGTGAAAAATTTTAGACCGAAATTTTGGCTTCAAAGGAGATTTTGCTTATTTTAGCTACACTTTCGGAGATAACTCGAAAACGGAAAGAGATCGCGATGTGATTCTTTTTTTGTCGTGAAGTGGACGTTGAAAGCTTTCAGAAAAGGTATATAACATGGGGGTGAAATAGATTTTGAGGGGTTGATTAGACCGAAACGCGTCAAAAATTGCGACAAAAATCTTTTTAATTCAAAAAAGGTCATTTTTATTTTAACGAAAAATGTTTTATAAAAATAAATTAAAATGAATTTGAAGTTACTAATAATAACAAAAGACAGTAAATGTTTAAACAATGCGCATTCTAATGCGAATGTAAAATGTTAAATGTATTTAACAAAATTTAATAAATAGTCTTGAAAAACTAATTTTTTGATTCTATTTAAATGTAAGGAAATTTACAAAAAATAAAATTTTAAATTTACCATTTAATGAAATCAGCCAAAATAAATCTTATACAAATTTCAAATTTAATAGTACAAGTTAATTTTAAATTTACATTAAAAAATTTTTAAACGTAAATTTGTTTACAAATGCAATCATCATCGCTTAAGTGACATAAATGTCTATCAAAAACGAGTGAAAAAAGTGGGGGTTTCCATTTAAAAAAATCGATGATGACGTCATTGCTAAATTACTAATGACGTCATTAATATTTTTATTATACCAAAAGATGGGATTTTAAAAACTAAAATTGACCTGTGCGAGAGATTTTCTCAAAAAAATTAAACACGGCAGTTATGAATTATGTTCCAAACTTTCATCACCCTGTGTAATGAATATTTATATATTTATAATTAAATACGTACCCATTGTAGCGGTCGAAAGCGGCGTGTAATTCAGAAGTTGTCGAATCTCTGGATTCATCTTGCAGCTCGTGCTCGATGTGGAAGTCGAAGTTAGAATGTTTAAATTTCTCATGCTTTGAGCGAACGGCTAAAATTGCTTACACAGCGGATTTTGAATTGTATTGTATTGAATTGTAAGGCAACACAATTCAAAATTCGCTGTGTAAGTAATTTTAACAGTGTTCGTTCAAAGCTCGTGAAATTTAGTTATTGGAAATAGTCGATTTTTATATTTATAATAGAAAATTATTAAAAAAATATTTTTTTTCAAAAGTTATACAACTCACCATAATGTTTAAATGGTTGCATAAGCAGCTATACCCTAATTTTTAATTTTAAATTATATAATTAGAAAAAAAAACATAATGTTGAGAATCTTATTAAATATTTAAAATTTCAGAAAAACATTATTAGCATTTTTAGCTGTTATTAAATAAATTAATGTGCTTTAGAATATTAGTGTATGTGAAGTTCTATAGCTTCTTTTGCAACCATTTACACTTATGGTGGGTTGTATAACTTTGGAAAAAAATATTTATTACTACTTAATAATTTTTTATAATATTTTAAAAATATGAAAATCATACATAAAATTGATTTAGTTTTCAATGCTTGCATTCATCTAGGTTGCTAAAGTCTTAATTCGCCACTAGCGCAGCGGATTTTATAATACAGATCCGCTCGTCTTTGTCACACCGCAAACAAAGACCCGCTCGACTTTGTTGCATCTATCCCCCCCCCCTGGATTTGTGCTTTCAATTCCGAACATCGAACATTTGAGCTCATTCGACTCTCAACTGCAGCTGCAGGTGCCGTTGTATTAAGGATTTAAAGTTTACTTATTTTGAATTTACATATGGAACTGGATATCCCACTCCCACCGGACCCACGACCCGTCGCTGGACCGTAGGTGGGACCGACGGTCCCACCGGGAGAAACCGCTGGGCCGGCGCGATTCGCAACAAAAAAAAAAAAATTTTTGAAGAAGATAGCAAAAGTAAGTAGATTATTAAACATTTATAATTTAATATAATTTATTTTTCTTATCTATGTACCAATAGAAAAAAAAAACCAGGAATGAAAAGAAGAGAGCCGAGCTCATGGTTGAGCTCGGCTACCATCTTCAAAGGATTCAAAGCGTAAGTAATATTATTTTGTTTTAAACCTGTCAATAATATTATGTTTTTCTATTTCAGATCTATACTCAATTAAAAAAATTATAATGCATTAACACATTAACTCTTTCAAACATGGTATAATAGGACTCTTGGTGAAGGTCCATATAAAAAAACCTAACGCATCGCGGTGACACCTCCGGGGTGATGTGGAAGTTCACCAATTATTTCTTCTTAATTTTTAAAACGTATTAAATAATTTTACATGGGTGCTGTCTTAAATCACAAATCGTTTGTGGAAACGTAATACGCATCGATTGTGTGTAAAATTCATCATTTTTCATGTTTAAAGAGAATCTGCAAAAAAAATTTGAAAAAAGTTGCATCTACACCCCTAGCCGAATACCCCTACTCGCTGACACGATAAAATCTCATCTCGGTTACAAGTGATCAAAAAAATTCCAGTAAGGTATCAAAATTCATCATTTTTAATGTTTAAAGAGAATCTGCAAAAAAAATTTGAAAAAAGTTGCATCTACACCCCTAGCCGAATATCCCTACTCGCTGACACGATAAAATCTCATGTCGGTTACAAGTGATCGAAAAATTTCGAGTAAAGAATCAAAATTCATTATTTTTAATGTTTAAAGAGAATCTGCAAAAAATATTTGAAAAAAGTTGCATCTACACCCCTAGCCGAATATCCCTACTCGCTGACACGATAAAATCTCATCTCGGTTACAAGTGATCAAAAAAATTCCAGTAAGGTATCAAAATTCATCATTTTTAATGTTTAAAGAGAATCTGCAAAAAAAATTTGAAAAAAGTTGCATCTACACCCCTAGCCGAATATTCCTACTCGCTGACACGATAAAATCTCATGTCGGTTACAAGTGATCGAAAAATTTCGAGTAAAAAATCAAAATTCATTATTTTTAATGTTTAAAGAGAATCTGCAAAAAAAATTTGAAAAAAGTTGCATCTACACCCCTAGCCGAATATCCCTACTCGCTGACACGATAAAATCTCATCTCGGTTACAAGTGATCAAAAAATTTCGGGTAACTTATCAAAATTCATCATTTTTAATGTTTAAAGAGAATCTGCAAACAAAATTTGAAAAAAGTTGCATCTACACCCCTAGCCGAATATCCCTACTCGCTGACACGATAAAATCTCATCTCGGTTACAAGTGATCAAAAAATTTCGGGTAACTTATCAAAATTCATCATTTTTCATGTTTAAAGAGAATCTGCAAAAAAAAATTGAAAAAAGTTGCATCTACACCCCTAGCCGAATATCCCTACTCGCTGACACGATAAAATCTCATCTCGGTTACAAGTAATCAAAAAAAATTCCGGTAAGGTATCAAAATTCATCATTTTTAATGTTTAAAGAGAATCTGCAAAAAAAATTTGAAAAAAGTTGCATCTACACCCCTAGCCGAATATCCCTACTCGCTGACACGATAAAATCTCATGTCGGTTACAAGTGATCGAAAAATTTCGAGTAAAGAATCAAAATTCATTATTTTTAATGTTTAAAGAGAATCTGCAAAAAAAATTTGAAAAAAGTTGCATCTACACCCCTAGCCGAATATCCCTACTCGCTGACACGATAAAATCTCATCTCGGTTACAAGTGATCAAAAAATTTCGGGTAACTTATCAAAATTCATCATTTTTCATGTTTAAAGAGAATCTGCAAAAAAAAATTGAAAAAAGTTGCATCTACACCCCTAGCCGAATATCCCTACTCGCTGACACGATAAAATCTCATCTCGGTTACAAGTAATCAAAAAAAATTCCGGTAAGGTATCAAAATTCATCATTTTTAATGTTTAAAGAGAATCTGCAAAAAAAATTTGAAAAAAGTTGCATCTACACCCCTAGCCGAATATCCCTACTCGCTGACACGATAAAATCTCATGTCGGTTACAAGTGATCGAAAAATTTCGAGTAAAGAATCAAAATTCATTATTTTTAATGTTTAAAGAGAATCTGCAAAAAAAATTTGAAAAAAGTTGCATCTACACCCCTAGCCGAATATCCCTACTCGCTGACACGATAAAATCTCATCTCGGTTACAAGTGATCAAAAAAATTCCAGTAAGGTATCAAAATTCATCATTTTTAATGTTTAAAGAGAATCTGCAAAAAAAATTTGAAAAAAGTTGCATCTACACCCCTAGCCGAATATCCCTACTCGCTGACACGATAAAATCTCATGTCGGTTACAAGTGATCGAAAAATTTCGAGTAAAGAATCAAAATTCATCATTTTTAATGTTTAAAGAGAATCTGCAAAAAAAATTTGAAAAAAGTTGCATCTACACCCCTAGCCGAATATCCCTACTCGCTGACACGATAAAATCTCATCTCGGTTACAAGTGATCAAAAAAATTCCAGTAAGGTATCAAATTTATATTTTACAGGTAAAGTTAAAGTTCAATACAAAAGATGATGTGTCGTGTTCCATAATTAGAAAAATGGCTCCAGAAACAACATCTATGAAGAAATAGTTTTGATATTGATTTGACAGGATACGACTTGAATGAAAATTAATCGGCAATTTTCAATAACCAATCACTATAATCACAAAACACCATACAGACGAAGGAGCGTTAAGCCGTTACTAGAAAGAACAAAACGGAGAAATTTTAATTCCTCAACAAAAAATTCAATACAAACCAATTTTACAAAAAATTCAAAATTGTTTAATTTAAGAAACTTTAACGAAGGCGAAAAATGGTATTACTCATGTCCGAATTTTTAATAATACTGTAGAGTAGAGTTGTATTTAATTTTAATATAATTAATAAAGGGGTTGCAAAATAAGTTGTTGAGTATTTCTACGTTGACCTGCAAGTTTTCTAAAATACATCAAGCGCTTGTATTTTGATTGCAGCGAATTTGATTTTGGGCGTACGTGAGTAGGTTGAATCGAGGTCATTGTCAACTGCAGGCAGTGTGAATTGAGGCGCCGCGCTGTAAATAAGTACGAGTGGGTTGTACTCTTGTTTGGCGCGGAAAACTCGAGGTTGGGTTTTCATTTAAGGGTTGTGTAATAACCCAGGCAGGGTTAAGATGAGTTATTAAGCTATAAGTAGTTATACTGGGTTGCGTGAGTGGGCCCAGTGAAGTGAGTAGAAATGGGTTGCGTGGGAGAACCCAGTGTTAGTAAGAATGGGTTGCGAGGGAGAACCCAGTATTAGTAGTGAAGGGGCGCTAGGTTGAACCCGAAAGTGTGAAGGGTTGCTAGGTTGGACCCTAAAGTGTGAAGGGTTGCTAGAGTGATTTGATGAAGTGCAAAGAAGCGTAAAGAGATTAAATTATGTAAAAGGTGAGCTAATAGGCTCATTACAATTGTTGGTGGTTGAAGTGTAACTAGTTGTGCAGGCCCAAGGAGGAGCCTGGCTAGTTAATTGATAGTTGTAACTAGTTGTGCAGGCCCAAGGAGGGGTCTCGCTAGTTAATTAATAGTTATGTCTAGTTGAGCAGGCCCAAGTAGGGGCCTCCTGGCTAGCGAATACGGTCTTTCAGGAGCTACTAGCAGCAACCCAAGGGTCAGAGTTCTGTCATCAACTAAAAGGGACCCAAGGGCCCCGGTAAGTACTATTAAGTTTCTCAATGTTGTCTTGAACTAATGCCTGACTCAAATGTTGCATGACCCGCTTGAATTATCCACGAATGGTTTATGTTTAACTTGATTGGCGGAGGTGAATTTTCGGAGCAGGTTCAAAATAATGGAATCGTCCGCAGCGCGGTTTCCCTGTTGTAGGAATTTCAAGGTTGGTGCATTATGTTAAGTAAACTGATTGCAAACGGTGATAAGTGTGTAAATCTTAAGCTCGAAAGTAATTCATTAATTGGTATTTAAGGTATTTATCACCTATATTTTTCCCCCTTTTACAATACCGATAAAGAAATAATATTGTGTATGCAAAAACCTATAACATCATTCCCTTTTGAAGAAACTAATTTTTAAATTTTTAATATGAAATTTTCCAGTAAGTCCGACATATTTCAAATGGAAAATCAAAATTTAAGCCTCGCAAATCAGGTAAAACATTGTATAAAAACTAAAGATGAGACACCTATCTACACTAAGTCATATCGCTACCCTTTCGTGCACAAGCCAGAAGTGGAACGTCAAATCCATTCACAATTACAAGGAATAATCCGCCCAAGTAACTCACCTTGGTCGTCACCCATCTGGATTGTACCCAAAAAGGTTGATGCCTTGGGGAAGAAAAAATCTAGAATCGTAGTTGACTTTCGAAAGCTCAATGAGCAGACAATAGATGATCGATATCCATTACCAAACATCACGCACGTCCTAGATAAGTTAGGAAGGTGCACTTATTTCACCACTTTGGACTTCGCTAGTGGTTTCCATCAAATAGAGATGAACCCAGAAAAGACACACAAAAAACAGCTTTTAGTGTAGAGAACGGGCATTACGAAAACGTAAGGATGCCGATGGGACTAAAGAATGCACCCGCCACATTCCAGAGAGAGATGGACAACATCCGCTAAGGGTTGCAGAAAAAAATATGTTTAGTCTACCTCGACGATATTATTCCATTCTCCACGTCACTCCAAGAACATCTAGTGAATCTCACAAAAGTATTTTAGCGACTACGAGAATCAAATTTTAAGCTGCAGTTAGATAAATCCGAATTCCTGAAAAAAGAAGGAGCATATTTAGGACATGTAGTTACAGCGGAAGGAGTAAGACCAAATCCAGAGAAAATATTTAATTTAATCTCACCACGGATGCGAGTAATGTAGCCATCGGAGCAATACTCTCACAAGGACCGATAGGACAAGACAAACCGATAGCTTATGCCTCTAGAACTTTGAACTTTTTTAGCCATCGTGTGAGCAACTTCCAATTTTCGAAAGTACCTATTCGTCTCGAGGAATACGATTATTACATCCAATACAAAAAAGGAACAGAACCGGCAAGAACAAGATGCTGAAAACATGTCATTGGCAGGAAATGTAATTCCGGAAATATTACTAATCATCTGATTGATATCGTTAGTCGTCTACATAAAAAACACATATTCGTTATGGTTATAACAGACATTTTCAGTATAAAATATAGATTAAGCTTAACAGCGCTGATTGGGTTTGTAAGCTTCTCGTCTGATCAAGTTTATAAAGGAATGCCTTATACAAACTCTCCATATCAGAATCTAACACTTGCGAATGTTCAAAAATATATTGGTGATTTAGTATCACTTCAGCTTCACTCATGTCTACCAACGTAGTTAAAAAATTCATTTCAAAAAGTTTTAAAATCTCGGGCAGACTTTTGCGCTTGAGGAAGTTAGCCATTTTAAAATATCAATTATTTTTTACTTCAGTGAGGCTGTACAAATAAAACTGTAAAACATCGAAGTTGCTTCATTTATATTACTGAGGTCGTGAATACTCGTATTTGATCGTTTTTATAGAATATTTGGAGATTTGATTTTCACCCTTAAAGAAGGAATGCGCCTCCACGCGAGTGACTTCCGCCAGGTAGATACTGATATCTTGGTCAGACAAAAATGAAGCTTTTAGCATCCCTTAATATTATCAAAAATTTTACGATAACAAAACACTTAACACTTTTAATCATAAGAATTATTGTTTTTAGCGATTGAGCCCCTAGATTCACGAATGGTGCTTTCACTATGTTGTTTTTAACGGTCACCATTTTCCTATGCACCTCAATCGTGTGTTCAGGCATTAACACGTTATTGGTGGACTTGCCCCTCAATAAATTTGCCAACACTTTCGGAGCAGCATTTAAAAAAACCCCGAACGGTCTCATACGAGAAGGTGGGTCCGTTTTCAATGGTGCTGCTGCATAAGATCGCCGTTGCACAAAACTTGTTTATAGGGTCCAAGCTGAACCTTATAAACTTTGAAAGGCTCGTGTTCAATGGCACCCTCACCTCATTTAGCAAACGTCCCCGCTCGTTTCTTAAAACATCCACGGGAAGGATTTCTTCAACCTGGTGGTCTTCTCCTGGTGGCGGGGTCCTCTCCAGTTCGTCAATCTTCAACATGTCTTCGTCACTAATATCGAGCGGCTCCTCCATAGTCATCTTCTTCTGAGGGGTTCTTTCGTAAGGCAGCTTCCGTACACTTATTCTTGCCTTCCTGGGGTTGGAAGTTGACATCATCATCGTCGGTGTTGAAACAGATGAGGTTATTGCTACAGCTGACATCTTCACAACGTTGATAGTAAAACTTTTACTGGTAAATCTTTGAGTTTTTACTTGCTTTATATAGTATACGTATATTACGTCACGAATACAAAAAAATGCCTTCACTATTTGATTTTCATCCATAAAGAAGGAATGTGCCTCCACGCGAGTGACTTCCGCCACGTAGATACTGATATCTCGATCAGACAGAAATGAAGCTTTTAGCATCCCTTAATATTATTATATCCTTATTCTAAAATGGATCGATCCCTAATAGATCAAATAAATTTAAATAAAAGTGAATTAGGCTCGATCAAGATTTTGGATCTTCTAGTTAAGAAGTAAATTTATTAATTTGAAATAAAAATGCATTTTTTATCATTGTTCAAAAAGTACGCCCCTATCAAGGACTCTACATGAAAAACAAAAATTCTATATGAAAACTAAATTCAATTTTAATGGCACTAGGCATCGTTTTTGTTCAATTTTTGATTACAAATGCCCAAAAATCAATTTTTACTAGCGAAAAGTACGCTTTTCAAACATTTCGCCGACTATCTTCTTAATTCACAGGCTCTTCACACACATGCAATACTATAATAATATTGTAATGTTTGCGCCGTAACATATTACAATTTCTTTTTTAAATATCACATAATTATCTATTATGGTCAGTCGAAAAGGAAAGAAAAACGGTTTTAATCGGAAAAAATACTGGAAAAAATGAAGATGATTGGTTTTGTAATATTTGTAACGAAGACCTGGGGGAAAGCATGATTCAGTATCTTAATTGCAAAACCTGGGTGCATAATAGATGTGCGGGAGTTAGTACCAAGAGAAAAAATATATATGCAAGGTTTGCACTAATTGAATAAGCGACGGGTTATTTTGATCTTGTTCTAAGTCCAGAATTTGTTAATTTTATTAGTAGGTACGATTTAGGCTATAGGTAGGTACGATTAAGGAAACCAGTTTCTTAATTGTCCCGATGTGGCTTAATTTTTTTCTTTAATTTGTTCGAAAACTGTTTATAGTTATATGTAATTAATAAAATAATAAATTTCAATTTTCTCTCAAGTCGGCGAGCTCTCAAAGCAGCGTGGAAGTCGTCCCGCATGGTCGTTAACTATTTGGATGATAAAAGTGAAACATTTGTTTATTATAGTGGTTATATTTTTGATTTGTATGGAATGTGGAATTTGGAAATAAGGTGAATAGGAAGAATAGATTTATTTTCCATCAAATCTAAGAAATACTCCATTTATTATTAATATAAGTATTAAACAAATTAAATATATTCATACTTTTATTGTATAATAAAATAATAGTATTGTTATAATATTTTACATGTTTTGTGGTATTTTTCGCCTCATTCGACCAAGAGCTACAAAATGGAGCAGGTTACTACTTTGTATCATTGTGCTTATTGCGGTTTGCATAATGTTGTAAATGCAGATGATCTACCAGAACATAATTGCTTAAGATTTTACGATAGAGAACTCCACGATATTTGTCTAGATGAAAATGGTTTCATCATGTTGAGTGAGTAACATATTCTTTTAATATTACAGTTTAATTTATATACATATGATTTTTTAGCTAAAAACCAAGATTCTTTTGAGGCTGCCAAGGAAGTTGACGAGCTACCGAGTACTTCTTCCGGGGGATACAGGGGTGCAACAACATGTAACCAATCAGAGCCTGGTCCAGAAATTTGATTTTGTGCATAATTTCGCTCTATGAGCAAAATTTAGACAAATTTAATAGCACATCCATAAGGTATGATATTGTTTGGAAAAGCGTAGTTAAAGATTTGGAAAAACGTGAATTCCACTACACGATTAACCAAGCGAGGGACAAATTTAAATATTTGAAGATGCGATATTTCTTTCATTTAACTACATATATCCATATTTTTAATAAGTTGGCACGTTTTTCATTTTTCGTATTTTAGATTGTGCGTGATCGGTAAGTGTCTTTTAGACCACATTATATCTGAAGAATAAAATTCGCATTGTATCAGACTATTCCTATTATAACCTGTATATAATCTATTTCTTTCATTTAACTGCAGGCGTTCATCTTTTTAATAACTTGACTACATATATCCATCTTTTTAATAAGTAGACACGTTTTTCATTTTTCGCGAAGGGTAAAAAAGCGTATTGTAACAGACCATGCCTATTTTATAATCGTATATAATCTATTTCTTTAATTTAAGATGAATATTCTAGAGGTTTGTAGGTTACTTAGGGGAAATCCCCACCAGAGGGGACTCCGTAAGACGTCCCACTTTTGTGGAGCTTCGCTAAAAATGATCGAGCCAATCACTGTAAGGCTGGGTGTGCCTACTCCTGAGACATTCGCAACTCGTGCCTCGCGCGAAGTCGTGCTTTACCGTTTACCGTGTCTTTGCCCTTGAGTGTGTAACAGCTGCGTAAGCCGCAAGCGAGAACTCTATTTTATAAAACACCTGCACTATTTAGCTCCCGAATTCGTAATACCGGGTAGGGTATTTATATTATCGGAAGTTTCCTACCATAAAATTATCATATATTGTAGTAATGTCAATTTCAAGAGAAGGTGAAAGAATTATAAAGAAATTTAAGAAAAGAAATTGTCATCAATAATTTGATAGATTTATTTAAAGCCCTACTTTATTCTATCTTCATTATACAACACCCACTTACTTATAAAAAAAATTAAGTTTTAATTAATTTATCTGAGTAATTTAAGAAATAAAAATACAAACTCCCAAAATTGCATAAAATTGATGTTGAAATAATTTTAGTTATTCTTCTATAATACTAAAACCGTAAGAAACGTGGAAGGTATTATAATTTTTTTTCTTATCCAGTTGAAATTTTGTAGGTGGAAGGAGGAGAAAATTTTAAGACAAAAGTTTAATTGTCCCTTTTTGATCGGACAACCCCGAAAAAAGTTATTCCACCCCGAACGAAAAATCGAATTCATCCCCTCAGTGTCCGAAATTCACCCCGAATCCCATAAAATATTAATATGTTATAGAGGACCAAATTCTGAATATTATGGTTTTGACCCGTCCAGGCTTATCTATTAAGGGGGCGGAGTTAGGACCCCATTTGTATTTTTACCCCGAAATCCGACGTTTTTTGCTCCAAACCGCGAAAAGGGCAGTTTTTTTAGTCAGGTTTTAAAAACTCCGGTTGAATCTTGAAGAGGGATGTGGATTTTAAGTGGGGTTCGAATTTTAAATTTTTCCAACCACGCTAACACTCTGAAAAAAATTCTCGAAATGGTCGATTTTTCTTGGTTTTTTTCCGGTTTTAGTCGGCGTCAACTTTGAAAAATCGCACCCCCGTCCGGTTTTAAAGGGCAGCAACCAAATTTGGCCCCTTTTATTCTCACATCCTGGGGATAGACCGCGGTCATTTTTAAGTCTCCAGGCGCAACCGTGTGGCGCCCCGGCGCCGAGACGCCAAGTGTACAAATTTAACATTTTTAGGGCAACAAAAGTGCTCAAACTGTACCCCTTATATTTGAGGATCGGCAGATGTTTTTGATTTACAAACTAGATACCCGTTATTATGGCCTTCCGAGCCCATTTTTTGATATCTTGATTTTTTATATTAATTTAATTAAAACTAAAAATAATATAAAATCAAAAGACAAAATCAAGAATTCCAATCAACGTTTTTGAAAAACTCGACAAACGATTATAAATATTTTTGTTTTTCAGCATACGATAATAATTATATAAATTATATCATTCAAATGAATTGTAGGTACAACATCAGGCACTGTTTGGACGGATACAGCTGATCGAAATGAGAAAAAAATCTCAGTCGATACACGAATAATGTATTTAAAAGTATTTGAAAAATCATTCCAATAGTTTATCAAATGACAGTAAAACGAATATAGTTGCCCAATTTAATATCGCTTATTAAAAAATGGCTCCAAGTACAAAGTACCTAACATAATTAAAAAAAAATAAAAAAACAACCGACAGACATTTTCTGTTTCTTTTGAAAAACATTATAAAAATATTTCAAAAAGGTTATAAAAAGAACCAAAAAATATTAAAAATACCAAAAAATTTAAAATTTTTACAAATTAAAGGCTCGTAAATAAAAAGATATGTGCATGATTACAGTCGATGAAAGTAAGAACAAATGAAGAAAGCTATTGAAAAAAGTACAAAAAAATTGAAATACCAAAAACAAATCAAAAGGAAAAACAGATTTTTTAATTTTTTGATAGGGGAGAGCGGGGATACATTGGACATTTTTAGCTTAGGAATTTATAACATCCTAGAAAATAATTTAATTTCTATGAATTGCCTATCATTTTAAAGTTCATATTATAGGCTTTTAATTTTTACGTTTGAAAGCCTTATTGTATGCTTTTATCGACACGGAGATATAGAAAAGGCCAATAGGAGCAATTGTCCAATGTATCCCCATCGGTGGGGCTATATTGGACATGGGAAAAATATCTTGGACAAAAGGTAATTTATTCACTGAATCTAAAAAAATATCATAGTTTTTCTATTTTTCGATTTTTAATTTTTTGATTTTTCGATTTCT
Organism: Stenus bimaculatus; assembly: GCA_963971135.1. Classification (NCBI taxonomy): domain Eukaryota; kingdom Metazoa; phylum Arthropoda; class Insecta; order Coleoptera; family Staphylinidae; genus Stenus; species Stenus bimaculatus. The sequence continues at coordinate 30,237,895 of OZ020182.1, read as the reverse complement.
TGATTTTTTGAAAACAGACAACATAATTAAAAATATTGACCCAAATCAAAAAAATTTTTAAAAAAATGCTGGTCTAAGGTTCATAAGCGAATATTTAAAGAAATATTAAATTTCATCTGCATAATTCTTAGCTCATTGGACATTGAAACTAAGTATATTTGAAAAAATAAAATTTTAAAATTTTAAACAGCGTGAATATATTTAATCATATTTATATTTGTGGAAATGATTTTATTTCATTTAAAAATAATTTATTTATTAATAATAATTAACGAAAAACTGATTAAATATGCTCGTAAGCAATCCCAGCACAGAAATTGAAATTTCATCGAACACCTGCCAAGCGAAATAAAAGTTGCAATACAAAATCTGATTTGTAGCTCCGCCTTGCCTGGTCTGGCGAAGGCGGAGCCCAAAATGTAATTTTTATTCGGACCGCTAGAGGCGCATAAGGATGGGAACAAAAATCGCGATAAATCATGAAATCGAACATTACTGGCCGCAGCATATCTTTACTTTCTTTTGACAGATTTTCAAATTTCTTTCTGATTTGTAAACTAGATTAAATAAACTAAAACTGGACAGCTGCTTTTGGGTTGTAATTTTATGCAGAATTAATTATAAGCGAACAAAGTTAAGGTACTTTTGAGTAATTGTATATTTTTTTATAGATTCTCCAATTTTTTTTCCAGCTGTCCATATTTAGATGAATGACTCTAGAATCTAAAATAAAAAAAAGTATACAAAAATATTGTTTGCACTAGCATATCTAGTGCGGCCCGTAAACTGCTATTTTTGCCTACTATAAAATGACTCTTAACTGCACGTGTTCATCTTTTAATAAGTTTACATTTTGTATTTTAGATTTAAGACCAGATTGTGCGCGATCGGTAAGTGTCTTTTAGATCACATTATACCTGAAGAATAAAATTCGCATTGTAACAGACTATGTCTATTATAACTTATATACAGGGTGCCGGATTTTCGAGGTTCAACATTGGGATCTCGCTTATTTAAAGAGATTAAAGAGTCGGTTAAATTGGGGCAAAGTTGCGTATTTTTCTGCTTATTAATAATCTAAAAAGAAATTCCACCTGCCGTATCTAGTTTTCAAAATATCGCAAAAGAAAACAAAAAATGTGATTTTCGTTTTTATTTTTTTTAGCGAAAACCAAACTAGTTATCGATTTCTAACTAATACATTATTGTGACACTTTTTAACGAGGAATTCCAAAATGCTATTATTTTTGCTCTGCCTCTTAAGGAACCACATAATTGGGAGTAAACTTTTTATTTTCTTATGGGTGGTAGCAATTTTTTTTAATATCTATATCAAGTTATTTTTTCTGATCTATCGATTTACTTTGAACACCTTCTGGTATAGTGATGACTTTTACATCTGCTCTTGTAATTGGATACTTTGCCGTTGATATCTCTAAACCTTGTGCGTGAACCAAAAGAACTATGGGACTAATTTTTACTCGTCGTACAAGAAGTCCGGCTTCCTGAATTACAACCTTAACCCTTGCAACGGTTGATAATAGGACAAACGCATTTCTTTAAGGCACTAACTTAACTTTCAATTCAACGCCGTTTAACAGAAATTTATCCTGATTGAATATGTCACAGTGCAAGCGACCGATGAGGTCTACACTTTTACTCAGTGCAAAAAAGTCTTTTCTAGCCTGAAATCCACTATTATAGTCACCTATCACATTCATAGAACCAGGAGTGTCATCGTACCATAAACCAGCGCTGAGATGAGTTTTTTTTGCTTCCGAGCCATAATTTAGTAAGGTCTCTGTGTAGGCTCTATAGGCGTAAGTATTACTTGGTGGGGAAATAACTTTCTGATTTAAATATACATCAACCTGAGTGAAAAGGGTGTGAAGTAAATTATTAGCGCAGCTAACGGTTGCACTTTCTGCAGCAGTAAGAGCTGTACCATCTCCTTTTACAATCTTTACTTTAAAATGCAACAAAGTATCCGATAAATCAAAATATTCGTCTCCATTTCCTGGTACAATAAATTCTATGGGCGAATCTTCAATTAACGATGAAAGAGGTTTGTAATCAATCCAGCTTCCGCTTTCCACACTGGTTTGAGTTGTAGGTATGGCAAACAAATCGAGTTCAGATTTTATACACTCGTGAGATAAAGTATCTAAAAACTACATCTTAACCGAAAATATCTATTTGTTTAGAATGCTCCTCTCACAACAAGAGCTTTTGATGAAATGAGTTTTTTCTTGGTAATTTTACTATTACTACGTCTTCTTTTAAAACGACTCCCCAAAATGCGCTCTAGTTTATCGATGGCTTTACGTTTTAAGGTGTGTCCTGTCTCCACTAGTCTATTACGAAACGATTCTTTTGGCGATTTATGTTGACTAATATCGGAAATTATATTCGACAGAGCTTTTAATACTTCGCCTCCGAGAGTTCGCAGTACGCCACTTATTAAGGGCATGATTGTCCGAAAGAGACCCCCAAGAAAACTCCCAATACCATGACCCTTCTGAAAACTGGCACCTTTATAAATAATGCTAATTCCATTTCCGGCCTGTGATGCGTAATATGTATGATAAGGACAAGACTTCATTTTAGGAAATCTTTTTAAAGTGTAGTTTCAGACACGACGTAACAAACTGAAATGGTACTAAATCACCGGTATCAGTTTTTATATTTATCTCTATAGTTTCAAACTCTCTACGTAGCACATCAACATAATGAGGTCGATCGAAAGTAACAGTTTGTTGATAACCATAATTGCTTTTTATCAGGCTGGTGATCCTTAAAAGCTTTGAATGGACGTCAGATATAATCCGTGGTTCGATGATATCACAATACACCATAAAAAGGTCGGGGACCCCACCGAGAATATTGAAGCCTCTTGATGTATGTTATCCACTAATCACATTCGCGTAAGGATCAAATCCTAACAACATCGATAGCTTTGGGGCAAAAGTAACCGAAGTTACGTTTTCTGACGCACATACTATAGTTATTTTGTTTGCAGTACTATTAGATGCTTTTATTTTATGTTTTAAAAGAATTTCTGATGAATTCATAGCATCTATTATTTCATCAATGTTTCTGTAGTCTCCAGGTACTATATGGTCCTTTTCTATAACATTATTGTTAAATTGAATCCAGATTGCGTTTTGAAATTCGTTTACAGTAAATATCGAACAAGGGATTTGTATTTCGGAAAGTCCGACCTGCCATTCGCCTTCTAATTTAATAGTCTTCGGTAATTTGGTATAAAAGTGAGATGTTTTGTTCTCAGGGTAATAGTTCATAGAATTATTACTTAGTAAAGTGATGTAAAAATCTATTTTCATATTTTTGCCTTCACCCACGAATTAAATTTATCGTTATACCCATTCCACCTGACGAGATGTATACGATTAACACCTTTTCCTTTAGAGGCAACTATGTTATCTATTTGAAATTTCTCCAAAGGATCGTGCTTTACTTTTTGTAGCTCTTCCTTGTAATATACACCTTCAATGTATTCCCCATTTAAGTCGCAGATACGGTACACTTCAGGTGTTCTCATAATTACCTTCACAATTTTAAATATTTCAGTGCTGAAGGTATTGGAATAACCCTTTTCAAATACATGTTTGAATCTAGTTATTCTAACATAGTCACCCGCTTTAAATCGACTTTTATTCTTAGGCGTAAGTTTATTACTTTTAACGGTGTTTTTCCAAACTTCCAAAACATTTTCGGCGTTAACACTGGACGGTATTGTTTTAATTGTACGATGATAACTGTTGTTGTAGCCTTTTACGAGATCATCGATAACGTCAACGTAACGAAATGTATTTTTATAACTAAAATATTTAAACATTCTAGGCTTTATTGTTCGATTAAAACGCTCAACAACGGATGCTTTTATGTCTGGACTTTCAACAACATAAAAATTAATATCGTATTTTTTAAATAAATTTTGCACTTTGCTAGCTAAAAATTATTTTCCTTTATCCGTCTGAACATTAATAGGAATTCTCTCATCACTTTTAAAAATATCTAAAAAAGCCGCACAAACCTCACGTACTTACTAAACACATCAATAACAGTTGTAACAAACCCTTTATTTTTACACCGCGATTGTATTTTATTTCTTTAATTAGTTAACCGTGCTCGTTAATTTCTATTCCGATTTGTGGGGTTTGTTACTAAAAGCGCGTGACCTTGCAGTTCCTGCCTTACGCAGTCCAGTACGGGCAATTGGATTCGCAATATTTCGGCGAAGTAAATCGTTACGGCTCGAGTCCCCGCCAAGTTTCAGCTCACTATTACGTGACAATACGCGGATATAAAACAAGCTGCTCGCGCCTCCGGAGCTCAGATCCTGACGCTCCAGTTCAGCCAGAAGACCTCGCCGCAAATAGTAAGTACCAGCTGCTCCTACCTACCTTGCTTGCGCTTCCTGCTGCTCTAACTGCCTAGATCACCTTTTCCTAGTGTGTAGCGGAGACATCCCCAACGCTCACTGCACATTCCTACCTGTCTAAATTACCCCTTACCTAGTGTGTAGCGGAGACATCCCCAACGCTCACTGCACATTCCTACCTGTCTAAATTACCCCTTACCTGGTGTGTAGCGGAGACATCCCCAACGCTCACTGCACATTCCTACCTGTCTTACCTGCTTTACAACCCGCCTTAACCCCTGCTTCTCAACCCTGCTTATCTGATTCCCTGCGTCCTGTGTACCTTGCGCAGCCGTGAGTACGGGCTTGAGGTAAAATTCATTTGGGTTTGTTATTGTTTTCCGCTGCCTATTAGAGTCACCGCTTCTTATTATTTTCCGCGTCGCCTTCTCCCCTCGCTTCGTCTAATTTACTGTGTGTACCTGTTTATTTACCTGACCGCGATAAAGCTAGTTGATTCCTTCGATTTGTAACGATAGAGTGTGGTTTAAGTAAAATAAACCGTCCTATTTTTGATACTCGCATTTTACTGAGCTCTGCTCGAAACCTGTCCCCTTCCCTTCAACCCTTTCAGCTTACGATCGACCCCTGGACAACATTTCTTCACTGTCTACCTGGGAAGCCTCCTCAACAACATCTTAGGAGACTACGAGGGCTCAAACCTCCCTCGTCGCGTGGACCTCGCGTCCCTAATTGGTCCTGGCGCCCGAGAAAATCCCTCCGATAAGGGAAAGAGCGTCACACAGTTAAAATGTATTTAATATCGTCCTTGTGTTCGGCCAAACTTCTTAAATCGACCAAATCAGCTTGAAATAAATCGTCAATATTATTTACGCTATAGCAGTTTCTCCGAAATTTTTTCCTGGCCTGTTTATGTAAAGTATAAGAATCATGAGAACTTAACCACTCATTAGAAGTTTTGATAGGTAATTTGGAATGATGTTTTAACGGTTTTACCGACGTAAATGCTGTAGGGTGTTTCGTATCATTGAATAATTTTTTTTGCGTTTTTTAGTTGTTTTAGGTGTACTTCCCGGTGTTGTAAAACTGCGTGAAATACTTTCAGGTGTAGCAAAATTGGGTTAAATAGTATTAGGTGAATAGTTAGTCAGATAACTTCTTCTGCGTAAATTTCCAACCAATTCCATCGGTACATTTTTCAACTTAAGCTCTGCTAGAAAATTGTAACAACCTCGTGGGCTACCCGTTTTTCTATTTCTTAAAACGTCATGAAACAGGTCGATAATATTTGAATTGGGTATCTGCATACCTCGTACTTTTACATGTCCTAGCTCATCCCAACATATTGAATCAAAATCGTTTAAATAATCCAGTAGCATTTTACCTTTGATATTTAAAGTTGGAGGTAAACTATCTATTATCTCGTTTTGCAGGAGGATAACTTTTTCAGCTGGCGATTCATCATCAGGGTTCGTTTTATTTCCGTTTATGGAATTTTCTACAACAGGTAGCTTGATTGGTTTCCGATGTTCTCTAGCAAAATGTAAATATCGCTGAAGTACACTATCATATTGATGCCATTTTTTATAATCGCTATTTGTCGATTTAAGAATGTTCATTTCATTATCTAAGGCTGTTAGAGGGTCTGACGATAATAATGATGAACTTTGCATCTTATTTAAATTATCCGAAGATATAAGCACCATTCGCTTGGCGTGATCCATACTTTATTTACTGAATATACTACTTAATACACCTGATAACAGAGGCCGCAGAATAAAAGGTAGGAAAGCACCTCAACTTTGAACTAATATTTTTTTCTTAGCTATGACTGTTTCACGTTTCTTTGCAATACGTCTTAGAGTGGATTTATGTTTCCTTAACTTTGAGTTTTGGTACTTTGATAAGGGAATATTACCGGACAATGTGTTTAATACACACTCACAAATGCAGTGAACTAATTTTTTATCAGAACAGGCTAATAAAGCTTTTCGTACTGGTGGTTTTGCTTTCAGTAAAAATTTTAAAGAATCGGCGTTATCAATTATAGTGCGTGTCATTATAAGATATAATGTTTTTGCTCTATTTTAGGAACGTAAACAATAACTGATTCTTCTTCGGGAAAAATATTTGTTCTGTATCGAAGTTCGTCAGGTGTGTCTTGTTTGAGATCAAAAATCAAATAACCATGGGGTTTTAGGGTAGCATCCTTATAAGCTTCCAGAATAAACTTTGTATTATCTGGTGATACTTGCCGTGCTAAATACAGAATTTGTGTTTTGTCTCTTGGGTTTTTAAAATAAATAATATAATGTGCATTTAGCGAAATATCCCTCTGACCCTTTCCCTGATAAAACAGATTTTGAGATATAAAAAACACACTTATATTTTTATGGTGGGAACCTTTTGTGAAAATGTCAACAACTTTATTATCGGCTTCCCTCATTAGGTCGTCAATCACTACAAGTGTTGGCTTCTGACCGACATCGGTCTCTTCAGACTCGGGTAGTCCTTTGAGGTAAATAACAACTGGTATGTTGTAAGAAGGTTGCCATTCATCGTAAAACCAAATGATTTTATTAAAGGGCGTGTCACTCATTTTATTTATTATTTTTATAAATTTACTTATAAACACGGTCTTCCCTCATGACGTAGGACCTGCTATAATACTTGTAAAGGGATGTTTAAATTTACAAGCCATTCTTTGGTGTTATTCAATCAACAACTCATTGATTAATGATTTAATTAAGATTTAAACATAAATTTATACTTACTGTTTAAACGCAATGACAATTTTAGATAAATGTAATAAATAAAAACCATTTGACCATAAAATTTATTTATAATAATAATACAATGTGAAAGGTAGTAGTAAATTTAAAATATCTACATTATCAGCGAAATATTATAGTTACAGTTTAATACATTTTAGGATAAATTAATTAAATTATTCTTACATTACGTTACGTTACTATCAAGACGTTGTTTTTTGAAACCAAAAGTTAAAGTTTCTAAAGTATCCTCGACAATTTTTCGCTTTGTATATACGATCTGAAATTTTTTGTTGTGTGGTTCAGAAATGACTTTGTAGTCGCGTGTACGTGTGATATGTTTTGCTGTGTTAACTGAGCACCCCTCTGCACCGTTACCAAACCATATCTTTAATTTTATCAAAATTGATTGATTGGCTGTTTTTATAATTAAGTGTAATACCCTTTACTTTACAAATATATACAAAGTTTACCAGCTTTGTCGAGAATGCTTTAAAAGCATAGCTTTTAGGGCCTGCCGATACAAATTCGTCTATGTAACTACCTGTACCGTAATCGACTTCCAATTCGTCAGTACGATCGCCAAGGAAGTTTCCTGTAGGTGGTATAAAGCTATTGTTTTTATGGATAAATATTAGTGAATCTGTATCGAAATAAATACACAACTTATCTAATTTAAAAAAGTAATTATATAATTCCAACCTAGCTAGAGCCGTTTTATAAGCAGCGTAGACAACATTTGTGTTGGGACGACATTTAGTTTCTAAAACGTTATCTTCATGTGTAACCAATAACCGTTCGTCGTCGATAATATTTATATCGTGAATTACGCAAGCAGGAATATTTAAAATTTTAAATAAATTAACGGAGTCGTCGATAATTGTTGTAGAAACTAAATCGTCCCTTTGGCCTAATTTACCCAAAAACTGTTTAGCACAAATTTAGCTTGAAACCTCAAACCAGGATTCTTCTTAATATTATTTTTATCTAATTTAATCCCCTCCCTAGAATAATAATTGTGAATATAAGTATCTTTGTATCTGATATGCATTCAGATGGCCATCCTGACGCCTCCTGTTTAATTTTTAAAAAGTTGTTGATATACGCTGCAAACAAACCTCCCGTTTTTAGACTTTTATCGTATTTAACGACTTTATATTCCCAGATTTCATATATATATACACTATTTGATATTTCAATTCCAAAGCTTTTTTAATCTCTGCCGTCACGAAAGAACCAGTGAATTGGCGTTCAGTGTCCACATGATTGCATTCGGAAATGCAAAATTCGGCACATTTTTTACATAATGTAAACATAAGTTTACCATTTAGTTTTATAGGCAGCAACGGATGTAAGAGATCAGTAGGAGGCAAGACAATGCATTTTATTAACCCCTCGAAATTTTGAATGTTAATTTTGGAACAATTCTCATTAACCACGTGAATTTTAGGGTGGCCGACTGGGTAAGTTTCGTATTTATTAATAAACGGATAGAGTGAACCAATGTCATAATAAAATATTTTCTTACCTGGAGCGCATTTGTGGTGTAACTTAACGGCATTTGTACGCCCTCCATTAAATGCATCCCTAGGATCTAAAATACTTTCCGCGTTAATAACTAAATCATTTATAAATACTCTGCATATTTAATTGCTATTGATTGAGCGATGGTCCTTTCTCTCCTTATAAACATATAATCTTTATTTTTACTGTTAGAATCGAAATTGCAATCCAGAGGCTGAGTTTGCTCGGGGTAGCATTTTTCACATCCATGATACCAACATCCATGGAATTGATAAACAGTCTTTGATGGCTCATTAAAACAATCAACGAGCATACCCTCGGGAAGTCTAACTTCGTGCCCGTTGTAGGCATGTTTGATCTGAATATTTCCGGTATGCTCAACCCATCTCAGCCACTTGATTGCAATAACGGACTGACTGTCTGTCATATCATTTCAAATAATTGCGACGACAAACCAAATTACATGCACTCGCTATTGTTGATGCTTCCTGAAAAGGATCAACATTATTTTTTTCAATGAAATTCGTCCAAAAAATTATACACGCCTTACGCAAAATATCTACGTCGCTTAAACAATATTTAACAATTTCCTCTTTCATGTTAAGTATGTAACCTGTGTTTATTAACTCAGCGTGCCATTTTAAAAAAATATCCCTCTGACCCTTGCCGTTCATCATTTCTTCGCCACAATAGTAGTCAATAGCAGGTTATGGGCCTATATAGTTGGCATTCGCTTCTGTATTAAATAAATAAGGAAAATAGCCTTTTACTGCATCAAACTTAAAGGTATCGGGTAATTTAGATAGTGGTAGCATAAAAAAATTTAAACCGTCTATAAATCTTACATTACCGCATGTAATTGCTGTAAATCTTACGTCGACCCTCAGCTTAAAACCATTGTTGGTCTTTATTATTTTATTGGTGTTATTTAAAAAAATATTTATTAAAAAGAAAGATGACCGAAAGCACCTTAATTAAAAGAATAATAAATAGTGACCAATTTGATGTTAAACAAATTGCTGAGTTATTATTTTTTTTTAAGTTGGTTTATAAAAAAAAAACTAAATCCAAAATTAATACTTGTACTTACTTGTTCTTAACTTGCAGAATCAAAATCCTGATCGAGCCAAGTTCACTTTTATTTAAATTTCTTTGCTAAAGTATTTAAGGTTTTATTGGGAACTTATTAAAGATAATTAAAAACCAATATTTAATTAATATTAAATATATTAAAAAAAATGTTAATATTAAGATAAAAATAAATGACAAAAAAACAATTACAAATAAAGACATTTACTGAAAAATAATCATAAAAAAAATACAAATGAAAAAAAAATAATCTTGACAATTTAAAATGTTAAATATAATTTCAACATAAATTTCAAATAAAATACAACTTATTTAAGAACCAATACAAACCTTAAAACATTCCACAAATCACACGATAAACGAACAAAATAAAAATGAAAAATTACTAACTTTGTAAATAAAATCAAATAAACTTCTAATGACAATAAAGTGAAAAAAAACGCGTCACCAACAAACTAAAATGAACTTGACTGATCAGGGTTAAGAACAAACATTACTCTAGATCAGAACATTATGGAATTCAATGATTTTAAGGTTTCTTTACAAATTATAGACTTTGCTTGGCATCCCTTATTACGTCATAACTTACTTAAGACGCCAATCAAAGCCTCTTATTGGTTCTTATAATAAAGTAGGGCAAACCAAATTCATCACTAAGCTCGGGGTGAATTTGGTAGCCTACGCTTAATCTCTAACTTTGAATAAAATAATTTGCTTTTTCTTAAACTATAATTAAACAAGTAAAATCTGACAATTTACAATAATAGAAATATCTGTCAAACACTAATTTTGACATTAAAAATATAAAATTTAAATAAATAATAAAATATTATTTAATACAAATGTATTAAAACAACTTAAGTGTTTAGTTTATGTCTTGCTTAGTTGACCTGACTTAGCAGTTTTACCCTCCATCCGTTGGGAGGCAATAAATTTGTCCACACTTAATCCAAAGAATAACAAGGGTGCATTACTTAATACCCCAGACATAAATAAAACACTCGTGAGAAACAAAATTTTATCGTAAAGAAAACTAAACTATTTTTACTTGTTTAAATCAACTACAAAGAAAATTATTTTATTCCTAACATAAAAATTTAAAAAAAAATCAAAAGATTAATAAAACTGGAGATGTAATAAAGGTTATATTTACACAAGGTTCTTTTCGGTAGCTTAGATGACGAAGACGCGGACTGGATCTGGATTCAGGTCGACGGTGTGGTTTAGTTCCACGGGCAATTATTTATTCGTAACATAAAAATTTAAAAAAAAATCAAAAGATTAATAAAACTGGACATGTAATAAATGTTATATTTACATTGCCATTAATTTAGAGCCAGTTCTAAGAACCTTAGGAACCCACGCGATACAATTCTTTAAAATGGTTCTAAACACAAATGACCCGTCGTAACCTTTCATGTTATGAGCTAATACGGTTACTTTAGAATACTTAGAGGCCACCGAAACAATATATTTTAAAAAATCATCTATGTGGTTATCTTGAAAAATATGAACACGTTTACCGCATGATTGACAATCGTTATTAATTTCATCATTACCGATACAATCTTTACAAACATATTGCGCTATGCAAAGATTTGGCTCGTGTAAAAATTTATCGTTAAAACTGCCATATAATGTTTCTTGTCGGCATTCCAAATCGTAAAAAATAAACAAAAATGAATCTAAAGTTTTTCTTTTTGCAGGCGTCACGATGTTTGGTCTCATGAAATACATGTGTCTTACTGGTTTTAATCCCGCACAATTCTGACAAAATCTTTTACAGCATTCATGTTTAGTTTTACCGCTTATTGTTAGTAAACACAGGTTACATCGTTTCCTTTGCAATATATTCATTAAAAACAAACGATACTTCTTTACTCACAATGTTAAACTTTTTGACGGTCTTTGTTGTTTCCCCTTTTATTGTCAAAATATGGTTTCCGTTTACAGGTATTTCTTCAAGGGTATTGTTTGCTTCGGGGATGTTACCTGCTCCTAACTGCACTCTAAAGTTCTCCTTTAGAAAGGAGAGTAATAGGTTTTTCATATGGTAAATGAGTATGGCTAGAACTACTTACATAAGAATTAGAGCTATCACCAAGGATTGTGTTGTTACTCGTTACACAAAATGAACTTCTTTGAAAATCGTTGAATACGATTTGTTCAATGTACTCCATATGGTACATCTCAAAAATTATTCTATTTTTAATTATTATATATGCACTACTTTTAAGTTCACATTTGAACTAAAATAAATCTATTATAAAGCTATTATTGTTTAATGTATTATTTAATCTTATATTAATGTCCTTTAAAATAAATTTCTTGTACTTAAAATATAATTCATGTACATATTTATTTACAGTGAATTCTTCATGTTGAATAAACATTAATAAATATGTATCATTTAATCTGTAAATATTATCATTTATTAAGCTAAGGTATAAACTAAAACTAAAGTCGGTGTATTTATTATCTAAACTAATTTCCTCTAACCTATCGCTAAAATATTCTGTAAATATATATATGGGCTGTACATCTCCTAATTTTAATGTTAAAATATAGTCAGTAGTGATATGCTTAATTGCAAGTACATTTTGGTAAGCATTAATTTCATAATCATCGATTTGTGTTTTAAACACCTTGCGGTTAAGCATACCTTCTAAAATAGGAACTATTAAACTTGTAGATTTTAAAAAATTAATTAAACTAAACCTAACACCCTTTTCACTATTTCTATAACCTAACACTATTGTCTTTGTAAAATTGTAATAAAGGTCGAACCCCAAGCGCACTACGACATCAACACCCACAGGATACACTTCCTCCATAAATAGCATGTCCTTCTCCCGTTCGATTAATTCCTCTTCTTCAAGGCGCCATCGAAACTCGGCTGGCTTAATCTGCGCTTCCAATATTCGCCAACTTCTTGGTGATATTGTTGAATCGTCGAAATCATCAAACGGTATGTTGACATCTTCTCCTTGGACATTAGGGGTTGCATCGCTAACTTCTTCATTGTTTAGTCCTTGGTGTGCTTCTTTACCCTGGGATGAATTAAATAGCTCACGCCGGTCGGCTTCTTCTTCTTCTGTATTATACCCCGGTGAACTCATATTGTATTCTTCAGGTGTGTCATCGCTAATTTCTCATTGTTTAGTCCTTGGTCTGCTTCTTTACCCTGGGATGAATTAAATAGCTCACGCAGGTCGCCTTCATCTTCTGTATTATACCCTGGTGAACTCATGTTGAATTCTTCGGGTGTGTTATACATAATCACCTCACTATCTTCACTGATATCAAAACCAACAGTTTTTAGCACTTCATTATGTTTTAGCTGCCCTAAGTCAACTTCGTTAAGGAACTCCATAACAGTTTCGGTAATATTTTCTTAGTACATTAAAATTCACTAGTAAACTAGATGATGCTTGGGAGTCAAACTGATAAAACTTTAACTCCGGACATTCGTTTTAAACATATCGGACAATTATCAAAAACGTGTTCCTTTTAAAAACACACCCTTAGTTTATGCATCTCGGACTGTTATCAAAAATGCCTTCCTTCTAAAATAAACACCCTTAATTTCATGAGATTTCTTTTAAAGTTTTAGTCTTTTCTGTGTTCAACATCTTATTTATTTTCTTTCTTATTTATTTAGGGTTTTCAAGAAAAGATATATAGGCTGCGTTAACAAAGTCATAAATCCAATTCCGAAAACAAACGGCCACAATAACACAATCGCATAATTTAAACCGTGAGAAATATTTTAAGTAGTCTGTAAAAATTCTAAACTACGAATATGAAAGAACACCTGTGAAATTACTCTCTGGACGTGCAATCAAGAAAATACAAGTTAAAACATGTCGAAACATGTAGCGAATCAAAAAGGACACCTGCAGACAGAGAAGGTCGTAAATCTGACGTCATCACAAAAGAACACCTGTGCTGCACGTGCAATCAAGAAAATTTAAGTTAAAACATGTCGCGAATGAAAAAGGACACCTACATTAGAGACAAAATCAAAATTCATTAAAAGAGATCTGGGCGGCGTTAACAAAATCATAAATAACATCCCGAAAACAAACGACCACCTACGTTGCAAGAAAAAAGGAACATGTGAGTGAGAGAGACACAAGTGGACACATGCAGTAGAAAGAGACAGAAAAGGTCATAAATCAGTCACCTGTCAACGAAAAAGTATCCCCTCTCTTCAAATAAGCGAGATCCCAATGTTAAGCCTCGAAAATCCGGCACCCTGTATAATCTATTTCTTTCATTTAACTGTAGGTGTTCATCTTTTTAATAAGTTGACTAATCTTTCATTTACGGTATTTTAGACCAAATAGAGGGTGGTCGGTAAGTGTATCATATCAGAAGGGTGAAATTTTTCATATAGAGGGTATTATTCTTGGGAAATTGAGGGGATTTTTGGGCACCTTAAAAGAAGAATTTAAAACTTACTCTAAGGGCCGGTTGCACAGTTAACCCTTAAGTTTTGGTTTAGGTAAACCTTAAACTAAAAATGTAAGCTTCTGTGTTGCACAGTTGAAAATAATAAAATACTTGCTTAAGCAAAAATGTGTACGTATTGGCAGCAATGGGTGCAAAATTTAATGATCTACTATTCTCCCTTGTGTTTCTATGACCTTTTTTTGCATTTATTTGAAATTTGAAATCATAACCTCATCACTCAAATGCATCAACAGTTCAAGTTTGTGTAAAGTGCAGGAAAACTTCTTTAGTTCTTTGAAATGGAAAAAAAAACGGGCTTCAAATTTCAACGAAAATGAAATTACGATATTATTATCATTGATAAAAAAATATAAAAACATCGTTGAATGCAAAAAGTCAAATACAGTTTTGTGGAAACAAAAAGCAGAAATTTGGAAGAAAATTCAAGATGAATTTAATATGGAGAGTGGAGGTACTTATCGATACTCAGAATGTCTTAAAAAAAATACGAAAATATCAAAAAAGACACAAAAAAATACGCAGATCAAAAGTATTAGTTCAAAGCTACTGGAGGTGGTCCTAGGTCCCATAAAATTATCAATAAAAAACACTTCCTCGTCATCGCTATCAATAATATTCACAATGTCCATGACATAAAAACATCCATTTTTATTAAATTGGAGTTTACAAAAAATAACCAATAAAAAATTAATTTTAATCTAAAATGTATGGTTGAAGTGACAAGTTTTTTTTAGTTTAAACCAAAAACTTGACCTGTACAACACATAAAACTTAAGTAAAAACTCAAATTTAAGCTTAAGCTTGAACTGTGCAACCGGCCGACCGCGGCCCTAACCAATTCAGTTTAAACTTTGAACATACTAGTTATAAATTATATTTAAATTTAAATATGCGCAGTTTTGCTAGTGTTTCAATTGAAGTGAATGATTCTATCATGGAATTATTAAACGGCGAAACAAGTATGGACTTAATTAAATAATTAAACGTTAAACAGTAGTTGCAAGTTCCACTATAAAAATGAACTGTACGGCGGGACTTGTTTAATGAATTCTTAACTGTGAGTAGACCTGTCGACTATTCAGCGATCATGGAGTTGCAGCCAGTATCCCTGGAAGATTTAGAAAATCTTTTTAGTGAGTCTACAGTGAATCTAACGGCGAATAGTTGTAATTCCAATGAGGACGAAGTAGTTTCCTGTCGAAGAGGAGAAACAGAGGCTCCTACTTGAAGAGTTTTCAGTGCTATTCTAATTCAGTATCGTTAATATAAACGATGCTTTAACTTTTAAAGTTAACGCGTTTTATTAACGATGCGATTCTTAAATGCTATTCCAATTACAAAGTCGTTATGAGGTTAACGTGTCGTCAAAATATTAACGATGTCTTTAAAAATACACACGGCAACACTGCAAAAATCATATGTTTTTGTTTACGCCAAGCGTACATAACCTTTAAAATTGTTTCGGTCATCACATTACAATACCAAAAATTTAAAAATGACCCAAACCCAACGAGGCGGAAGAACAACTAAAGTTCAGTTCGGCATTATGTTGGACTATTTAGAAAAAAATAAAGAACTGGTTTATCAAGAAAGGACACACCCGTTATATGAAAATAGTTATAAAATAAAGTGGCAAGTTCTTAGTGACGAATTAAACTGTTGTGGTTTTGGCCCAAAGAAAACAGTGGAGCAGTGGAAAAGGGTAATATTCTAAATAATGTATTATAACTAATTAAGTTTACCTAATTTGAATAATTGTAGGTTTTCACAGAACTTAAAACGAACACAAAGCGGAGACACAGATTGGTTCGTGAAGAAATTGAGAGCACTGGAGATGGACCTCAAAAAACTAAACCATTGCTGGATTATGAAGAACGGCTAATCACTTTACTTAATCGAACAGTAGTGGACGGTTCGAGCCAACTTCCAGAAGCTGGTGTACCAAATGAAGCTGGTGTTTCTAGAGACGATGATAATGAACATGGAATTATTCCTAGCACCGAAAGTAACTTAATTCCGTTTGAAGAAAGCTATCATAATTTTGAAAATAACTTGGAAAATATGGATATTGATAATTTTGAAGTAGTATGTTTTAATCCTTGTCTACTATAAATTGTTTTTAATTTTTATTTTATAGATTTCAATTGAAAACGCAGAAAACGTATTTAATGTAGAGGATCAAGTGCAGAATTCTTCAATTAGTTTAATTGCAAATGCCGAAAAAGTGAGTCTATAACTCTATTAGCAAAAATTTGTACAATCTAATTGTAAAAAATAAGTCTTTTGTTTATCAACTGCCTAATACTCAATGCAGGGGTTGAAGACGGTCATATGATATCACATTATTTAAATTATTACATTAAAACATTTATTTATATTTATAAAACATGCACAATTAATCTAATTTGATTTTTCAGATCACTTCTTTAGTATCCAATAAATCTGTAAATAAGAAGAAAAATCCTCAAGGTATACCTAAGTTCAACCGAAGAAATAAGCAAACATGTAGAGTGACAAGATTAGAAAAATCTGTTGGACAATACGAAAATCTTCTAAAGGAGTAAATTCAGATACAGCGTCAACTAATAGCTTCCAATGATAAAGTTTCAAATGCTTTACAAGAGGTAGCTAATTCTATAAACAAGACTAATGAAATAATTTCTAGTGCTCTATCAAAGTATGACTCAAATATCCAAATAATTTAAAGTTGAATCATCCTTATTGTTGATTTATAAGTCAATTGAGTACAATTTTTTTTGTTATAATCGTTTTAAGTTTTTTTTACATTGAAATATAGGTATTAAAATTTTACTTAATTTTTGGAGCGCTGTGAAAAGTTTAAAAATATTTTTAAAACAAAAAACAAGTCTATACACTCTTCGCTTATACCTTAACTTATTGTTAGCGTTGGAAATGACATATTATTTCAATTAGCTTTTTATAAAAATCTAAAACGCCGCTTAGCGAACGTTTTTTGTAAAGAGCCCGTTTTACTGCTTCCGTATGAGTATTTGGATTGACTTACAAAAATAAAAAAAAGAAGAAATTGGTAGCCACAAGACTCTTCTGTGTACCAAAAAAAGAAATTTTAAAAAAGCTTCAATAGAAAAAAAATTATGACCAAAACCGCAAATATCAAGCGAACTTCAAAATCCAGCGCTAAAATTCGCCGACTATCCTCTTAAATTACATTACTGGGAACGGGCAATGTTGCGTTTGAGGTGTATGCGTATGGAAGTGGTAGGGTCGCTTCCCACTTCGTTTCGACTTTATTCATGATTTCTTTGTATCAAATTTTATCAACCAATGGAAAACTGCCTGTGAGCCTATTGCAGCATAATTGCTGTGCTTGCAATTCTTCTAAACCTGTTGGCGGTTATACAAAATGGCTGCATCCTTACCCAAAATTTTTAGCGATTATTATTGACACAGTGCGAGTTAAAAAAATTCGCATCTTTGGAAGGTTGTAACTCGAAAACAAAAAAAATAAGTCTCCTGATTTTTTTATATTTTGTTCTTACAACTATGGAGAACTAATTCACCCCATTAAATCGAAAATTAAAAGTGCTCTTTTTTATGATTTTGAGCGATTTGTTAGGCACTGACGCTACGCGCGTTAAAAACAACTCGCATCTTTGGAGGGTTGTAACTCGAAAACAAAAAAAATAAGTCTCCTGATTTTTTTATATTTTGTTCTTACATCTATGAAGAACAAATTCACCCTATTAAATCGAAAATTAAAAGTGCTCTTTTTTATGATTTTGAGCGATTTGTTAAGCACTGACGCTACGCGCGTTAAAAACAACTCGCATCTTTGGAGGGTTGTAACTCGAAAACAAAAAAAATAAGTCTCCTGATTTTTTTATATTTTGTTCTTACACCTATGAAGAACAAATTTACCCTATTAAATCGAAAATGAAAAGTGCTCTTTCTTGTAATTTTTAGCGATTTGTATATTAGGGGGATGTTGGCATTAGGGGGTTGATAAAGGGGTAAATAGTAGGAATCCCTTCACAAAGGAATACATTTTATTATTTTTATTCAATTTAAGCAAAAAATATAAAATATTTTAGGAAAAAAAAGTAATTGCTGGAATCTATTGCTAACTTCACACAAGTAAATAATTCCACTAATTCCACATCTGTAAACAGCACAATTAGCACCACGTTCAGCACAGGTAACAGGAACAGAACTTTCCAGGAGAATTGGAAAAATAAATTTAAATGGATCATGTTGGAAAATAATAAAGTCTTTTGCAAAATTTGCAAAAAAGCGAGCAGTTTTGATGTTCCTCTGCCAAAAACGTTATTAAAAAATCAACGAATTATTGAAACATTCGTTAAAAGTGGGTTTGACTCTTGGAATAAAGCAATTGAACGTTTCAAAATTCATGAAACATCTGAAGTGCATAGAGCGGCTGCTGCAGCTTGTTTAAGATTAGAATCGGGATTCAATTTAACTACTGCAATTTCAAAGGCAAAACTTGAAGATATGAAAGATTCAAGACAAGTTTTATTGACAATCATATCAAGCATAAGATATTTGGCAATGCAGGGTGTACCCTTAAGAGGTCATACCGAAGAAAATTCCAATTTTATTCAATTGCTAGAATTAAGATCTGAAGATTTGCCAAAATTAAAATCTTGATTGGGTAGAACTCAATATAAATGGACATCACATGACATTATCAACGAAATCTTATCAAAATTAAGCAAACATGTACATAATAATTTATTAGAATATATAAAAAAACAAAAATATTTTTCGATTATTGCTGACGAGACTTCGGATATTTCAATTAAGGAGCAATTGTCATTATGTATTAGAACAGTCGGCGATGACTTAGAAAT
Source organism: Stenus bimaculatus (assembly GCA_963971135.1). NCBI lineage: Eukaryota > Metazoa > Arthropoda > Insecta > Coleoptera > Staphylinidae > Stenus > Stenus bimaculatus. The sequence continues at coordinate 30,218,780 of OZ020182.1, read as the reverse complement.
TCGTGAGTATTTTATGAGTCTGTGTGAAACGGCTGTCACAGATTCCGAAACAATTTATAAGCTTATAAAAGAAGAAATATTCAAATTTTCATTAGACTTGTCAGATTGTCGAGGGCAATGCTATGATGGTGCAGCAAACGTAAGTGGAAAAATTTCGGGCGATCAAAAAAGAATTAAAGATGACGAATCTCGTGCTCTATATGTACATTGTACTGCACACACTTTGAATCTTGTTATTCAAGATTCATTTCAGAAAATTGTTCGTGTTCGAAATTTTTTACTGACTATTTTTTGAGAATACTAGAAAAGAAACAAATGAAATTGGCGCAAAATCTAGTGGATTTTTCGAAAAATTACATAAATTCGAAACCTTTTATTTGTTAAATGCATTAATTTATATCTTCGAACGGACCGAAGTTTTAAATGCAGAAATTCAAAAGATTTCCTTTTGCTTTTATGAAGCCAGAACTAAAATAAATGCCGTAATTGAAATTTTCTCCAACATGCGTCAAAAATCATTTGATGAATTTTGGACAAAAGTTTTACAAGACATGAGTGAAATCAATGTCGACATAGAAGAACCAGTATTACCAAGAAAAAAGAAAATACCCAAAAAATTGGACGAAAATACGTCAACCAGTCATTATTTTCAAACTTCTCAAGATTACTATAGACCAATATTTTTTGAGCTTCTCGACCAAACACTAGCAAGTTTAAAATCAAGATTTGACGAAGAAACATTAAATCATTTGGTCAATATGGAAAGGATATGCATTAGCAACACTGATATTGTGGAGGCTAAACAGTTAATCGTTTGTGACGAAATAAGTATGGTGAGTCAATTTATAATAAATTGTGTAGACACCCTGCTCCGTGACGTGAGAAATAACTTGCCCTTTGGCGGAGTCTGCATGCTGTTTGGTGGCGACATCAGTCAGCTCCTCTGCGTGGCTCCTCAAAATATCGATCACTTTACAACTTTCGAACTGACCTCTTAAATGTAGGAAGCGGAGAACTCAATAATTCAGGTGCCCTCGGGTTCCCAGGGACAGTTTAATTTTACCATCGGAATGTTTGGTTAATAATGCAGTGTCTGAAGTCTACGGATCTTTAGACATGAGTAAGTACACCTTACAACTTTCAGAGGCAATTTCAGGTACCGCAGTATTGTGTCCCTTGAATGAAAACTGCGATCGCATAAATCAGCAGATGATTTCAGCTTTTCCAGGTAAAACTACGGTTTACCTCAGCATTGACCAGATCCAATCCACCGTCTTGAAGAAATTGGTCAGTATCCTGAGGAATTTCTCAACTCTGTCAAGCTTAACCTTCCGCTGCACAAGCTCGGGGGCATTCCTGTCATTCTTATGAAAAATATTTCGGTAAGAGATGGTCTAACAAACGTCACGCGTATGTTTGTTACAGATACCCGGCCCAACCTTATGTGAAATTATCACCGGTTGATTCAAGGGAAATAAATCCATGATATCCAGGCATGACATGTGCATTGAAACTCCTTCGCTTCCCTTTAAAATTAAGAAACGTCAGTTTCCTATCAAGCTGTAAAGTTCTTCAAAAATACCCGCCAATTTAAAGAAATTTAGTGTAAAGTTTAGAGCAGCCTCCGATTTTGTATTTTACTTCCATACCTATGAGCTCGGAGCCGAATTACTACACGTCTACGAAAGGAGAACCACTCTGTATGTGAATATTACAAGAAATTATCACCTTTCTGACTTCGACGAGTCGGATTCCGATGACGAGATTTGTTTAAGCCAGATCCACCACCCCGGAAATTCAAATAGAAATTGAAATGTTAAAAACCGTAAATAAATCCTGAATAAAATTCTTGAAGTTTTATAAGTTTATTTTCTGTAACACCAAAAAGGAAAAGCACAATATAAGACGAATGGATAGTAGAATCAATCATTTTTACATAATAAGTCGATTTATGGATTTATCAGCTGGATGAATTTTATAGGTTAGCGGAGTTAGGATTAGTACCTAAATTAATTAGGTTAATACCCGCGGAGTCATTCCGTAATTGTAAATTAAATTTAGTAAGTGTCCCACCGGTAGATAGCGAATATCATAACGATCTATTACTCGATTCTAGGTGGAGCTCCATTTTCTATGTAGGGACATCCAACACTTACTGCTTATTAGGAATAGTTTAGAATGTATTTTTAAGTGTTACTTAGTTATTATACTTAAAAAAAATATGATTAGACATTAAGAAAATAAAAACATAGTCAAAATGATTGACGAAGATACGAAGATAAGGGACAATATGTGATGGGTTTGAGAGGTCCAGTGCAGCAGCGTAAAATGTCAAAACTTCCCAAAACACTGGAGGATGCCATTGAAACAGCCGTCACCGAAGAATTGATCGAGAACATGACCAACCGGGATGCAAATAAGAAGGGCAGCTTTGCAACCTTAAAGCTGCAAGAAGGGTCTTCTCAGAACCAGTCCAATAGAAATCAGCCTAGGCGCCAAGTCAATTGGGTAGAAGGAGGAAGCTACGCGATTCCTCAGAGAAATGATTGGGGAAACATCAACGCCAACAGAGGTCGACGCAATGGTAGCAGTAATCAAGGGTCCCGACCAACGCAACCCGACCCGAGGTAACCAACTGCAAAGAACCCGGTCATGTGCTATCGGAGTGCCTAAAATTGTAGACGCACTGGGCATTATGCGAGCCGATGTTTAAACGAGGGAGGCCGTTCGCAAGGGACCACTCGAACAGGCCAGGGCATGAACCGAGAACAAGGTGGACGCCAAGGAGCCAGTGGAGGCCAATGGAACAATGGGCGCCAGCAGCCAGGTGGGTTCCAAGACCGCAATGGCTAACGACCCAACAACGGGAACATGCAGCAGTGGAGAACTCAGTTTTTTTTTTTAATTTTTAACTTCAGTTTTTTTCTTTTATTTGTTTAAAGTGCCGTGAAAGTACTCCGCTCCGTTGTCTTTCATATTGCTTTAGTGTTATTTTAATTTAAATTAGTTTTTACTCGTAGTAATTGACTTTTACAACATCGATGTATTTTTATTAGGTAAGTTTTTTTAACTTGTAATTAGGATTAATTTTTGAGTCTTTATAAATATGTTAAAGCAAGTTTGTATTTTGCCCTTAAAAATCGGATATCCAAAATTCGAACCCACCTAGTTCTATTTTTTTTAATGTCAAGCCCGTCACTTTCGGTTTAAGTTATTTAAAATAATTTAAACTCACAAAGACTCCTTCTGTTTTTACAGATTTACTTTAATTTCGAGTGAAATCTGGAGATAGAATTTTACAGCAGCACTTGGAATCTGGAGCTAAGAACGCTTTATATACATCACATCAGTTTCAAAATTAAATTATTAATACTTTACAGAGTGTATTAAGAGAAGAAATTATTAATGAAATTAAAGAAGCACAATTTTATTCAATTCTCGCAGATGAAACCGCCGCGGGCATAGCAGGAGCGGAACATCCATTGGAGTTCGTGTACGTGAAGATGAAAATAAAATATATATTAAATTCAAGAAGAATTGATGGGGTTTTCTGCCCTAACTGATTTAGATGCCAAATCTATTTCCAAGGCGATAATGAAGACAATTCATGATTTTGGTCTAGATTTGAACCTTGTTGTTGGCCATGGATATGATGGATGTGCCACTATGTCTGGTCATGTAGGCAGGGTTCAGAAATTAATACGCGATTTATAACGAAAAGCAGTTTTTTTCACTGTGCAAGCCATCGCTTAAATCTTGTTATTAATGACACAAATCAAGTAAATGAAATAAGAGACTCGATTGGAACTACAAAGGAAGTAATAAATTTCTTCAGAGATTCTACTTTAAGAAGAAAAATGGTTCCAAATATTTCATTAAAATGTGAAACTCGGTGGTAGTGTAATTAAAGACTTTCAATTTATAGATTTTGAAGCTGGTGGATTTTGGCCAGATAATACAGGCCTTAATTATTGTTAACCCATTATTGACTCCAATTTTGGAGGACAGTTTTAATCTATAATTTTAATGCGTACATTTAGCGCTCAGAAATTGTTTTATTATTACTTATTATTTTATTGTGTCCTTATTTTTGTGCACTCGTTCTGTGATGGGCGAATAAGCTTATTCCCTCTATTCGAGTCCATCATAGTTATAGTTGAAGATAATTTTATTTTTGGTAATAACTTGAAGCCTTTATTGGAGTAATTCATGTACGTTTTAGATCTGAACTGAATTCAGCTTTATTTTCTCCGACATGCCGGTTTCAATTTGTTTTTTTTTTAAATGGCGTTATTGGAATATTCCTAAATTGTTTTTTTTTGTTTAACTTAAGTACAGCCTCATCAACCTATTATAGGTATCGATGACATACTGGGCAGTTAATTCCGACTTAGGATAGAAGTTATTGAGTATTTTATTTATTTTGTTTAACCAAATAAACCAACTTTGCGAATATTTTGACCAATTTCAGCATTCTTTTTTTGACTCCTTAATTCCTTCCTGTGTCCAGAGGTTCAACTTTACCTTGGTGGAAATAGATTTTAGTTTTCCTCACACTCGACTGATTGGAATCCAAGGACAGGAGTTCGTGTTTGACCTGTCGTGGGTCTTTTCTTTTTTTTTCCAGGCGATTAGGAGCCGTCACTTACAGACACGTGCCGCCCAAATTATTACAAAAATCCTTCTAGCAACCCCGCCCCTCTTCACTGGATAAAAGCTGGCGGCCGGTTCCTAAATTGTCGTAGGGAAATTTCGCGTGTCACAATATATTCTTCAAAACTAGAACCAGTTACTAACGAGTTGCAAAAAGTTCAACTTGATTTACAATCTCCAAATAAAGAAATTAGCAAGCTATTAAATTTATGGCTTGGAAAATTTTATTAGTGAAGCTACAACGTGGTATGAAAGTTGGGCCCTGGAGGAAGTAAATGTAGCCACAATGGAATATACAGTGGACGCCGCTTAATGTGATCACGGATAATGTTATCAATCGGCTATTGTTATCACTTTTGCGAAGGACGGACCGGTTGTACCCTTATACATTGAAAAAACATCGGTTAATGGAATCAGTACTTCGGATAATGTTATCGGTATTTTTCTGTTATGATGCTTTTTTTCGCGGCCAACGACCTTGCAATCCATACGAGGATCGGACCAGATGTTTCCAAAACAAAGCACGTGTGCGCCTTGTACCTACTAGATATCGATGCAATGAATGCATGCACGTTCAGTTTTCCATCTTTTACGCAATGAGCTTGGCAATGACGGACGCGAAAAAAAGACGGGACCTTAATTTATTAGAAAAAATTCAAATTCTTGAAAAATATGATAAGTTGTCAAAAATGAGTCAGCGAAATGCAGCAGCACAATTAAAAATATCGCAGCCTTTATTGTGTAAAATTTTAAAAAATCGCAATGCTATACAAGACGCTGCTAAGAAAAATGAAAACCTAGATTGTAAAAGAAAACGAGGTGGAAAAGACGATGAAGTGGAATCGGCATTAAAACCGTGGTTTACTAATGTTCGCGATCGTGATGCCCGCGCCGTTGATGCGTCAGAAAGCAGAAGAACTTGCCAAGAAAATGGGTAAAGAAAATTTTGTTCCAACAGAAGGATGGTTTCACCGTTGGAAAAAACGAGAAAACATCGTTTATAAAAAAACTCATGGTGAGCAAAATGATGCCGATTTTAAGGGTGCAGAAAACTGGAAGGCTAATGAATGGCCAAAGATTGCATTGGAACTTGCTCCTAATTGTATTTTTAATGCAGATGAGACAGGGCTTTATTATCGCGCACTCTTAGAACACACGTACTTATTTAAAAATGAAAATTCAAAGGGGTGTAAAACATCAAAAGAGCGCATAACAGTTTTGTGTTGCGCAAGTATGTCAAGTGAGAAAGAAAAGCTGTTGGTGATAGGAAAAAGCAAGAATCCGCGGTGCTTTAAAGGTGTAAAAAATTTACCCGTGGATTATCATTCAAACACAAATGCCTGGATGACATCTTTAATTTTTAATGAATGGTTATTAAAATGGGATAATAATCTTGATCACAAAATTGCACTCCTAGTGGACAATTGGACGGCACATACAATAAATTGTAATTTAAAAAATATAAGTTATTTTTTTGCCTGCTAATACGACTTCTTTATTACAACCATGTGACCAAGGCATTATTAGAACTCTCAAAGCTTATTACCGAAAAGAAATGCGTGCCAGAATTCTTAAAAATATGGAGGATGAGAATACGCAAAGTATGAGCGCTAATACATCAGCCAAGAAAACCAACCTTTTAGATGCTCTACATCTTATTGCCATGTCGTGGAATCAAGTATCCGATAAAACGATTAAAAATTGTTTTAAACATGGTGGGTTAAACATTGAAGATGAAAATTTAATTCTCCAGCCACCCGATATGACCATAAATGACTTTGAAGAATGGATGTTGATTGACGATAATATTGATGTTGCCGTTAATTTGACAGAAGATGATGTTTGCAAAAATGTAATGGGTTCATCTACGTCGCGAAGATAAAGGAGGAGGAGGAAGAAGTTGAAGTAACAATGCTACCTCCAACAACTAGCGAAATGAGAAATGCCTTAGAAGTTTTGAGACGTGGTGTACAGCACAGGTCGTGTGATTTTCGAATCCAATACGCCTACGAGAATTTTATTAATGATCTGCTCCGCGACCGTCACAGGCAAACAACCCTGAATGAGTTTTTCATTTAGTTTTTCCCTCGGTTTGTCCACATAGAATTCTATTTATTTTTTAAAAATTTTATTTATACATATACCGGGTGGAAATGAAACTAGGGCCACCCCTGGCATTTCTTTATTTATGGAAATAAAAAATTAAAATTTTAGAATATTGTATGATCTAAGAAAACAAATCTTATGGATCGAATAAATTTTTAATTTTACTTCCGGTTTATCAGGAAATGGCATCAACTTTCTTATTTTAAATATAACCCCCCGATTGTTTCTACATAAAATCAAACATTGGTTAATTTTAAGTATGTTTATGACAGAAAAATATTTTTTTTCAAAACTTTAAGAAAAAAATTTAAATTTTATTTTGGTAAAAAATTTGAGTAAATCCTACAAAAACATACATATGGGATATCACAGTAACAGGAAAAAAACCCTCTATTTAATTAGGGGGTGGCCCTTATATCATCCCATTTAAAAAAGTAAAGATATTTCCAAAAAACGCTTCTTGAAAATTAAAAAAAATATCTCAAGAACGGTGAAATAAATTTTATAAATTACAATTTATTTTACGTATTTGTATTATTTAAAAATAGTTTTTGTAGGTTTTACTCAAATTTTTTACCAAAAAAAAATTCAACATTTTTGCTTAGTTCTGAAAAAAATTTTTTTTTTGTCATAAACATCCCAGCAAACACGTATTGGTCGGCCGACGGTCGTTTTAATGTATTTTACGTCGGGTCTAAGTTGTACGCAAACTGCTTACATTGGTTGGATGTTTCTAAAATGTTGTCAAAAAGACGTCTTTTTCCAACATCGGGCCAACCATTTTCCGATGTAACGAAATGACGTTAGAGCTAGTCCTTTATTCTTGGACGTGCGCAATAGCTTCAAGTAGGCCGCCATCAGCTTCCCACATGTCAAGTCGTGTTCACTTGCGTTCCGTTTTGTGTTTTGTGATTTTAATAAAGAAGTATCGGTAATAATTAATAATAGAAATAATTCAACAATAATGGCGGATATGGAACTGTAAGTATATATTTATGTACTTAAATATTTTATTAAATTAAAATAAGATTTCTGCAATAAGATGTCGGTCTCTTAAGAAACAATTATTAATCTAGTCATAAATTAAACATCTGTGATAATTATGTGATAATATTTTAATTAATTTTATCAATACTCCAAATACGTGTTTTAAACAATATTTTTAATAATCTAATTCAAAAATTATGACTTTAAGTAATTAAAACAAAAGCACATGTTGATCGAGCTGTAAATATTAAATCGACATCTCGTAGCAGAAAAGAGCCCAATCGATGAAGAAAAACAAAATTGTTATAACTATGCGCTAGTGTTAAATGTTTAATTTCACTTAGTTGAGTCTGATGATGCCCTCAATAAGGCGAAACTAGTCACATGAACATGAACACCAAATAAATATTGTCTGGAAACAGTTGGGATTGATTTATTTTTCCTAGTGATATTAAAATAAGATCATAAAACCACATAAACATAACCTACAAATCTACGATTTTCCCTCGCTTTTTCTTTAGTGTTTTAAAATTGTTACGCTCTCATCATCCTAAAATCCTAAGTTTTCCGTTATTTAAACACTTACATAATATTTCAATTGTATTGTATATATAACTATAAATTTTGTGCAATTTACATTAATAAATCCTCTGTTTAAAATGGATTTGAACAAATCTAAAACCAAACGTCAAAAAAGACTAAAAATTAAGAACAATGTTAGAAGTGCTTTGAAACTTGCAAAGTTAGAGGCAGAACGCAACTCTTATTCACAAGGTCTTCCGTTAAATAAAAATGAAGAAAATTCCACTGTTGAGCTAGCTTCCAGTACATTCCAAGTCAATGAGCCATCTGCATCTACTTCGCAAGTCAATGAACATACATATTCTTCAGACTCGGACAGTGACATTGATATGCCTTTTGCATTTGATAATGTCAACACTTCTGCTTTTAAAGCGATATCTGATTCATCTGATTATAGTGACATTGATGAAATCGATAAAGAAATTGAGTCATCAGCTGGGTTTTTACGAAAATGGTCAATTAAAAATAATATTACTCACAGTTCACTCTCTGAACTTTTAGTTTGGTTAAAAAGTCAACCTGATGATTTGTGTTCGTTACCAGCAGATGCTCGAACATTATTAAAAACTCCAAAAAAAAATATGGTGGATGTGATGGGTAGTGGAGAGTTTTATTATTTTGGATTGCGCACTCAGCTCTTGGATTTTATTAATAAAAATAATGGTACTAAAGAACTAGATCTTTATTTTAATATTGATGGCTTACCACTCCATAAGAGCACAAAAAATTCTTTTTGGCCTATATTATGCAAAGTGTGTTCTCCCAACAATATAAAAATTTTTGCAGTTGCAATTTATTGTGGCCCAGATAAGCCTATACTTGAAGAATACTTCAGAGAATTTGTTGCAGAATTGCAAAGTATTACTGAAGGACTTTCTTTCGGGGAAAATAATATTACAATAAATATTAAAGCTTTTTGCTGTGATACACCAGCTAGGTCATATATTAAAAAAGTGAAAGGGCACAATGGCTATTTTGGGTGTGACAAATGTGAGGTTGAAGGATGTTATGTTAATCGCCGAATGATTTTCCTAAATTCTAATGATACAATAAGAACTGACGAAGCTTTTAATTTAAAAACTAATTCTAAACATCATAAGGGTGATTCACCACTAAATGCACTCAAAATAGGCATGGTTTCTGGTTTTCCTCTGGATTATATGCACCTGGTTTGTTTGGGCATAATGAAAAAGCTTTTAACTATTTGGAGAGATGGAAATCAAGTGTTTCGAAAAATATCACATAAAAATATAAAATTGTTAAATTCTAAGTTAGTTGAACTTCAAAAATTTTGGCCCGAAGACTTCAATAGAAAACCAAGAACATTGGATGAACTGGAACGTTGGAAAGCAACTGAATTCAGACAATTTTTATTATATATAGGACCAATGTTACTAAAAGATATTCTTCCATATGAGGTTTATGGTAATTTTTTAATGTTAACATTTGGAGTTTCCATTTTGCTTTCGAGTGACTTAAATGCTAAATATAATAGATTCAAAACAAATATTAAAATCATTTGTGAAGCATTCCAAAAAGTTGTATGGGCAAGAGGTAATAACATACAATTTTCATGCATTGATTCATTTACCTGAAGATGCGAACCATTTTGGTAATATTGAAAAAATTAACTGTTTTTGCTTCGAAAATTATTTGTTTACTTTAAAAAAAATGTTAAGGAAGAGTAATAAACCATTACAACAAATTATTCATCGTTTACAGGAAAGAGATCAATGCGACCAATTTTTTGAAAGTTCTCAACCACAAATCGTTTCTTTAAAAAATCAAATTATTAATCCTAATATAGAACTAGGCATAAATGGATTACATTATAAAAAAGTTATAATTAAAAGTACGACATATTCTATTAAAAATGGAGACAATTGCTTATATTTAAAAAATAATAAAATTTTAAAAATTTGTCATATTGTGGGGAATAATAATCAAGTTTCTTTTTTTGGTAACTCAATCAAAGTTATAGGGTCACTATACACATACCCTACGAACAGTTTGATTATACGAGCATTTGAAGTGGATTTAGACTCTGAAATAATATCGTGTACTGATAATGACATTTTATATAAAGGCTTGTTAATACCCTTTAATGATAAATATGCCTGTATGCCAATTTTACATAAATTTCAAATTTTTTCCAACTAATAAAAACATCAAATTGTATATATGTATATGTACTTCTTGCACCACTAGGTGAGAATTTCTTTTATTTAATATAATTGGTAAATATTTTTTTCTTAAAACAATTACTTTTAGTAAATATCTACTTGTTGAATTTCCTGAAGACGTGAATGAAAATGATCTTCTCTCAATAAGCATCATCAGTAGCAGATGGGTTTTTAAAAAAGACGAGCAATACTATTGCTATTGGCCGAATTTAGCAGGCGAAGTTGCAAGATTAAAAGCTGTTTTCAAGCACAAGAAATTGGATGAAGAAAAGTCTGGAAAATGTTTGATAAATATCAAATACGCATCAAGTAAGTCAATTCAATTTTAAAAGCTTTTACAAAGTATTTATCGAGGTACATCTTAAATATATTATGATAATGGTTTGGAGCAGACTTAGTAAAAACTAATAGTATAATAAACTTAATTGTTAGAGAAAAACAAAGAAAATTGTTATTTTTAAGTCATTTATTTTTTTAATTTAATTGGTAATATTGCACCTTTTTTAATTTCTAGCTGATTATCAGAAAGTTTTAAAAAAATTAAAAACTTTAGAAGTTCAATCAAATATTTCTGAAAGTGATAATGATGACATCAATTTAAAAATAACAAGAAAGCGAAACCAAAAATATGCATCATCAAGTGACTCGTCAGATTCGGAAAATATTTATCCCGGCTTACCTAAAATATCTCTGGCAAATAAAAAAATTGTCAACTCATTACCTCCAAAAGAAAAGACAATATTTAAAAATATTACTAATAGTAATCCTACACATCTTACTAATAGTAATGTTTTATCTACAGAAAATAGAGATCCATTAAGTTGTTTTGAAAGTAGAGAAGCAATAAGTTGTCTAAATTGCAAAAGTAATGAAGGTAACTAGGTGAAAATATTATATTATTTATTATATTTATTACTTTTATTTAAGCATCTATTGGTATCCTGATATCAAAAGTAGAAGAGCTAACACTTGAGGTTCAATATCTTATAAGAATTCAAAAGCATCAGGGAAATTCTACCAAAAACAATGAAGGCATTACAATACCCACCTGTTCTAATTTAACAGAACTAGAACAACTTGAAGCAAATCTCAAAGAGAAAAAGTTTTTTAATGAATTGGTATGTAACATTTATAATTTTGATTAAATTATTAAAAAGTGGCATTGTTTTAGATTTACTCTCTTCAAATTATTGGAGGGAAAGATGGAGTGGAAGCAACTCGTAGAATTTTAGCAAAAATCATAACAAACGATTTGGCTCTCAAATGCAATTGGGCAGGTCGTAATAACAAAATACCGTTCAAAAAATTTGAAATGGTAGTATCTTTAATAATGGGCAAGTTAAATTTTTACTTTAATAAATTTCATATTTAAAAAGATATTGTAATTTTAACTTCAAGAACATAATTATTTTGAACTTGCAACTTATTGTTTTTTAGTGGCAGTTCGACAAAACCCACTTTCCAAAAACTGCACACAACAAGAGGTTGAAGATGTAATAAAAGGTTGGTTGAGGACCTCAAGTGACAGGGATGGTGGTAGAAATCGAAGAAAAAGCGAAAACCAAAAATAAATTTGTTTAATATTGGTAAATATATTTATTTTTAAACTGAAAGGATGAGATATCTTTTTTTAAATATTTTTATTTGTATTTTTTTATTAATTTTTGTGTTATATCCTTTTCATAATTTATGAATATATATTTTATTTGTTTTATTTAAATGCATATTATCAGTGAGATTTTTTTTAATGTATATATTATTATTATTATATAATATACATATTATATGTAGATAAGTATATTATTACTTTTTGTTTGTCAGTATTTGTTGAATATATTTTAGTTTTTTTTTGCACAAATTAATTTTTTTCTGACAATTCCAGTATCCTATAATATTGTAGTGTATTTTAAAACGTATGTAGTCTTTATAACATACAGGGTGGCCCAACTAAGAGTTCCCACCCAGGTTATTTCGAAAACCAATAATTTTTTAAAAAAACCCTGAAACTGGTCAATTTTTATTTAGCGGGGGACCAATTTTTATGGTAACGCAAGGGACAACCCCTCACCCAGTTATGCAGGGTAACTACCCCTTCAGAAATCTTAAAAGGCAATAGGGGTCAAGTGATACATCATTGTAAAGCTCCTACTATTCTCTATACAGGTGTCAGATTTTTTTTTAATTTGATGGAATATTTGACAAGTGGTAACATTTTCACGTTAGACATCTAAAACGTGTTTGTAACAGGTAACATGGGTTCAAAAGGCTTTTAGAGCTTGGTTTTGTTAAAAGTTACAATAAAAATAAATACAGCCATACATTGAACCCCCACTAAATAACAATTGTTCAGTTTAAGGCTATTTTTCAAAAATTACTTGTTTTCATAATAACCTGGGTGGGAACTAAAAGTATTTTAAAAAAGACTCTGAAACCGGTCAATCCTTATTAAATGGGGAATCAAAGTATGATTGTAATTATTTTTAACAAAATCAAGCTTTAAAACCCTTTTTAGCCCATGTCACCTTTTTAAAACACGTTTTACATGTCTAACGTGAAAATGCTATAACTTCTCAAAAATTCCATCAAATTAAAAAAAATATGACAGTTGTATAGAGAATAGTCGGAGCTTTACAATGATGTATCACTCGACCCCTATTGCCATTTAAGATTTCTGAAGGGGCAGTTTCCCTGCATAACTGGGTGAGGGGTTGTCCCTTGCATAACCATAAAAATTGGTCCCCCGTCAAATAAAAATTGACCGGTTTCAGGGTTTTTTTCAAAAATTATTAGTTTTGGAAATAACCTGGGTGGGAACTCTTAGTTGGGCCACCCTGTATATATGTTACTTATATTATATAATATATATTTTTGAAATATTTATAATTTATATAAGTTACCTACCGTTCACCCCATTCCCACGACATGGAGATCATCGCCGATCTTACGCAGCTTCATGCATGTGTGTGCTTAATCAGCCCTTTTAGTATTTATCTTTATTTTCTATTCCTCTATTGTAGTCTGTAGATTAGTAAAGTTATATAAGCTTTAATTATTATAATTATTATTCATTCATATTGTCAGAGTTAAATCAGAGTTGTAACTATTAATTTGTAACCGCTAAATTTTGTTGAGAAAAATAAAATCATTTTTAAAAAAACAATTGTGCTTCGAAGTTAATTAATTGGCGCAGTAGGTAGGATACCCTGAAAACCGTCAAGAGAATATTGTTGGTTTTTTCGTTTTTACGATTAACGGGGTTGGAAATCCAAGAAGATTCCAAGGCGGAACTCGAAGCTCTCCAAACATCGAGACACTCCGAGATTCAAAACTTTGGTACTCCAAGAAGATTCCAAGGCGGAACTCAAAGCTCTCCAAACATCGAGACACTTAGAGATTCAAAAAACTTTGGTATGACGTTGGAGATTTGGATGCTTATGTAAGTACAAAAATTGTTTTATGAGGTTTTGCTTTTTCTCTTGATGACCGAATTAACGGGAAATTCAAATATTAACTCTCAACCTAGTACTAGTGATCCACTTAGTGGTAGAGATCGTTCACGTTCACCTATTTCCCGACAAGACGATATGGCTTTTAAAACGGAATATTTACAAATGATTCCCGAATTTTACGGTGAATCCGAATTAGTTGCTAGATTTATTGAAATATGTGAAAAATTAGTAACTACTTTTTATGACGCACGAGTACCAGAAAATTTTCAAAATGTGTATTTAATGTCAAGTATACTTGCAAAAATTAAAGGCTGTTAATATTTCGTCAAACATAATAAATTCGTGGGACGATTTGAAAACTGCAATTCTAACTTCTTATGGTGATAAAAGAGATCACTTTAGCTTAAATTTTGAAATAACAAATCTAAAACAAAATTTTAATGAATCTCCATTTGAATTTTATAATAAATTACAAAAATTGCTAAATTTGCAGATTTCTTATATTACGACTCATAATGCAAATGCGGTTGAACGCGGTAGTTTAATCCAATTTTTCCGTGATAACGCTTTACGTGTGCTGTTGCGTGGGTTAAAAGAACCCATTGGATCGCAGATGCGAGTAAAAAACCCACGAGATTTAAATGCCGCACTTCATATGCTGACTAACGATTTTCAGATAGAAAATAGAACGCAAATTCCAAGAGCACCTTATCAACCTCCTAGTACTTAAAGACATTTACCACGAAATAATAAATCGAATCATAATTTTCATTCAAATAATAATTTTAATTCAAACAGCAATTTTAATCAGCGCTCTAATAATTTTAATAATAATTTTAATCAAGGTTTTAACAGAAATAGATCAGGATTTAATCAAAGATTCAATAATTATAATAACGATTTTCGAAATAATTCCCAAAGAAATTTTAATAATACTCAGAATAATCAGAATGGTCAGCAGAACCATAATCTTCCTCGACCTACTCCTATGTCGGTTTCTACAAATAATACGGTTAGACCACAGCAAAATCAGCTATTTACTATCGATGAAAACATGCCAGCTAATAGAGCTAATTTTTTAGGAATAGAATCTCCGACGATTCAATCAGATCAGGAATAGAATTTATGAGCCTGATAAATAATTCTAGTACCTTACCATATATTATCGAACCAATATTTAATCTTAAGATACTTATAGATACTGGAAGTTCCCGTTCATTTGTAAATCCTTCAATTGCAATTAAGAATTTTAAAGGAAATATTAGAAATGATCCATTTAGTGTGGCCAGCGCACATGGCAACACTAATGGAAATCATAGTGCCGTTATACCTTTGAAATCATTGTTTAAAACGCAGTTTGCAAATAAATTAAAATTTTACTTGTTTAACTTTCATTCTAATTTTGATATTTTATTAGGGAACTATAATTTAAAAATATTAAAGGCTTGTATTGATTATGAAAAAAATATATTAAATACTCCATATTGTGAAATTAACCTTAATTTTGGTAAAATTCAGGAGACAGGTACGAAGTGCATAGTACTACCTGCTCGATCTGAACAAGTTATAGCTGTAGATATTAAGAATATAAAAAATGGAGATATTATTATACCATGCCTTAAAGAAAATAGTTTAGAAATTCCTGAGTGCCTAACGACGGTACATAATAATCAGGCATATTGCACAATAATTAACCCAACTGATAAAGATGTTTCTGTTAGGTTACTAAAACCTCTTATTGTAGAATCAATCAATGAATATGATGATTTTACTGAGGAATATCCTAGTTCTAATTTAATGTCTAATAATTTAAATAAATTTGATCTTTCACAAATCCGTTCAGATCACATGAATAGTGAAGAACGAGAAGTAATTAGTCGATTAATAAAGGAATTCGCTGACATTTTCCATGTTAATGGAAATGATTTAAGTTTTACAAATCAAATAAAGCATAAAATAATTACAACGGACGAAATTCCCGTTTATACAAAAACTTATAGATATCCTGAAGTCCATCGGGACGAAGTAAATAATCAAATTCAAGAAATGCTAAAACAAAACATCATACGTCCTTCATATAGTCCATGGTCCTCACCCATTTGGGTGGTACCAAAAAAATTAGATGAGTCCGGGAAACGCAAATGGCGCGTTGTTATTGATTATCGGAAACTTAATGAGAAAACCGTGGGGGATCGTTATCCATTGCCTAACATTACCGATTTGTTGCTTAAGCTGGGTCGCTGTCACTATTTTACAACTTTGGATCTTGCATCTGGATTTCATCAAATTGAGATTGATGAAAGTGATACTCAGAAAACTGCGTTCAATACTCAAAATGGTCGTTACGAATTTTTGCGTATGCCTTTTGGCTTAAAAAACGCTCCAGCCACTTTCCAAAGAGTAATGGATAATATCTTGCGTGGAATTCAAAACGATAAGTGTTTAGTTTATATGGACGATATTATTGTTTTTAGCACAAGCTTGCAAAAGCACATCCAAAATTTAAAGGAAGTTTTTAAGAGATTACGCCAGTCAAATTTTAAGATTCAAATAGATAAGTCGGAATTTCTAAAAAAAGAGGTTGCTTATCTAGGGCATATTGTGACTCCCGAGGGTGTTCGTCCTAATCCCGACAAAATAACTGCTATCCAAAATTATCCAATTCCGAAAACCACAAAGCAAATCAAAGGATTCCTGGGATTGTTAGGTTACTATCGTAAATTTATAAAGGATTTTGCTAATCTAACCAAACCGCTAACTAAATGATTGAAAAAGAATGCAGTTATAAATATTGAAAATCAAGAATATATTAATTGTTTTAATCTATGCAAAAATTTATTAACTAATGAACCCTTGTTGCAATATCCAGATTTTTCTAGACCCTTTGTTCTAACAACGGATGCTAGTCAGTTTGCAATTGGCGCCGTATTATCACAGGGGAAGGTTGGTTCGGATTTACCTATAGCCTATGCGAGTAGGACTTTAAATACTTCGGAGACTAATTATTCTACGATAGAAAAAGAGCTCCTTGCTATAATTTGGGCAGTTAAATATTTTAGGCCGTACTTGTTTGGTAGAACTTTTCAAATTGTAACTGATCATAAACCTCTTCAGTGGCTTATGTCAGTTAAAGAACCTAATTCTAAATTAATTCGATGGCGGTTAAAACTTTCAGAATATAATTATACAATTGTTTATAAAAAAGGGATTTTAAATAAAAACGCAGATGCTCTTTCGCGAATTGATATAAATGTTCACGACGATCACAATGATCTAATAGATATAGATGAATTTTTAAATAACTTTTTAAAAGAATCAGGAAATCAAAATACCAAAAAATATAGTGAATCCTTAATAGTTGAGGCCGGATGTATAAGCGATCAAGGTGAAATAATTCAGGAAGCCGAAAATGAAGTTAATGAAAATAATGATGACGGAATTACGGTTCATTCAAATATAGAGAATCCCATATTTGGAATTCCCATCTTAGAAAAACCAGTTAATTTTGGTAATAACCAAATAGTAATATCAGAAATTGAATTTTCCACAAAATCCAAATCACGACTAAATTTGAATGAGATTAAATTGTTTAATGGCAAGAAAATGAGGTTTACTGTTAAATTTGCTAAAGTAAATTTTGAGAATGAAGTTATTAAGTTTATGAAAGATTATATAGTCCCTAAAGTAAAGTACCATTTATATTTCGAATCTCCAATTTATGAAAAGTTTAGTACAGTTTTACAGAAACACTTTAAAAATTCGCATATAAATTTTGTACGTTGTACACAAAAACTATTAGATATTGAGGACGATAATGAGGTAATTAATATAATTAAATCATATCACGAAGGAATAACAAATCATCGAGGTATAGATGAAGTTGACGCTGAATTAAAACGGAAGTATTACTGGGTTTATATGAGAAGAACTATTCAAAATTTTATTAATCAATGCGAAACATGTTTGGTGTGTAAATACGAGAGACGTCCCTTGAAATTAAAATACAATATTACTCCAACTGCAACTAAACCATTCGAAATATTATTTATCGATAGTATTGCCTTAGAAGGAGCTAAGTTTTTAACTTTAGTTGACTCATTTTCGAAATATACCCAGTTATATAGATTAAATTCGTATCAAGCAATCGAAATCGCTAATAATTTAATTAAGTACTTTTCCCATCATGGGATTCCCAATCAAATAATAGCTGATAATCACTTAGAATTTAAGAACTCTGTCATTAAGGAATTATTAGAATTACACAAAATAAATTTGCATTTCATTAGTTCACAACATCCGGATTCCAATGGAATAATCGAACGAGTTCATTCCACGATTATAGAACATATTAGACTACTTAATAATCGTGAAATCTTTAAAAAAGAAACAATTGAAAATAAAGTAAATTATGCAGTCCTTGCATACAATAATTCAATTCACTCGGTAACTAAATTAAAACCATGTGAGATAATTTCTGGACATTTTAGTGAATCTAATGACCCGTTTAATGTTGATATTCAAGCACAGTTAGTAAATAATTATATAATAAATCATAGGGATAAATTAAAAATAATGTACAACGAAATTAATGAAAGAATTCAGACTAATAAAGAAAATGTAATTAATAAAAGGCACGAAACTAGAGAAGACTTGCCAGAAATACCACAAGAAATATTCGTGCAAAATAAACAAAAACAATCTAAAACAAAAAATAAATTTAAAAAACAAAATCTTGAAATAATTAATCCCAATTTAAAAACTGCTCAAATTGTTACTAAACATCATTATACTGTTGATAAAATCCATTTGTCAGATATTAAGAGACCTCGCGTTAAAAATCTAAAAATAAAGAAGCCCACTAAAGGACTTAAAAAATCTTTAAACTTTGAAAATTTTGAAACTTGTCTTGGCAATTCGAACATTTCTTTTAGCTCAAATATAACTGAGGTTCATGATAATTTATTCTGTGCCCCTGCTGATTTTTCACTCGCTCACTGCCAGTGGCGTAGCTATCGTAGGGCAAAGCGGTGCAGTGCACCAGGGCCCCGGTGGGTTAAGGGGCACTCGGCCAACGGCCGGTCCTAATTCAACCACGCAGTGCGAGGGGGGGGGGGGTGCGAAGAGTTCAAAGGTGCCCACAGGGCCCAGTTTTTTTTAAGTATAATTTTTTAGCTTTTTTTTTTTATAAAAGTCGAACTTTATATTCAAAAGTAAAGTGAATGAGGGGCCCATATATTATTCTGCGGGAGGCCGAAAATTTGAAGTTCCGCCACTATATAGGATCAGTCCTCATTCTTGATCAGGATCAAACCCCATGAGCATGCGAACAAATGTTATAAAACAAATAAAATATATACTTTGAAATTAAACAATGAAACACTTTTTCAACTTTTTCTCTTTGCTAAAAAATACAAGATTGCATTTGAAATAAAAAAAAATACTTTTTTTTAATTTTATTTGAAATAACTAGGTAAGTACTTTATACAAAATACTAGATAAAAAAAGGATTTAAAATACTTATTTGCTATTTAAAATAATTTTGGTATTTTCTAATACGTATATTGTCTGACCGTTTTGCACACAAGATTTTCTTTTGCACTCGTACACACTGTAGGTATAGGACCGGTTCATTAGTGCAAGCGAGAGAAAAATCCTGTTTGCAAAACGGGCAGACCTTACATGTGTTGGTGTTGAAATGCGTTCTGCGTTTCTGCGTACTACAAAAGAAGCAATGCACATGCACAATTTAGTAAACAAATATAAAATAGACATAGTCCCACAGTCGACGTGAGTATACACGATACGCGAAATTATAAATAAACTAAATTCTAAATTAGTGTGGTATTTCGTACTGTTATATTGCGTTAACTTTGTGTGGTGAGGTGATAAATTTAAATTATGGATAAAAAAAAGCAAATGAGTGGGGCTTTTAAGCGAAAACAACGGCAGGAAAGAGAAGAAACCAAAAAAAAGTTGCCAAAACTAGACAATTTTTTAATAAAAACTAAACCTGCAACAGTTGTTTCCGATATAGAAATACCTGTTGATTTGCCTCATAAAGATAGTACGACGGTTATGACGCTCCCAGTAGAGGAAACAACTAGAGATCCGGTAAAGTCGGTTGATCCATTATTAATTAACACTAAAGTCGACATCTCCGCTACAACAGAAGAACAAGAATTAGCGACCACTAGCTCTTCCGAAATTTTTGAATTTTCCAACAATTTAGGTAAATTTATAAACAAGAAATTAACTGATAAAGAAAAACATCTAATTCTTGACATGGGACCATTACAACCTTCAGGACCTTTTCGAAGAGACCCACATCAAAACAACAGGTGTTTTTCAGAAACATATTTTGTTTTCAAGTCCAAATATGGTCCAGTTAATCGCTTTTGGCTGTGCTATTCTAAAATAATTGATGCTGCCTATTGTCAACCCTGCTGGTTGTACGCTTCAGAAAGAAATGTATGGTGTACAGGCTTTCGTGATTGGCAACATTTGTCAGATAGAATTAAAAAACATAGTTTATCGAATCAACATATAGAAGCATGTGCCGTGTATGAAGTTTGGAAAAAAAATAAGACCATTGATAAGGAACTTGAAGAAGAAATTCGCAAAGAATCATCATTCTGGAGAATGGTTCTTCGAAGGTTATTTGATATAATAATTACTCTTGCTAAAAGTTCTTTGGCTGTAAGAGGACACAGAGAGGATTTAAGCGAAGAAGCATACAATGGAAATTTTTTAGAATATGTAAAACTTCTTGCCAGATACGATCACATTTTGCGTCAAGTTTTGGATATGCCCAAAGGTAAGTATTTTGAAAACTTTGAATAGTCAAAATCTAAACAGAGCTCATTACTTTTATTGCAAGTTACGAAGTTACAATGTATATTTCTCTCAGCTCTCAACATATCATATAAGTTGACAATTGACAAAGGCAGAAAAAAATTATATTTACACCTTTCAAGTGTATTATTTAATTTTCCAATATTTTTTGTTTATTTTAGGATCAACAAGATACCTGAGTCCTCAGATTCAAAATGAAATGATTGAGATATTAGGTACCAAACTAGAAGATCATCTATTGAAAAAAATCAGAGCTTCACCATTTTTCGCCGTTATCATGGATACTACGCAGGACATATCAAAGGTGGATCAGCTAAGTATTGTTGTTAGATATGCAGTAATATCCAGATCTGAAAATGGGCAACCGATCAGTATAGAAGTGAAAGAAGTTTTCCTAGGTTTCTATGCGGTTTTTCGATACGGTGCAGCAGATTTAGTCAACCAAGTGACTAAATTATTTTCTGATAAACATATCGATTTGAAAAAATGTGTGGGCCAAGGTTATGATGGAGCCAGTGTGATGAGTGGCTTGTATAACGGCGTGCAAAAAAAAATTAAAGATATTCAGCGAAACGCTGAGTATGTACATTGTGCCAGTCACAACTTAAATTTAGTAATAAACGATGCAGTTCGCGGTTGTGCAGAAATTAAAAACTTTTTTACAATGATGCAAGATTTGTATAATTTTTTTGGGCATAGTATTAAGCGTTGGGATATTTTGTCGCAATTCACTGGGGAATCTGAAACAACTTTAAAAAAATTAAATCCAACAAGATGGTCCAGCAGAATAAATACCATATCCGCAGTCAAACTTCGATTTTTCGATATTATTAAAGCTCTGTCAGAAATTATACTTAAGAGTACTAACAAAGATGAACGTGAAGATGCAAAATCGATAAAAAAAAAATGCTTAATTTCGAGTTCTTGTTGATCTGTGAATTCTTGCACCGTATATTAAACGATATTAATTTCGTCTCTAAAACCCTACAAAGAACCGATATCGATTTGGACATGGCTATAAGAGTTTTAGCAGAAGCTAAAGAAAAATTAACAAGATATAGAAATGATTTCGAATCGTTTAAATGTAAGGCCAGTGAAACTGCAAAAAAATACAGTATCAATCCCGATTTTCCAATAAAACGCCAAAAAATCGTTAAAAAACATTTTGACGAACTAACATCTGACCACCGATTTGAAAACCGGGAACAATTCTTTAAAGTTAAAATTTTTAATACTGTGATGGACATAATAATTTCTCAATTAGAAAATCGGTTTAATGGTATGAGAGGAATTTGTAAAATATTCGATTTTTTAAACCCAAAAATTTTGTTAGGTATGGACGAACCAGAAATCATACAAAAATGTGATCAATTCCAATTTAAATATTGTGACATAATAGGACCAAATTTATCGCTACAGTTCATTAACGTGTACAATCTTATTATGCCCGATTTAACCAAGGAGTTGACCATTAATCAATTTTGCAATAAAATTGTGACGAAATTCGGGCACCTTGAATGTGACTTAACGGATCTGTTTAGTGCAATTTTATTATTTTATACTATTCCTATTACGTCTGCAGCTGCTGAAAGATCCTTCAGCAAGCTAAAAATCATAAAAAACTACTTAAGAAATAGTATAAGTCAAAATCGACTACGATATTTGTCATTACTATCAATCGAGAGTAGAGAGGCTTCCAATTTGAGTTTGACCGAAGTTATCGATAAATTTGCAAAAATAAAGGCGCGCGTAAAGATGTAAAGATGTGATTGCAAATTTGTCATATTTTTTATTTCTACATATATGTATACATATGTATACTTCGTTTTCATGTCATTATTATTATTGTCTACAATTTTGAATTTTTTTTTTTGTTTTTGCTTCTTACCTACTTTTCTAGAATTTACTCTTATTGTTATATTTGAAGAATTTTTATTTTTACATTATCTATTTATATTTACATATTTTAAAATAAAGATTATTTTCTTTTATTGATTTTCACTTTTTTACTCAATATGCTGTACGTACTCCTTATAAACAAGATAGGGAAATCAAAATATCCTTCACGCCTGGCCCGTTTAATTTGATTACTTTTACTTTGTTTTAATTCATTAAAAAAGAATATAGAATAAAATGAAAAATATTTTTTCTTGAAATTAGTATAATAAATAAAAAACTAACTACTATATGTTTTTTATAGTTTAGTTTTAAGCGCCTGCCCCCCTTTTATGCTCTAAAAAAATTGTTCTAAACTAGACTAGGGGCCCAAAATCATTTTGCACCTGGGCCCTCTTCCACTTAGCTAGGCCACTGCTCACTGCGTGAGTAAAGATTTGCATATGGGTGCAGGCATAGCTCTAGATTTTAAACAGAGATTTGGACAGGTGGAACTTTTGAAGGCACAAAATGCTTCATTACATTCCTTGTGTTTTGTTCATGATCAGAATAGATATGTAATTTATTTAATCACAAAACTCAGATATTATGATAAACCTACTCACGAAGATCTATTTAAAACACTAACTAATTTAAAACACTTTTGTAAAAATAAAAATATAACTAAATTAGCAATTCCAAAATTGGGATGTGGTCTGGACAATTTGGATTATGAAATAGTAAAATCAATGATCTATTATCTTTTTAATGATTTGGCTGTAACAATTCATATCTATTTAGGAATACCTTTAAGTGATAACTCCATTTCAGGTCCCTCATGGGAGCAGTAACCCAAGCGGTGGAAATTACAAATCTAACAGAAAACTTGGGGATTCTTCCGATCAACTTAGGTGCAGCAAAGTTGCAAAGAACTGAACATACGCTTGTTCACTATTATAACCTAGAACCCTTATATATAGAAATTAAGAAATTAAATGTGCAAAGTGAATTCTTAATGAAGGTAGTTAAGAATACTTCAAAATTCACTAGGGATTTTAGAAATTATAATAAAATATTAAATTATACAAAAAACTCTATTAATGATAAAATTAATAGTATATCCTTACGGGCGCATATAAATAACAAAAGAATGAAAAGAGGTTTGGTCGATGGTCTTGGAACCGTTATTAAAATGATAACCGGGAATCTAGATTCAAATGATGGAGAAAAATATAATAAGATACTGAATCATCTGCAGGAAAATGAGAATAATATAAGAAATCAATTACAAATGGGATATAGCGTAACTACAGAATTAATCAAAAAATTTAATGAAACTTTACAAAATATTGAACACAATGAATTGGTCCTAAGATCTAAAATTATGCAAGTATCCGTGGTACTAAAAGGTCAAATTGAAATTCAGAATGTATTATTTGCTAAGGATTTATATTATCAACTTATTAGCCTTTACAATGCCATTTTGAACATTTTCGAGACTATTGAAAATTCATTATTGTTTTGTAATCTGGGAATACTCTCAAATGTTATTAAACCTGAAGATTTATTTTCGGAACTAGTGAAAATTCTGACTCATTATAACTATCAGCTACCATTAGATTTAAAAATTGAAAATATTATGGATTATGAATCAATCATAAAAGTAAATTGCAACGTTGAGCCAAACAAAATTACTTACTTTCTTTCGGTACCTATCAATTATGAAAAAACTTTTGAACTTTATTACCTAACTCCTATTCCAACTAAACACGGGTTCAATTATGCTACAATTATCCCAAATATTCGGTATTTATTAAAATCAGGAGATGAAGTTTTGCCTCTGAATCAATTATGTACAAAGAGCCCTAAATCTTTCCAATGCTCTTCGAATCTGCTTACAAACCATCCAGCAGATTGTGAAAAACGTATTCTACTATCCGGAGATGCAAGCAAATGCCAATACACTATTGTTCATATCAAAGACAATCATTTGGAGTTATTACAATTAATCAATCAATACTTAATTGTATTTCCTCGGTTAGAAGAAGTTAAACTTGAATGCCAGAAGGAAGTTCAGACGAAGCACTTAATCGGAATCTATCTTGTAAAACAAGGAAAATGCAACTTATACTTTCGAAATAAATTTATTAATTACCAAGAAGGCACTTATGGTACGCCAACAATAATCGAGAGTAGCGTTCTTCAAATGACTAACTCAACGTTTAATGGTTTGGAAATTAATCTTAAAAAATTAAACTTAGAAGATATTCCTGTGGTTCAGCAGCTACCCATTGTCCCAAGAACCTCAACACTTCTAGTACCAAGCATTTGGACTTCTATGTTGTATTTGGTAATCTGTGGAATTTTGGGTTATTTCGGACTTCAATGGTTTAGAAGACGACAACAACCAGCATCAAGTCCTTCACCAGGTCCAGCAGCACTTCTGTCTCTCCCAAGAGATGCCAGAATCTAAGGGGGGAGGAGTTACCTACCGTTCACCCCATTCCCACGACATGGAGATCATCGCCGATCTTACGCAGCTTCATGCATGTGTGTGCTTAATCAGCCCTTTTAGTATTTATCTTTATTTTCTATTCCTCTATTGTAGTCTGTAGATTAGTAAAGTTATATAAGCTTTAATTATTATTCATTCATATTGTCAGAGTTAAATCAGAGTTGTGACTATTAATTTGTAACCGCTAAATTTTGTTGAGAAAAATAAAATCATTTTTAAAAAAACAATAGTGCTTCGAAGTTAATTAATTTATATATGTATTTAAAAAATATACTAATATATAAATATAAAATTATTTATATTTTTAATTTATCGTATTTGAAATAAACAAAAGTGTTCGTATTTTAATATAAATAGGTGCTTTATATTTTTTTATGATTTATTTCTTTCAACAATACGATAATTAAAAATATAAATATTTTAACATTTATTATAATTATATTCAAATATTTTGTAACGTTGAATATACAGTGGAGAAACGTTTCGGAGAACGGAATTCTATCATTAATTCGACATTAAAACGACGATTCGCTTAATATTTATTAGACATCGATGCGACATTAAACCGATGTTTCGCCCGTCCAAAATACTTCGTCGGCCCGCTTGTGGGGGGGGTGACACCTCGATTATGGGTCAACGTTGAAAGCCAACGTCGTTACGACGATAGCTATGTCGACAAGCGTACGTTTAGATTACATTGGCCCGCTCAAAAATGTTTGCTGGGATACTTAAAACTAACCAATGTTTGATTTTACGTAGAAAAAATCAGGGGGTTACATTTAAAATAAGAAAGTGGGTGCCATTTCCTGATAAACCGGAAGTAAAATGAAAGATTTATTCGATCCATAAAATTTGTTTTCTTAGATCATATAAGATACTAAAATTCTAATTTTTTATTTTCATAAATAAAGAAATACCAGGGGTGGCCCTAGTTTCATTTCCACCCGGTATGTTATGTATACATGTTTATGTATAGAATCTATTTCTTTTTTCAAAAGTTTATTTATTATCTACATTTTACTTTATATATTTTATGATTTATAGAATCCTATTTATTTTGTTTATTTATACATATAAATATTAATTTTTTAATTTCAATAAACTAAAAAAAAAATTCGTTTATTGTTATCAATCGGTTATTGTTATCAAAAGCCACAAGTCCCAATGTGATCACATTAAGCGGCGTCTACTGTATATCTTTGTTAGATAACGCCAAACGTTTCTATCCTTCAGTTTTCCAAGCCATTAAAATTGGTCTCACACTTCCAGTTACAACATGTACTGTGGAACGCTCATTCAGCACTTTGAAAGAGTCAAAACATGGACAAAATCAACTATATCCGAAAACCGATTGTCGGGGTTGTGTCTGATGAGTGTACATCGGAAAAGAATTTCAAATAATGAACATTTTATAAATGAATCCATTTCAAAGTTTGCTGAGAAACCAAGAAGGTTGCAACTTTTATTTAAAAATGTTGAAGAAAGTAATTAATCTGTTGCAAGAATTTTGTTTTGTAAGTAACATTTTTAAGAATTTATCTTGTTTAAGTTTTTAAATTTTTAAGAATTTATTTTGTTTGAGTTTTTATTTTTATACTAAAGTTATGAGGAATTTATTTTGAGTTTTCATATTTTTGCACCATGTTATTGTATCGATTTTTTAAATAAATTAGTTTGAATTTTGCATTATTTTTCGAATCTCTGCCGGCGCCCATGATTGTGGCCCACCCTACCCTAAGTAATAGAACCTATTTCGATTAATGATAGATGTTGACATTTAAACCTATGATTTTCAATGCTTTATTTTGGTTCGGTACCTATTTGCCAAAAAAAAGCAAGTTGGACGAAAGTGAGTTGTTAACCTTTAACATTTGGATTTTTAATACTTAAGTTTGGCTTGTTTCTATACAAAAAAACCAATTTGCATAAAGCTGATTTGTAGACTATTAACCATTGGTTTTTTAGAATTTGTTTTATTTTGTTTTTTTATTTGAAACCAATTTAAATTAATGTGAGTTTTTTACTTCCAACGTCTTGGAATTTGTCTGACTTCTGACATGAAACCCATTTTAAATTAGTATTAGCTGTTGACATTTGATTTCGTAGTTTTCCGCACTTCATATTAGTTTGTTTTGTTCTATTTAACCAATTTGGATAAATGAGATATGGTGACCTTTAACCTGTTATTTTTAATTTGTATTGTTTTCGAACCAATTTGAATAAACATCAGTTTTTAAGCATCAATATAATGATATTTGTTAGCCAAAAGTTAAAAATTATCTTTAATAAACTGTTCCTAATGCATTTCGGAATCATCAGAGGAAGTACATTAAAAAGCTAAAATTATTTTAAAACTGAGTTGTTGACCATTCGCTTTATCTTGTTATTTTATTTGCCAAAACCAATAAGCATAAATCCAATTTGTTGTCTTTTAACCTTTTGTTTTTTGAAATTAGTATGGTTTCAGTATTCGATATCAGTCTTATGTAGATAAACAGAAGTTTTTATTTTGAACGGCTTGGTATTTGTGTGATTTTTGACATGAAACCAATTAAGATTAATGTAAGTTGTTTATCGTTAATTTCTTGGACTTAATATTGGCTTATTTGTTTAATTAAACCAATTTGTATAAATCAGATATGGTGACTTTTAACCTCATGGGTTATAAAAATTTGTATTGTTTTGGTTTTTTACATTAAACCGATTTAGTTGATTTTAAACTTTCAACCAATTTGTTAGGCTTCTGACATGAAACCACTTTGAATTGTTGATCTTTAATCCCTTGATTTTCACAGTTGATTTGGCTTGGCAGATAATACCAATTTGGATAAAGTGAGTTGTTGACCTTCTTGGTTTTGAATACTCGATGTTGATTTGTATTTTTGAAACAAACCAATTTGGATATCCATAAGTTGTTTTTCACTGTTTCATTTTTAATATTTGACATTTGACGTGAATTGGGGATGACATTAACCAATTTATATAAATGTGACTGTCACCTCTAGGATTTCATCACTATGATTTGATTTCATCCTCTTGCATTCTTATGCAATAGTGGTCGTATTTTATTTATTTATATCCGGCAGCATGATCTTCAAATACGGACTGTGTATTCTTTTTTTGCGACAAGAAACCAATTTGTACTTGATAATGTATATCTCCATTGTATTCTAATGCTTAGTTTGCTTCAGTTTCCAGCATAAAATTAATTCAGATAAATATTAGTTAAATTCTTGATTTAAAAAAAGTTAGCCTTTGGTTGATATGGTTTTCCACAAATGACTTTAATTTAAGTGAAACTTCATAAAATAATAATTTAGTGCTATTCCGAAATATCACTTCTCCGAGGCAGTGTGTATTTTTAAAGCATAACGAGTTACTTCCGTTTATTTCTTCTTATTAACCATTTGATTTCTTAGTTCGACATCAGGAATTTTTCAGTTTTTGGTGATAGGACTAGGATTACTCTTGGCCCTTGGTACATTGTAGGCAGTGTTTATATATCTGAAAATAAAAAAAAAAATTATAAAATATTAAAGCAATAGAAATAACTAAGTTTGAACAAAAGTAATCGTTTTATATACCGGGTGGAAATGAAAACCGGGTCACCTCGATAACTTTTTTATTTATGAATAAAAAAATTTGAAATTTGGCTATGTTCTATGGTTCAAAAAACAAATTTTATGTGCATTTTTTATTTTCGAAATCACTTCTGGTTTCACCGGAAACACCATGAACTTTGTTTTTTTAAATGTAACATCCCATATTTTTATTCATGGCTTAAAATACTTTTAAAAAAGAAGTAGTTTTGAGATATTAGTTTTTATTTTTTTTGTAAAAAAAATTTTTTTCAAAAAAAAAAAGGTTTTCGAAGTCGGTGAAAAGTACCAAAACTAATTCTAAATAATTCAAATACCTAAATAAAATTGTAATTTGAAAAAAAATTTAAGTGGTTTTTGAACTATTAATTTTTAAACTTAGTTAATGAAGATTTTATCAAATATTTCACTTTTTTTAAATGCAATGAGGCCGGGTCATTCGACTTTTTAAAAAGAGGATTTTATAACGATTATTTTGGTACCCCATATGTAGAGGTATTATTTTGCATGTGCCTGTAATAAAGATATTTAATAGCTATTATTTGCCAACTTAAGAAATAAATAATTTTACTAGTTCATTTAGCGTTCTCCAGGGTGCACCGCGTGGAAGCGAACTAGTTTTACACCCCAAAAAAACGGCATCATTGCATTTAAAAAAAATGAGATATTTGATAAAATCTTCATTAACTAAGTTTAAAAATTAATAGTTCAAAGACCACTTAAATTTTTTTTCAAATTACAATTTTATTTATGTATTTGAATTATTTAGAAAAAAAATTTTTTTCGCAAAAAATAAAAACTAATATCTCAAAAATACTTCTTTTTTAAAAGTATTTTAAGCCATGAATAAAAATATGGGATGTTACATTTAAAAAAACAAAGTTCATGGTGTTTCCGGTTAAACCGGAAGTGATTTCGAAAATAAAAAATGCACATAAAATTTGTTTTTTTGAACCATAGAACATAGACAAATTTGAAATTTGTCTATTCATAAATAAAAAAGTTATAGAGGTGACCCGGTTTTCATTTCCACCCGGCATTTATTAATTAAATGATACCCAGACAGACAAAACAATATTTTTGCTTGGAATAAAATAATCATGATGTTTGGATTAAATCATTCTATTTACATCTCGGAATTATGAGTGTTTTTATGTACAAACTGATTGGCAAAAATTTTGTTTTCTTTAAGACTGGGGAATTTTGCAAAAGAGAGGGAAAGGCAGCAACCATTATTTTAACATTCTTATAATCGTAATTAGTTCTGTAAGTTTTACCTAATTTTAGTTCGAAATAAAATTCTGGGATATCGTAGAAGTGGAAATACAATAAAATTTGGAAAAATGTGCTACTTCAACTTCTACTCTCTTCCTGGGGCACATATTTAAAAAAATAAATGCTGAAACTCAAAGACTTACGAGGACCATGTAAATTTTATTTAGTTTTGTTAATGGTTACTACGCAAAAAAAAATAAAACAAACAGTTGCTATACCTCTCTCCCTTTCTCACAATTTCCCACTTAAGTTTGATAATGCAGCAAATAAAATTTTTTTTTCTGGCTAAATTAGGGTAGATAAAAAAATCGTACAATGTACAAAAAAGTTTATAATTAGACTGTTTAGCTACAAATAACACATTATGCAGCCACTTAAAAATTAGAAGACATTTTGGATATCAAAGACCTACTTTAAACACTTTTATTAGATGTAGAAGTAAAATATGTTGCCAAATATATCTTTTTCCTATTCATATACTAAATTTTATCCTGATCGTTCAAACTAATTTTTAGCAATTTAAAAAAAATCTAAATATTTTACAGAATTTAAAAGGTCTATAAAAACTTAACGAAGCAATTTTGGATTTAAATAAGTTTAGTTAAATCATCTTATTTTGATTTCAGGACTGTGTATCATTTTGTACCTACAGAACTTTTACAGAATTATGTCAACTTTTGTTTTTCAAATAGTAACATGGGTACAAAAATTTAATTCCAAGAATAATCCCAGCCAATAATATTAATACATTTTTTTAAATTATTCCTTTTTAAAATTTTTATTTGATTTTTTAAATTAGTTTTTCTATCTAAGCTAGATAAAGATTTGTATAAGATACAAAAAAACATTATAATTACATTGTTAAGCTACAAATTAATATTAATTAATATATCGTTTCAAGTTGTCATTTTGTTTTCCGTAATAAAAATCAATAACTAATTTAGATGAAGTATGTTGTTCAAAAATACATTTATTATGGATAAATTCGTATACCAAATTTTATCCTGATCATTCAAACCAATTTATAGAAATTTAAAAAAATCGAAATATTTTTAAGAAGTTAGATGTTCTATAGCAACTAGCAACTTAACAAAGCAATTGCTGATGTGCTTAAATAAGTTTTGTTAAATTATCTTATTTTAATCTCAGAATAATCGGAGCCAATAAAACAAATTCATTTTTTAAATTTTACTTGAACCCTTGATTGAAATAATTTTCTTTGTTACATACAGAGTGTCTTAGAAATGGCGCCCAAGCTCACCAGTACATTATTTACCTTTAAGTAAGTACTGCAAAATTAAAAAAAAATTCTATCCACCGTTAAAGACTTTCTTTTTATACGCAATTAGTAATCATCTTTCCTTTAAAACAGAGCGTAGACATTGAAGGTAATCAAAGACTAAAGATCTATTTATGCAGACACATTTAGCATTTATGATTTATCATTTATAATTTATCACTTAAGGAAAAGAGGTGGATTTATGCACTTCAGATTTAAGATTTAATATTTAACAAATAAGAACGCTGATTGGTCCAAACGGTCAATATGTTCCATATTCCCTTGCATTCTTTACCTAAATCAATTATTTTAAGGAAATTTAAGGCAATTTTAGGTTAGAGAATTGAGGCGATTTATGCAGCACAATTTATCATTTAAGAATTTAAGGATTTAACAAACAACCAATAAAATAGTGGTTTTCATGTCACGTGACGATTTATCATTTTAAATTTAAGAGATGAAAATATTCATCTTTTTAGCCTTTTAAACCATAATTTCTGCATAAAGTAGATAACCCATGTTGCACATATGTTAGTACCTTTGCTTTTTAAGATGTACTTTGTGATAAAAAGAGTGAAATTTTCGGATTTTTTTCGGTGTTTTGAAATAACTTTGAAATGGTAAAAGTTCTATAAAATATAAATTTTTATATATTAAATTTGAATAACAAGTAAACTTATAAGAAAAATCGGATAAGAAGTAATAGAAAAATAGAATTGGCCCGTTTTAGTCATTGCAGCGTGCATTAATTATTATCAATAAAATTTGCGGTTCTCGCGGCTAAACCCATACAATTGTATCAATCTGATATCGAAGTTAATAGTAAACAATAGGGTATAAGCTCCGCCTAAATGGCGTACGAATATGCGCAGCTTGCATAAAATGCTGTAAAATTTATGCCGTAAGATTTAAGAGATGAAGATAAAATTCTCTTACACCATAAATGATAAAACTTAAATCTTAAATTTGGTGCATGTACGGTCTCATTTAAAAGCATACGTTTATTTCTTAAATGATAAATCTTAAATGGTAAATCATAAATGTTAAATGTGTCTGCATAAATAGACCTTAAAAAACGTTATAAATTATTCACGGTTTCATGATTCACAAAAACAACATTTTAGTATTTATTTTAAATAATAATAGTATAAGTTGCATGTTTCTTCAATCATACCGTTTTAAAATGGTATTTTTTGGGAGATATACGATATCAAAGATATAAACTATAAATGTAAATTTCTCAGTTCAAATAGCGAAAAAAAAATTTACCGTTTTTACAGTACTACACGAAGAATCCAAAAAACATAGCAATGAGCTTGGGCATCAATTTAGAGGCACCCTGTATACTATTTGTGTAGTTTTTGCATTGTTTTTAATATCCCAAGTTCATAAATAAGTAAGAACATAAAAAAAAATATGTAAAAAGTAAAATTAAAAAAATACTATTGATTTTTGTTTGTATTAAAATTTAATAAAAATAAAAATGTAAATTAAAAAAAACAATTAAAAAATTATTTTATTTGTACTTTTGGGTGAGATTAGTGCCTATGAAATGTCCTGTGCCAGATATCAAAGGACCTTATTGTTTTCCTATAAGTTTTTGGGCAAAAATAAAAAATACTGTATACTTTCGAAAATACTTCCAAAACTAATTACATAATTAATTTTTTTAAGACGGTTTTCTTTATAATTCTAATATCAGCAAATAATTTACAAAAAAAGGTTCTAAGGCAGGTAACTAATTTTATTTATAATGTGTTATAAAAAAAAAATTTATATTTTTTTGTACAAATCACAAAAAACGTAGGAACCTTAATATTTTGTTTACATTTTAATTAACCATTTTTTGTGATTTGTATAAAAATGTATAAATTTTTTTTTATAATAACACATTACACATAATATTAGTCACCTGTGTTAGAGCATTTATTTTTGTAAATTATTTGCTAATATAAAAATTATAAAGAAAAGAACAGTTTGTTTAAATCAGAGAAATGCATTTGGTATTGAACTGTCTTAATAAATATGCCCTAGAAATGGTTTTTAGATTTTACATTATTTATAAAAATAGTATTTATTTAAAGGTCTAATTATTCAAAAATATTTAACATTTAAGAAATAAGAAGTAATTCATAAACTAAATAATTTAAGAAATAGACCTTAACTCTGCAATAGCAGTTTATAAAATTAAAGTTCTGACAAATTTGACAAAAGTACTATCAGATAATTATCAATTAAATTTGATTTACTTTTCAATTAAACATTAATGGCCGATCTCACCGACACGACTTAAATTTTAAGAACTACTTTAATGTCTAAGTAGTCCTTATCACGTCTCACCATCATTGGAAAGGCGAACTTAAAGCCTAAGTTTAACTTAAAATTAAGTCGTCGATATCGGCAACTTAAAACTCAACTTAACCTAAAAATTACAATTTCTCCAGAAAATAAATTAGCAAATGGCATTATAATTCCAGAAGCAATTTAATTATAATTTATATAATTAATGTTGATATCCCAAGACAAGTTTACACTGGAAATTACCATTTTAAAACCATGCTAAATCCCCATGTTTTTTTCAATATTTTCGTTTAAAAAAGACACATTTCTACAGTTTTTATTTCAAATATAAGACCAGTGGCGGATTATAATTGAACCGGCCTCAAAAAACTAAAAAAAATTATGCAGTCACATTTTTTTACCAGTCATGGTCGTTATTGAAAACTTCTATTCAAATAAACCATAAACCTAACAAACGAATTATACAATGGGTTTTCCTTTCCAGTTTCAGGCAAGTAGACTTTAAAAAAAGATTCTCTTTCTTGAAATTTCTGAGACCCACCTTCTAAAATTTTGTCGATTCGAACGAACCAGTTATACAAATAACAAATAGAGGGTGTCCCAAATAAAAGAAGTGCTCAGAAGAAAATCCTAGAAAATAGTCGAAATTTCATCAACAAGAAAACTAACAGTCAGGACCTGAGCTTTTTTGATGGGTCATTGAATTTTGATCTTACAGAAAATGTCGTTAATTCGAAATTTTGTTGTAGTTCGTAACATATTTGATTAATTTAAATGAAATAAATTAATGCCACTTTGGCTTGAAGTTAAGAAATATCATCAGAAGAATATTTTGATAGAAAAAAAATTCTTTTTACAAAAAATTAACGAGATTTCACTTTTTTCTTGATATTTACACTATCTTTGAAATAAGGCCTCTTTTGTCCCGGTTTTAAAAAAATTTAAATTTTTATTGCAAGTTTAAGATTTAATACTAGAGTAGACTGTAGACTACCAGCTAGGCTACACCTTTTCCAATAATTGTATTTCAGAAAAGATCAATTCAATTTCAGAACAAATCAATTCAATTTCAGAAACGATCAATTTTAATTCAGAATAGTCAATTGTATTTCTAAAAGCATCAATTGTATTTCAAAATAGTCAATTCAATTTCAGATCTCATCAATTGTAATTCAGAAAAGATCAATTGTATTTCAGAAAGCATCAATTGTATTTCAGAAAAATTAATTTAATTTTAGAAAAGATTTTTTTTGTAAAATATTGAGGAAGCCAAGAATTTTTGGAAAATTATTTCAATTGGGTTCAAAATTGGTGAATAAAGACTGGTATAATGTTAAATTTCTAAAGCACATTTTTATGAAATGTTCACGTGCATAATCACTGCCAAATACTCTTGACTTCCTCATTTATTTACAATTGGGTCTTTCTGAAATTAAATTTATTTTCTGAAATACAAATGATCTTTTCTGAAATACAATTGACTATTCTAAAATCGAAGTGATCTTTTCTGAAATACAATTGGAAAAGGTGGCATCGTTTTTTATTTTTAGAAATGTATTTTTTGTTTATTTTTTTGTGATTTTCAATTTATTTGCGATTAATTTCTGAAACACTTCTCCTTTATTTATAATTCGTGATTTTTGTGCAATTTTTTTGTTTTTTAACCTTTATTGTACTTTTTGAGATTTTTGTTTTTGTGTATCTATTGTTTTTCTTTTAGATTTAAACTTTTTATTAGAGATTTACAATTTAATATTAAACTACTGATTCCTGAAAATCGTTAGGTTATCATAATTCACTGAGACTTGGTTAGTTTATGTAAAGAATAAAATAAAAAAGGAGCTTGTCCCGGTTTGGCATTTTCAAAATCTGGTCACCTTAAATAAGCCCCATAATGGTACCATTTGTTTAGATTCGTAAAACTTCACATTTAACTCTATCAATTAAAAATAATCATTGTTCTATCTCTTTTACTTTAGATGCAGTAAGGAGTTACTAAAAAATGGAGGCTGTTCCAACCTATACTATTGGGTTTTTTGTCAATGAAATTTCGTCTACTTTCTAGGATTTTCTTCTGAGCACTTCTTTTTGGGACACCCTGTATAATTTGCTTCTTCTTTAATTGGGCCGTTCAGACCTTGAAACGAGCGGGTCGGAATGCTCCGACATGTTTCTCTTTCACTCTAACAGTGCTACCAACCAACAAACCTAACGTGGCAAAAATAACTAAATTATAGAGTTTTATTTATTGCATTTTTTTCAATTTTAAACATTTCAAATATTATTTTAAAAAATAAGGAATAAAAATATAATATACTACAATTTTTAATTATAAGTATAAGAAGTTTAATTAATTGTCTAATGAATTTGATTTCTATGACATTTGTTTGTACACAGTATAAATAACTACCAGTAGCGACACTCTCCCGTGTCTAACCTAGTACCATTTCTATGGTGCGTATCTGGTACCATTGAGTTTAGAACTGCAAATTACAAATGGTGACATTTCTCTATGATCAAAATAATTTTAAAGGCGTCTCCATTTGAATTTAAATACCGTAATTAATGTAATAATTGATGAAAACTGTATATTATTACATTTAAGCTTGTCAAAATCATTAAAAACTTCAATTTTAATCAAAACTTTGCAAATGTATGTTACGGTTTTATGGTTAGAAAAAGTGACGTAAATTTAAATTTGCCGCGTGCGTATCTGAGTATACATATATATATCGTCAAGGTCACCAAAAATTGTCCCTTCAAATAACAAGTAATTTGCATGAAGTGCCGCTACTGATAGTTGCCTATACTGTGGTTTGTATATATAACCTATATTTCACGGGTGTCGTTTTTGAAATTTTTATAACAGCACTTCATTTTGGGCTCCTAGATAATTCGCTAACAGATTACTAAAAATACAACATAAATCATAAAATTCTGCAACATTCCAGTTAGCATTTAAAAATTTAATTTATAGGTTATATATACAAACAAATGTCATAGAAATCAAATTCGTTTGACAAAATAATTAAACTTCTTATACTTTTAAATAAAAATTGTGGTATATTATATTTTTATTCCTTATTTTTTTAAATAATATTTAAAATGTTTAAAATTGAAAAAATGCAATAAATAAAAATCTATAATTTAGTTATTTTTGCCCCGTTAGGTTTGTTGGTTGGTAGCACTGTTAGAGTGAAAGAGAAACAGTCGGAGCATTCCGACCCGCTCGTTTCAAGGCCTGAACGACCCAATTTTAACTTTTGGTTATTTTTCACAAAAGTTCATCCAATTCCATGAAAGAGAAAACCGAGATATGTTTCCAAAGTGTCTGGAAATGCTTAACCTGCCATTTTTTTTAAATTTCGGCAATGGCCTATTAGGGGCTGCAGCTATAGCTTCCTTCACAATAACGCTTTATTATGAAGGAATATATTAATATTGTGACGTTATAAGGTCATCTTATTTTATTTCTAAAAAATAGCGGCCTCAGGCCTCCAAATGGCTAAATCCGTCACTGTATAAGACAGTAGATAAAACACATAATTATAACATTTTATATATTATCACAGAATAATCTACTATATTCTAAGATTATATTGTGATTCTGTGGTAAAATAATAAAAATCATAGAATAAAACGATGCGACGGAAGCCGAATACCAACCGAACACCAAAATCCAATCTCTACTAAACTTAGCGTAAGTATTCGTTTTATATGACTGGAGAGACATCTTATAATTTTAAGAAGAACTTAAGTGTAAGCAAGACTTTGCTAAGTTTTTCTTTAAGCACTGTTGGTGAGTTCGGCCATAAAAGTTTCATTTTAAAATGGTTTGTAATAGTATTTTTAATAATAAATGCGCTTTCAATTCTTTCGTTAATTTGTGCAGTTAAAAAAATTCAATGTTGCATGATTGTGGAAATCAAATTACAACTGTTAAAACGGTAATTATTCAATTTGCGGTAAAAGTACCAATGCTCCTGGAAATTGGAAAAGTCTCTTCTTATCAAATGTTTTAAAAATTGCAAAAAAATTAATTATTATTTTTAACTTTTTTCATAGGACTCTAAGTGCCCCCAAAACAGATTTGGGCCTTACCAGCACTGGCAGAAATCATTCTTGAAATTAGTTTCTTGTAATCATGCTACCATATAAAGAAACAAATGTTGCCTATAATTTCTCTAATGTTTTTCAAAAAAATAAAATTATTTTATAATCTAATTATAGTATACATTATACCATTAATTTAGGTATTATTATTTGAATTAAAACTTATTAATAAGAAAAAATAACATATTTTAAAAAAATTATTAGAAAAATTTTTAATTGTACAGTCGAACTTCTATATAACGTTTCATCACGGGAACCTTAAAAAAATTCGTTATATAGAAAATTCGCTATATAGAAATTCGTAATTTTGATATAAAAAATATGTTATTTACTTTATACCTTTTTATTTTACCTAAAAATATGAAAAGGCGTTGTTTTTAATGCGCATGTTTTACAAAAACTAAATTTGCTCCAAGTCGGAGGTATAACTTATAAGTAAACCTTATAAAAAGATTCGACAAATCTCGGAATTTACGTTCATTTCTAAAAATTCTAATTAATTACCTGATTTTCTATTATTCTTTACACTAATCTAATATAAAATTCTCCGAAATTTTTAAAATTGGCCATGCATTGACTTAAATTTATGAAAGATTCTAATATTTACGTAAAAAAAATTTGTTATACGGAAACTTTAATTCGTTGTAAGGAGTAAAAAATACATTAAAAACGCCTTCAAGGTGAAGATTCTCAAAAAAAATTCGTTATATAGAGAAATTCGTTAGATGGAAGTTCGTTATAGGGAAGTACCTATTATTGTACCTAATATAGTACCTATTATTGACAGTGATTATTGTTGGAATTAAACTTTTTGTAATCATATTAGCATTTGAAAAACGAAAGTCTATCGTTTGTCATTGTTAAGTTTTTGGAAAAAAATAAAATCTGATAAAAGTATTGTTTAAACCTATAATTTGACTTATTTAAATTTGATCAATAATAATAGAGCTACTTCAGTGGACGTTTTTTATACTCTTTATTTTTATGCAATAATGCAAGGATATTGATAGATCCACCGGTAAGGTATAAAACGTAATCAAAAATATAATATCGCCTATTGCCTTATTAGCATTTATTTATTAGCATTTATTCATAGCATAACTGCTTTGGCTTTACACTAAAATCCCCAAAATATTGTAGCTTAACGTAGGTACTTGTGCCTAAAGTAAAATCAAATGATAGTAAATCGGCCTAGTTTAAAATAGAGCACAACTGTATTTGTGGCTAAAGTAAAAACGTAAAAGAATTGATTTAAAAACCAGAAAACCGTGTTCGCACTTAAGGTGCATAGCAGTTAAAAAACCTGGTTTAAAAAGATGTGTATATTCACCCGGAAGCCCGGCCGTTTAACCTCAATACTACGGGGAGTCGTAAACTGTGCAGAAACGATGATAATTTTGAATTGCACAGAAATAAATTATAACCCATCTGATGATTTACTAATTATCTCACCAAAAAATAAATAAGCTAAAGGTAGTTTTTTTTTTGATAAATTTATTCAATACCTCTTAATTGACCACCGCCAACGAAGTATGAAATATCCTATTTAATAAATAAAGAAGAGTTGTACTTTTTAGTTTGTACAAAATTCAAAATCTAGTTCTCCAATCATTAAAATTTGATAAAGTCCAATTTCAATTTTTAAAATTTTCTGTAAATTTGTTTTTCGTTTTATTTTAGTTTCTCTATAAATACTGCTATAAAAAGTGGAAACATGAACGCATCGAATCAATAATCAATACTGTTATCGACAACGTATTTCTTAATTGTATTTATTTTATTATTAAAAAAATCTTATTACAAAAACCTGAAAAACAAAGAAAATGCAAAATTACATTGTATAACATCAAAAAATTAAAATGAAATAGAGAAAATTATTTTTTTATTGTATGTGTAAAAATGTTAAAAAAATGTATGTTTTATTGGCTGAGATTATACTTAGAATTATATTTTTTACTCTTATTGCCATTTTATTTTTTTTTGAATTTTTTATATTTTAAAGTTTTTTACACAAACAATAAAAAAATCATTTTCTCTAATGCATTTTTTTGTGTAATACAATATAATTTTGCGGTTTTTTTAATACCGCTTTTTAAATTTTTTTGTTTACTCATTAAAATGAATTTATAAAAAAATACATACAATTAAGAAATAAATTGTCGATAACAGTTTTAATTAATGGCATTGATTATAAAAAAACAAGAGAAACTAAAAACAAATTTAAAAAAAATTATAAAAATAGAAATTGGACTTTATCAAATTTTAATGATTGAAGAACTAGATTTTGAATTTTATACAAACAAATAAGTACGAAACTCTCGTCTTTATTTACTAAATAAAATATTTCATATTTCGCAATTTCATTGGCATTGGTCAAATAAGAGGTATTCAATAAATTAGCATATTTTTTGGTAAGAAAAAATTAATAAATCGAAATCATCAGATGGATGATAATTTAGCGCAGTTTACAAATCCCCGTCAAATAGTAGCGAGGTTAATCGGCCGGGCGTCCGGGTAAATCTGCACATCGGTTTAAAAAAGCAAAAAACCATATTAGCGCCAAGTCAAGCATGCCTTCAACACTCCCTTTGGTTTTTTTTAAATTGCGAATTGCTGACCCCTGCTCTATATTGCAATAAAGAAAAATAATTACCTGATGTAGGTTATGCACTTTCTTAATTCAAAATACGCAACTTTTGGTTACTTTCAAAACTTCTTGGGGTTGTTTTTTAACTGGATCTTTCTTACTGTAGAAATGTTTCATACATAAATGATGTCATTGGTTCAGCAAATGGACTTGCACTCCGTGACGCAGCAACTAACTTTGCTTCTACTCATAAATCAACGGTAGATATTCTTCAACAAACTTAACATCTTCTGATATTATTTAAAAGAACCTAAAAATGATAAATATTAGTGAGCAGCAGATTTATAATATTTATTGCTCCTATTGAATCAATTTAATAAACGTTTATTAGTGATGAATATTTTACTCACTTTTTTATAATAAATAAAAGGGTAATAGTATAAAGGGCTCATATACAAATGCTGGAGCGTAAATATGAGATATTTTATGTTCATGATGCACAAAAAATTAAATTTTCTTCTTATAAAATCACAGCATCACAGGAAAAAGCATGCCAAACAAATGCTGTCAAGAGTCAAAACTGTCAAGTGGCTGACAACAGCAAGGGTACGATCCACCTAACGTTCAGGACCAACGGTTGGGTACGTTCCACTAGATGCCCGAATACAATGATGGGAACGAGTCGCAAAACATAGAGCTCATTTATTATCATCGTTCGAGAAATAATGGAAATTTTAACTAAATATTAATGGCGCTATAAATGGACGATATTCTGTACTTATCAGTGTCAAAATAGATTTATTATTCAAAGCTTCAGTAAAGCTCAAAAAACATGTACCAATGCATTAAATGGAAGAAGTAAGTACCGAATATAGAAGTCCATATTTTTACCACCAGAAGGCGAGCGGGTTCTTAACACAGTTCTTAATATTCCGAATAGTGTGCGAGAAATGGTGTGCTATATAGTAGCCTAAAGTTTCGTAGCCTAACGTATTTGTGATTTGTGCCTAATGCAAAAGTGTATAACTGCTAAAAGGCCTAATTTAAAAATCCACAAAAACGTATATGCGCTTAAAGTAAAAGTGCATAATAGCTAAAAAGCCTAATTTAAAAAACCACAAAACCGTATTTGCGCCTAAAGTGAACAATAAACAAGACTGATTGGTTACGATCCGAATTACATACAAAACTTTATCTACTTGCATAAGTGATGAATATTGAAATAGGTAAATTAAAATAAATCAAAATTTATTGACAGCTTAGGGTTATCAATTTGGAGACCATAAAGTAATCATTATGGGTGTTTTTTATGATTTGGTGCCTATAATAAAATCGTTACCATGGTTATTTCCTTATGGGCCTCAAACCGATAAAGAATAACGTTATTATGACAATCAAATTGACACAAAAATACGAAGGAGCTTCTGGAGATGGCACAAGTTTTGTCGAGTATTTTTTTGTAGAGGGATATGGAAAGCAGACAAGTGTCAAAAAGCTAAGAAAACGGTTACACTGATTTTTACTAGTTTTAATGTTTTGATTAATCTGATGATATTTTTTTTAAAGACAAATGTTTTTAATTATGATTTGTACTTCCTTCTAAAGTATTTAAATATACCAAATAAATATTCAAAATATACAAACTTATGTTTAATCCATAAATAGTTATATTGTACTATCCCCTATTTATTAAATTCGTAAAAATTGGATATGTTTTTGTGGGAATACTGTACGGGATAAAAGTTTTTCATTAATTTTTCAGTAATCAGTGCCTAAAAAAACTATAAAAATCACCCCCATTACATTCAAGACAATTTTTTCATCGTTGACCTGTATTATTAATAAGCAATAAGTAGCAAAATAAAGCCAACATTTATATTTTCTAGAATATTCGCACATGCCCAGTGTTGGCACACTTTGTGCAATTTGCCTGTGAATTTTCAATACGTCCTTTTTGCAGGTCATAAATTAAAGTAGAAACCCTTTTTGTTTATTTTTAATTTATTATGTTTTTTTATATACAGGGTGGAAATGAAACTAGGGCCACCCCTGGCATTTCTTTATTTATGGTAATAAAAAATTAAAATTTTAGTATATTTATGATCTAAAAAACAAATCTTATGGATCGAATAAATTTTTAATTTTACTTTCGGTTTATCAGGAAATGGCATCCACTTTCTTATTTTAAATATAACCCCCTGATTTTTTCTACGTAAAATCAAACATTGGTTAATTTTAAGTATGTTTATGACAAAAAAATATTTTTTTTTCAAAACTTTGAGAAAAATATTTAATTAGGGGTGGCCCTTATATCATCCCATTTAAAAAAGTAAAGATATTTCCAAAAAACGCTTCTTGAAAATTAAAAAAAATAATATCTCAAGAACGGTGAAATAAATTTTATAAATTACAATTTATTTTACGGATTTGTATTATTTAAAAATAGTTTTTGTAGGTATTACTCAAATTTTTTACCAAAAAAAAATTCAACATTTTTTCTTAAAATTTTGAAAAAAAATTTTTTTTTGTCATAAACATACTTAAAACTAACCAATGTTTGATTTTTCGTAGAAAAAATCAGGGGGTTACATTTAAAATAAGAAAGTGGGTGCCATTTAATTTTAATAATTTATTTAAAAAATCATGATGTGGACAATCTATTTGTACATTTAAGTTCCTAACTAATACATTATTAGTACTTTTATATATTTCTATGTTTTCTAAGTAATTTAATAAGGAATTGTCAAGAACTGTATGCAAAATTTTAATATTGTCTTCTATAAAAGTATGCTTAGAACTAATAATGTGATCAGCAAAATGAGATTTATCAACATTTTTCAATCTAATGGCAGCAGAATGTTCTTTTATTCGAATAGAGAATGATCTCCTAGTTTGTCCAATATATTCAGCATAACAATCATTACATTTTAATTTATATATACCACTTTTCGAAAGTACATTATCTTTTTGTTTGTTATTTTTGTAAGAATTTAGAGAGTTTTGAAAGAAATATTAATGTTGTAAGATTTAAATAAATTAAGAAACTGATAACAATTTTGATTAATATAGGTAATAGCAGCATATTTAATAGAATTTGTTGAAACCGAAACAATTTGTGAATATGCATTTTTGTACATTAATTTAAGTCTAGTTTTCAATATAATTCGTTTAATAATTGAATCTGGAAAATCATTATTTTTGCCAATAGATCTAATTGTATTAATTTCAATTTCAAAATCTCTACATGACATAGGAATTGTAAAAAGTCTATATGAGAGACTATAAAATGATGCAAATTTATGTGAAACTGGATGATTTGAATT
Source organism: Stenus bimaculatus (assembly GCA_963971135.1). NCBI lineage: Eukaryota > Metazoa > Arthropoda > Insecta > Coleoptera > Staphylinidae > Stenus > Stenus bimaculatus. The sequence goes on along the minus strand of OZ020182.1, from coordinate 30,175,101 downwards.
AAAATTAATTATAGTCTCAGTAAAACTGGGTTTGCGAAAAATTGAAAAATTTAGTTGGTTCGATGACCTAAAAATATTAATATCTAAAAAGGAAATTTTATTATTAAACTCTTTTTCTATTGTAAATTTTATATTTGTATGTATTGTATTAACTAAGTTAAGCAAATAATTTGCATCAGAATCATTGCCTTCTAAAATAATTATAATATCATCCACGTATCTACGCCAAAATGTTACCAATTTAATACAGTTGTCTTTTGAATTAAAAATTTTTGTTTCTATATTTTTCATGAAAATGTTTGCCATAAGTGGACTTAAAGGAGAACCCATGGCTAAACCATCTTTTTGTTCATAGAAATTATTATTAAAGATAAAATAATTTTGCTTTAAAGAAATATCTAAAATGGAAATGTAATCTTCTATATCATTATTACCTAAACCAGTATCTTTTAAAAGATCATTAGTTAGTTTAATGCATTCAGAAACTGGAATAGAAGTAAATAAATTAACAACATCTAATGAAAACAATAACATATTGCTATTAATTTGGATTTCTGATATTTGTGAAACCAAAGAGTAAGTATTTGTAATGCTGAATATATTATTAAAACCAGTAATATCTATTAATTTTGAATTAAGCCATTTAGCAAGATGGTAAGTAGCTGTGCCAACAAAAGAAACCACTGGTCTTGATGGAAATAAATTGGGATGTAAATTTGTTCAATCTCTGAAATCTAGCTTATGTAATTTTGGAAGTCCATAAAGTTTTGGTAATTTTGGATTTGAATTTTGAAACATATATTTATTGAAATTTTTTAATTCAATATTATTAAGTACTGTTTTCAATTTCTTAATAAATGCAATATTTGGATTTTTATTAAAAATAGTGAAATTATTATTGATTAAAAAATTATTAACCATAGAATTATAGTCATCATTATTAAAAATAACTGTTGTATTACCTTTATCTGCTCTTGTTAAAACTAGATTTTTATCTTTTATTTTTGATTTTAAACTTTTAAGATTATTCTCAATTTTGTAAATGTTAGAATCATTTTTTGGAATATTAATTTTCATAATATTTTTTAAAATTTTTATTGTTTCTATTTTAACTGAATCTTTATCAGGTAATAAGAATCTATCTATGGTATTTAGAATTTCCGAACCTAATAATTCTATAGAATTATTTAAATTATAAATATGAGAATTTTATTTAAGTCCCATACCAAGTATTTTATATTCAATTTCTGAAAAAGTAGTTGAGGAAAAATTCAATACTCTGTCAAAAAATGATACATTGTTGATATTTGATTTAAAAACATTCTCAACATTAAATTTAAGATTGTTTAAATTATAAATATGAATAATATTTTCTGTATTTAAAGAATCATCAATAACATTCGAAATAATGTTAGGTTGGTCATCTGTTATATTAGAAATATTATTATTTAAATTATCATTAATTGAATTAATGGTGGAAAATTTAGAATCATTTGTAGTAACTATATTAGAATTTAAAAAATTATTTGGTAATAAAACATTTTGATCACACAAAGTATTAGTTGTAAATACATCATTATTAATATTCGGAATATTAACATTTGTATTTATATTAGAAGAAGTTAAAGTTAAATTATTATCATGGTAATTTGAATTGTTATTGTTTTTATTGGAAATTCTAACATTATTAGAAATATTATTTGGTTGATTTTTCTGTTTAATATCTCTATTTTTTAACAAATTATTAAGTTTATTAGATAGATTTAATCTAATTTTAGTACCTATCTCAAACGTAAAGTCTCTAAATTTTGTATCAAGAATATCAAATTCAATATTATGCAAACTTGAACTTAAATATTTGTGTATATTAATTAATTCAATATTGGTAAATTCTAAATCTCTATATGTTAATCTGATTGAGATATTTAACCAATTGAATTTAGCATTATTAATTATGTTTTTCACAAATTCTTCTTTACAGTTTGAACTGATATTAATAAATTTTGGAATTATCTTGTTTTTCTTACATTCATTTAGAAACCAAATGCGTTGATTAATCTTCGTCCTTTTGATAAGTAGTTTTCTATATGCAAGAACTGGATTGGTCAGAATCACCTCCATTATAAAATAAAATAAAAAATTCTTGCGAGGATTTGGATAATCAATATTAATATCGAAAAATAAAGAATTCTTATTATCCAACTTTATCAACAATTTATTATTGCAACATGTTTCACCAAATCATTGGCTTCATCAGGCAAAACTACAATATCTTATTATTTATAAAAAATATATAAATATAAAAGGAAACTTACAATTGAATGTGGATAAAAATAAAAATATTAACAGAAACCAATCCAAATATAAAAATATAAACAAAAACCAATAAAAAATAATATAAACTTCTTCCAAAAAAATATTATTAAATTATTAAATTAATTAATTATTAAATTATTAAATTAATTATTCAATTATTAAACGAATTATATTGAAAACTAGACTAAAATTAATGTACAAAAATGCATATTCACAAATTGTTTCGGTGTCAACAAATTCTATTAAATATGCTGCTATTACCTATATTAATCAAAATTGTTATCAGGTTCTTAATTTATTTAAATCTTACAACATTAATATTTCTTTTAAAACCAATAACTCTCTAAATTCTTACAAAAATAACAAACAAAAAGATAATGTACTTTCGAAAAGTGGTATATATAAATTAAAATGTAATGATTGTTATGCTGAATATATTGGACAAACTTGGAGATCATTCTCTATTCGAATAAAAGAACATTCTGCTGCCATTAGATTGAAAAATGTTGATAAATCTCATTTTGCTGATCACATTATTAGTTCTAAGCATACTTTTATAGAAGACAATATTAAAATTTTGCATACAGTTCTTGACAATTCCTTATTAAATTACTTAGAAAACATAGAAATATATAAAAGTACTAATAATGTATTAGTTAGGAACTTAAATGTACAAATAGATTGTCCACATCATGATTTTTTAAATAAATTATTAAAATTAACTTTATAAACAAGTATGCAACTATTAAAACATCATTACATCATAGTGTGTTTCATAAATAAAATATTTTGTTTGACATATTTGTCAGTGCAATTACATTTGCCTATTTTTTACATATTTTTTTGGAAGAAGTTTATATTATTTTTTATTGGTTTTTGTTTATATTTTTATATTTGGATTGGTTTCTGTTAATATTTTTATTTTTATCCACATTCAATTGTAAGTTTCCTTTTATATTTATATATTTTTTATAAATAATAAGATATTGTAGTTTTGCCTGATGAAGCCAATGATTTGGTGAAACATGTTGCAATAATAAATTGTTGATAAAGTTGGATAATAAGAATTCTTTATTTTTTGATATTTCTAATTTTTTATTTTCATAAATAAAGAAATGCCAGGGGTGGCCCTAGTTTCATTTCCACCCGGTATATATGAATTTTACGTTTTTTGTTAAGTATGAATTTTATGTTTTTAAAGTATTGGCTTGATGTTTCTTTATTAAATATTTGATTTTTATTAAGTATATTGTTACTTATCGCTTTTCTTTGCAGTATTTAGAAAACTAAAAATGGCAGACAAAATTTCTATTTATATAGATGAATAATTAGCGTAAAAATACGCAACTTTGTTCAAAACTAACCTACCTCGTAACTCTTATAATAAGCCAGATTACCATACATATACAGGGTGTACCATTTGACGTTGGACTGTATGGGTATCTTTGTTATTATTGGAGATAGAAAGTCAGTTAAATGGACAAAGTAGTACAGATTTTTTCGAATATTAATAATTCATTTACAAAAAAATATCGCATCGTTCCTGCTCTATCTTGAAAATACAATAGATAGATAGTTCTTTATTCGTTTTGCCATTATTACATATAATACAATTGTACAGCAAATATTACAAGAGGCTTATATTTTAAATGGATTCAAACAGTCAGAGGTAAAAACTTACAACTTAAAGAGTCATATACATTACAATAAAATTAATCAGATGCGATTTTCAAAATATTGCTATAACTTCTTTATTTTCGGTGGTACTAAAAAAGTTTTTTTGCACTTCCAAACAATAATGAGCCATTTTACTCTCTTAATGGCAGAAGTAAAAGTAACACATTTACTACCAAGTATTCATTTAATCTCTAGGGATTAAAAGTCCCATAACGGTTCATTTAATCCCTTGGTATTAAAAATATTTCATAGTTAGATATTACAAACACAGATGGCGCGCAAGTTTTTAAAAATAATTGTTTCTGAATTCTGAATTATATTTGATAATTTAATACGTAAGTATATTTCTAATATTACTTACTATAATAATTTTTAGGGTTTTTTTATTTGGGAAAGGAATTTATTATAGTTTTTTGTCTTAAATTCAAAAAATTTTATTGACAAGAAATTCTAACCTCTAAATTGTCTTGTATTATTTATTAAGATATCTAATGGTTTTATCTAATGTAGTATTCTAAATGCTTATATTTATATAATTCAAAAGATTTTTGTTAGTTGTTTAAGTTTCTAGAAGATAAACCATAGAATGTTTCATCATCACTCGGAAGTTCATGCAGACTGATCCGTATCGAATCATGGTATAGGTACTTAAATTTTTAATAATATTTAATTTATCATAAATTAACCGATCAATTGATTTTAGGTTTCCGATGTGCTTCAAAATTATACAAGACTGGAGAAAACAACACAAATTTATTAATAGATATGTACATTTACAAATTACTAAATATAAATATGTACGTTTACTCTAACATTACAATCAATACAATTTGTTAGACCAAATAAAGGAGGTACAACTTGTTCAATTATTTTTTTTAATAAGGTGACGGTTTTATGTCTGGCTCAGTAGTTATTTGCATTCGAAATAACCATTGTCCCAAAATTGAAAATGTTTGTTCAAATAATTAATTCTAAGTGCAAAAAATTTAATATGCACTGCTGGAGCAAAGTGCATTTAATCCTTCGTGTGGTTGTTGCCCTCGACTACGTCTCGGGCAACAATTTCCACACTCAGGATTAAATTACTCACTTTGCTCCCTTGGTGCATAAATAACTATTTTACACACAGGGTGTAAAATGAAAAATTACATCGACATGCGGTTTTCGATGGAATATACAATAGGCGAGTTAACGGGACTATAGTTAGGAGTTGTTACGAATTTCCATAACTACAAGCGTTTTTTCGCGACTAACAGCTCGTAACAGTAGTTATAGGGAGTAGTTAGTACTTATTACGCCATACGCAGTAACAACTTAAAACACCGCGAAAACGCATTGGTTACTATATTTTGAAATCTGACTCTTTTCTAAACTAAAACATCGGTATAGAAGAATAGAGAATAAAATAAAAAATAACAATGATACAATATGGAAATACATTTAGCTAAATCACAAAAAATATATTTATATTTAGTCATAAGTTCACAATGAAACTGATAAAAGACCAGATTCTGGTCAAATCATTTATGTTTAAAGGCCTTTAAACAGGTGTTATTTTAACGTGCAGCTCTGGCTTGTTTGTGCATCTCTAAATTCGAAATGTGCAGCTCTAAATTTAAATTTGTGCAGTATTAATTGAATTAATTTTATGAAAGATAAAACTAAATTAATCTGTTTATTGCACCTACCACCTAATACGAATACGCCTCCCACCCTTTTTCATAGCCAGCCACAGCTGCGTAGCTCGTAGGCACATTTTTATTTGCAAAGCGCGTTGGATTGTTGCGAAATGCGTAGTCAGTGTTCGGTGTTTCAGTTTTCAGTCACTAATTCAGTATACTCGGATAGTCTATTCAATTCAACGTGATCACGTAAAGGAGCATCGCAAAGCAAAAAGAAAATTATTATTAATTAATGAAATAAAATCAGTTTCTTTTTTCTAAAATATTAGTAAATTCATAATTCCATTAAATTTCGCAAAGTAACCAAATCTTGTAAATCATGGATAAAAAACAAAAATGCGAAAAGCAGGGAAATTTATTAAATCTTTTTAAATCTAAAAAAAAGATACACAGATAATTATTCTCAGACAATTTCACCACAAGAAATTAAAGAAACTGAACTATCTAAACCGTCTTCAGTTTCAATTGAAGTGCTTGATAATATACAATCAAAATCAAGTTTTAGTTCAGAGTTAATATCCAACAACATTCAGATTGCATCTACTTCAACATCGCAAATTACATCTTCCTCAACCTCAACATCGCAAATTGCATCTGCCTCAACATCGCAAACGTTGGAATACAATTCAAAATATTTACAAATTTGGAGTCAAAACGGAAGAAGACGTGCATTTTGTATTCCATGTAATAAATACAGTGAAATTGTTCGCCGACAAATACGAATCCAAAACTGCCACCTATTACAACAAATGCAGGTACAATTTATAGACATGAGTAGTAATGAGGATACTTTTTCGTTGACAGGTGATTGATTTATGACCTTTTCTGTCTCTTTCTACTGCAGGTGTCCATTTGTGTCTCTCTCACACACATGTTCCTTTTTCTAGCAACGCAGGTGGTCGTTTGTTTTCGGAATTTGTTTTATGACTTTGTTTACGCCGACCATATGTCTTTTTAACGAATTTTGGTTTATGACCTTCACTATCTCTAATGCAGGTGTCGAGATGATTTAAATTGTATTTTCTTGATTGCACGTGCAGCACAGGTGTTCTTTTATGATGACGTCAGATTTATGACCTTCTCTGTCTGCAGGTGTCCTTTTTGATTCACGACATGTTTCGACATGTTTTAACTTGTATTTTCTTGATTGCACGTGAAGCACAGGTGTTCTTTTGTCATGACGTCAGATAATAACGCAATATAAATGTTGGTGCCTAAACAGTAACCATCAGTGCAGATCAAAAATTGTTCCTCGAAGACGATGTCGAACTCAAAAATGCCAAAAAAATTCACCAGGTGTAATAAAACTTTGAAGATGGGGAAGCAAGCTAGATTTAAAAATTGTGCTCCGTATAACGATGATGCAAATATTAAAACTTTTTCAATAAGAGTTTGGTGATTGGTGAAGAGAACTGGGATGTTCCCGACGCATACAATAACTTTAACGGTGGAGAGAAGATTCCGGGTGCCATAGATGACTAATAATTGTGGTGAGAAGAAGAGGTTGCTTAGGGAAATACAACTACCTTTAAACCCTAGCGGAAGTAAGATGATAAGATTCGGTTTGGATCCCTACTCGGAGTTAAAAGTGACCGTGATTATTTGCAAGCCTAAACTGGATAACGGGCCGCGCTTTTCTTTTGAAAATTTTAAAAACTTCCTACATGCACTACCAGAAGCCTTAATTACGTTTAAGAGTAAGGAATTAGCATGGCCTATTACCGGAGCACTCCCTGCAGGTCAAAAGAGACTACGTCGAGGTGAAATGTTTTAAAGAAGATGAATTTACCGTGTGTCTAGGTGAAAAATCTCTGGAGGCGACCAACATTAATACATCATGGTTTAGCGACATCATGAATAGAATCGGATTAATTGATTACAGTCCAATCAATCGTTATATTGAACTGGTATGGTCTCAAACCACGGAGGAGCCATCAGAAGAGTTATTCTGGAATGAGTTATTGAAAATGCGTAACGAAAACGGGTGCGATGAAGAACTTGTAAGTGAGATGCTTTTAAAATTTCCCAAGTTTTTAAAAGAAGAGGTATCAAGAAAAGTTAACAATAGTGTTGATTACAGAAATTTTATGTATTGAAATGTCTAATATTATAATATTGTAATAAAATGTAATGGGTAGTTTATTTAAATAAAAAATATTATATGAAATTGCTTTATTTTATTATACCTTACATATCAATTGTATATAGAACATGATTTATATATAGAACTTATAATTATACTAATTTAAAAATACAGTTTAAATAGCTTATTAATTACAGAATCATTATTTTTCAAATTATCAGTAAATAATGAAAGAAAATCTTTGAAATTACCATTATTAACTAAATATAATAAAATAACTAAACAATATTTTCCGCATACATCAGAATTTACATGTTGCAAAATTTTATCATTATACAAAACACTTTTACAGTGGCGGTTTAAGAAAATTAAATGATCGTTATTTATAGGAGGACGTCCAAAACTGTCAAAATATACTCCTTCTTTGTCTTTATTGATGTAGATAGCGACCCAGTGTTCACCAAAATCCCAGGACGCCATCGTGTTTGCAATTATAAGGCAGGATTTACGTATCATTCGGGGTAGCTGATTAGAAGCACAAACGTATCCTGCATGATGTCTTGCTTGTAACTTGGATAAACAATAACGCAATTCGAGAGTATTCATTGGTCTAGCTCGAGTAATCAACTTTGACATTTCTGTTTTTATCAAACTCTCCGAAAATAATGCAATTTAAGCTTTCTCGTAAATTAGCGCCGAATCTAACTTCGAGGCTAAGTGATCCTTGCTTAACCAAATTCCACTGATTACACATGTTGGCTGATAAGTCAGGTGTCAAATCAAAAGCCATTAGGCTAAAACCATCATTAAAATCGGATCTGGAGATATTATTTCCCTCATTTGTATAATGTATGCCCGTTCCAGAAAATAAAGTATGATATGCCTGAACAAATAACCCGTTATTTTAAAAATCAGGTGTGATTGCTCTAGAAGGAACCTGGCGGCCGTCTATATAACGACTGATATAATTTATGTTGCTATGTATGAAATTAAAGGGGTTACTGGCTAGAGTACCATTGTATGCTACATTGGAAACAAAACCAATGATACATCAATTACTATACTTGTGGTATAGTAATGACTTTTACATCTGTTCTTGTAATTGGATACTTTGCCGTTGATATCTCTAAATCTTGTGCGTGAGCCAAATGAACTGTGGGACTAATTTTTACTCGTCGTACAAGAAGTCCGGCTTCCAAAATTACAACCTTAACCCCTGCAACGGTTGATAATAGGACAGACGCATCCTGATTGAATATGTCACAGTACAAGTGACCGATGAGGTCTACACTTTTACTCAGTGCAAAAAACTATTTTCTAGCCTGAAATCCGCTATTATCGTCACCTATCACATTCATAGAACCATGAGTGTCATCGTACCATAAACCAGCGCTGAGATGAGTACTTTTTGCTTCCGAGCCATAATTTAGTAAGGTCTCTATGTAGGCTCTATAGGCGTAGGTATTACTTGGTGGGGAAAAAAGTTTCTGATTTAAATATACATCAACCTGAGTGAAAAGGGTGTGAAGAAAATTATTAGCGCAGCTAACGGTTGCATTTTCTGCAGCAGTAAGAGCTGTACTATTGTAGCGTTATAATTTTATAAAACTTTTAAATCATTGTTAGAGACGTTTGATACTAATAATTCGTTAAGGAAAAGAAAATACGTTTGTTGAATTTGATAGTTTATTAAATGTAAGCTTGTCATGTAGCGCTTCATTTTCAATTGGTTAATTATTCTGCGTATCCACCTTCTCAGAGAATAACTGCTCTTAGGTTTATCATTTCTTTTAATAGGCTCGGTTTAGAGAATACCTTGTTAATGGTGTGGTCCGATTTTATTTTAAGATCCAGTGCACCGAGTCATTTATTATCATCATTGGAGTTTCTGGTAGTTGGTGTGACCCTACAATGGGATTAATATTATTTTGGGTTTCACTTAAGTCAAAATTACTTACCTGGCTTTTCAGAGTTTTATTGGTAGCTTTTTTTCGTCTGATTCTTTTCAATGTTTATGTGCAGTCATCGTCTCGTGTGTTTTAAATGATAAAATGTCGGGTTTAAATGATAAAGTAGATAATTAAATAATTAATATTTCAGTACTTACTTCTTTTGCTTTCCTCGTGCACTGATAATTGACGCGGAATTTAGGAGGTTAAGGATGTCAGCTGTCACTTGGTTTGACAGTGTGAGTTGTGTTGCCGCTGTCTAGGTGCTTAGGTTAACTACTTGATGCTACTGGGTGTTTTCGCACCGTGCAGTAGTACAGGTGTGTAATATATTTTTTTAGGCCCTTGATAATATTTGTTTTTTTTGTGTTAAAATTTTGCGGTAATTGATAGGTCGCGTAGATTGGTGACCATGAGGTAATTCCTAAAGTTGGTGTGCCTGCTTTCAGGGGATTTTGGATCGTCTTCCGATTTCGGAAATTTGAGAGAGTCTTTTCTGGTTTCGTCTGCGTTACGATTAAGTCGTGATTATACAGTGAGTTCCATCCAGTTTTTTTGATTGTGATTAATTTCGAAGTTTCGTCGAAAATAGGTGTTTGTGACCAGTTGTATGACTGATTATTCGATCGATTATTACAATCTCCGCCTTAGGGTGATTGAATCTGCGAATTTTTCTACTCAGCACGCGGAAACCAAAACCACGTTGAAAACACGTGAAGCCGAATTCCATCAAAGGTAATCACGAGGTTTTTCCTTGTACTCTTGGGCTAAATTTTATCTCTCTAGGCTTTTAATTTTGGGCTTTGATATTGCATTATTCTGGAGCGTTGTTGGATGCTGGTTCCCGAAATTTTCTTTGACGTCGGATTGGAATCCGCCATCTTGGGCACCATTTTGGCACGTGCGTTCCTGCTTTTCCTGCTCAATTTCCTCTGGGTAATTTTGATTACGTCTTCGCCATTGCGGATAAGGAGGTTACGAAGGGGAGAATTTGGGTTGCAGAACTAAGGGAAATTTTGAAACAACCACCTACTCTACACTTCCGTAATTTTTGTGAGTTTTTAATTAATGTTTAAGTATTATCAACTGAAACAAAGTAAAGTGTTTCTTAATAATTGCTTTATAATTGAGTAATTAAATTTACCTTTTTTTTTGTAAGATTGTTCACCACTATGAATGTGCGTGATTTCCAACTGTAAATACTTGTAAAAATTTTTTTTGATCAATTTCATTTTAAATTCATTTAATCGAAGTTGGTATTTAACCACCATCAAATTAAATCTTGTTTGATTCAATTTTGGTATGGGTATTCAACCATATCGTTACCTTTTGTGCTAATTTTTTTGCGTTGGTCATTTTGATCAAATTACTCCTTCAGAGTACATGATATTGCTTTCAACTTTCGCTACTTATCACTTAGTTTTATGTAAGACTTATTTTGTAAAATGCGGTAGGCCTATATCATTACATTTAGTTTGCGCTACGCAATTAGCTTTAAGTTACGCTATAATATTTTATTTTTTGCTGGGCTTTATCCCTTGTTTTGAGGTGTGCTTGCCACATCATTCTAGTGAACATTTTGCTACGTTAGGTCTGCACTGGCCTTACGTACTTTTTGTATTAAACAACATCTTGACCTATGGTCAATATTGTATTTAATTTGTATATAGCTATTGACACTGGAAAGGTTAAACTAGCCTTATGTAAATTCGTTTTTATTGATCAAGCTAGTGATCTATGGTCAATATTGTTTATATTTTGTACATATCTGAAAGTTTTTTTTTATTGATTAAATTGGTAATCAAACAAGTTTGTTATTTTCTTTGTACCCTGATTTATCTTTTATTGCTGACAGCTATTCCATACTTATCTGAGTCGTACTTTACAGGTAACATTTACAAAAGCTTATTTGGGTTCAAGTACGTGGCGCCCAATCATTTTTTTTTTCTGAAACCACGGCATTCACGACTAGCTGGCCGTCAACTTAAATAGGCAAAATTAATAAAAATCCAAAATCAAAAAAGGGAAGCCACACTATCTCCTTTTACAACCTTTACTTTCAAATGCAACAAAGTATGCGATAAATCAAAATATTCGTCTCCATTTCCTGGTACAATAAATTCTATGGGCGAATCTTCACTTAACGATGAAAGAGGTTTGTAATCAATCCAGCTTCCGCTTTCCACACTGGTTTGAGTTGTAGGTACGGCAAACAAATCGAGTTCAGATGTTATACACTCGTGAGATAAAGTATGTAAAAACTACATCTTAACCGAAAATATCTTTTTGTTTAGAATGCTTTAACTTGCGGTCCACTCCTCTCACAACAAGAGCTTTTGATGAAATGAGTTTTTTCTTGGTAATTTTACTATTAGTACGTCTTCTTTTAAAACCACTCCTCACCATGCGCTCTAGTTTATCGATGGCTTTACGTTTTAAGGTTTGTCTTGTCTCCACAAGTCTATTACGAAACGATTCTTTTGGGGATTTATGTTGACTAATATCGGAAATTATATTCGACCCAGATTTTAATACTTCGCCTCCGAGAGTTCGCAATCCGCCTCTTATTAAGGGCATGATTGTCCGAAAGAGACCCCCAAGAAAACTCCCTATACCATGACCCTTCTGAAAACTGGCACCTTTATAAATAGTGCCAATTCCATTTCCGGCCTGTGATGCGTAATATGTATGATAAGGGCAAGACTTCATTTTAGGAAATCTTTTTAAAGTGTAGTTTCAGATACGACGTACCAAACTGAAATGGTCCTAAATCACCGGTATCAGTCCTTATATTTATCTCTATAGTTTCAAACTCTCTACGTAGCACATCAACATAATGAGGTCGATCGTAAGTAACAGTTTGTTGATAACCATAACCATAACTATAATTGCTCTTTATCAGGCTAGTGATCCATAAAAGTTTTGAATGGACGCCAGATATAATCTGTGGTTCGATGATATATAATAATAATATAATTTTATCTGTTATTCCAGATTCAGCTAAATGAAAAGTCATTACACTTATTAGTAATAACCTAATTTGATAAAGTGTCAAAGACATTATGAATATTATAATACTACTAATTATACTTATTAAATTATAAACTAAATATATGTATATTAAGAATAAGAATAAGAACTTAAACTTCTAATATGAAAATATGCCTTAAATTAACTTAACTTCTATACTATTACCTATAGTAGATAGCGTAATAACCAATTTCTTAATTAAAACTATATTAAAAAATAATGTATTTTTAATTCAACCTAAAACAATTCTTAAAACAACTATCTATATTTATGTATACTTATTTGATATTTTTGTTTAAGGTTTAAGTTGATTCGTTCCTGCTTGCTGCTGCTGAGATAATAAAAAATCTTCTTTCATCTTTTGGACAGCTAATTTAAGATTACTCGTAGCATGTTTCTTTTGTATTTGTATACTCTCTTCTTTTTCACATAAATGGCAGAAAACTTTTGATCCGTGCCGTTCTTCTCCTATTGTCTTTCCGCATAATAAATGCACAGGGTTTTCACAAACTTCGCAGTAATGACCTCCGCTTGTCTGTTTTGTACAAACACAACACATAATTTATATTTGATCAATAGTTGGAGATGCCTGTGAAACACAAGCGACATCTTTCTCATTTTCATCAATTGTTGCTTCTCTAGTTGTTTCACCGTCCGTAGCTGATCCCTTTGTTACATACTACCATTACTTGTACTTTGAGGTTCAAATAATTTTCCAAGTCCTCTTCAGTAACAAGCTTTTCGAGAAAATCAGGTGGAATGTGAGTAGATTGGAGTCCTATTTTAGGCTCGGTAACAAATAAAGCTTTATATGGTGTACGTTTTATTGAGCTTTTTAAAATGAGACAAAGTAATAACCAACACCCCAAGTCTTTGTGTTGATATCAATTAACCAAGCACGTAACATAGCTTCCAGATCCTGATTTGATCTCTCGACTACGTATACACCGGGAGTACCAAAGGTGGACTAAGGTGGTCCACGTACCAAATTCGACGAAGTATACGACAGGGTACTAATGCTCGCTTGGTCTAGCGTTGGTCCTCGGGAAGTAGGATGGTCTAAATGAAAATTTAGTCCCGTGATGCATACTATTTAAAGCGTCATAAATGAAACGAAATTAGCCCTTTCGCATTCTAAAATTTTCTAGCCAATCCTCGTATGTATAAAATTATTTTGTAATTACATTAATTTTCAGTGCTTCTTTCCTTCAACCAAATGGATCTAGTATTAAAATCTTTAATAATAGACATTGGGAAAAGTAAAACTGAACTTTTATCATTTAGACGAATGCTATCACTCATCGTTTTTAGATTTGCCATTTTTTTCAACTTTTCAGAATGTTTTTGTATCTTTTTTTCGAAACATTTAAGGAACTGCAGTTATCTTTAGTTATTATACATTTTAACATGTTATAGATAGATGAAAGATTCGGAAAAGATATTTTTTTATCTTAACTTATCAGACATAATTTTTAGAACTTTATAATTTTTAGTTTCAATTACGTTATCAATAATTAACTAATGAATAAAATAGGTTTGTTTGTATAAAACAAAAACATAAGCATAAACTTCAAAAGTGACAAGTTGTGGACTAAACTACGAACTTAAATTTATTAGGTACTTAAGGTTAGGTTTATTATGAGCGATGTATATGCAACTAGACTAACAAGTAATTTGGTACGGGGACCAGCTTAGTCTACTTTTAGTACTCCCAGTGTATAAGTAGTCATTAATGATTTTACATGTTGGCTACATGGTAGCCATTTCTTGTATGATGCTAGCCGTAAACTCATGACCATTATCGCTTTGTAATATATTAGGGCAACCAACTAAAAAATTTTTCAAGTGTTCTAAAGCTACTTTAGCTGTTCTTTTTCGAAGTCAAAGGTCGCAGAAAGCTGAATTTGGTCGCGTGATCCTGATAATGTAATAGCCACCTATATTGTCTGTTTGGATTTTACTGTAAATCTATCAGGTCAACTTGCCCGCGACTGTTGAAGTCGATGGATAGAACAACGATTCCCTTCTACACTAGACAGTTTCAAAAATTCTCCTATAGTATAATATTTAACTGCCCAAACTAATGCTAACCCTTCACGTTCGATTGTAGAGTCTAAAACCTTATCAAGTATCCCTAATGGTAAACCATTGACTCCCAACACTCTGCGTGTTGAACCATCTACAGTCCGAACTGAAGTAACCTCCGTTGCATCTAGGCTAACATTATTCACCCCACTATACTCTAAAAAGTTTTCTCCCATCACAGAACGGTTCGCTCCTATATCCAACAAGGCGTCGATTACCTCACCAAAAACACTTACTCCAAGGAAGGGCCTATTGTCCCCTTGGACTTCCGTAAACGCAGGTGCTACTGACTTTGGGCACATAAAAGTTCTTACATGTTCGACCCAACTCTTCCAACCCATGTATTTGGCGATTGCCGGATCGGATTTTCTCTCCAGTTTATCCCAGGTGCAACCTCTGGCTCCAAACGTTTCTGATATAAGCTGAACATCCTTTCCTATCAAGTCATGATTGCTAAATTTGAGAGGAGTCACAACATCGTTGAATTTTATGTTCATCTCTGAAGTCTGTTCCTCATTTTGAGCAACGTATGCCTTCGAGTATTTAACCATGAGGCTAAGGATGACCCTGGGATTGTAATGCTTCTTTCCATTGCTCCCAGAGATAAACTGCTAAGTTGACGAACTCATCCCAGTCAGCTGGTTTAAGTTCGGTCCTGAGGTAAGCACCTTCATTGTAATAATTGATGGCCTCCACCCATCCTGCAATCTTGGTGAGTGACATGTCTGCTACATCAATTGCCCTTCTCAATGCCTTATCAACCTCAACGAGAATCCTCCTAATAGGATCAATGGTTCTGAATAGACACTAAACCTTCTTGATTCCTCTTTGCTTTCACCAGATGATTCTTGTCGGAATGAGGATTGTGGGCACTGCCCTGAACCTTCTCCGAAAGAAAAACTCATTGCCCTTAGTAACCTAGTAATTTTTGCCTCCATCCTTGTCTCATATAGTTGTAGTGACTGACGCAAGGTGGTCTGTTGTGTAAGTGACTTCGCTTGTAAAGTTTCGTCCGAAGGTATGGGAAAAACCGTCAATACGACCCTGCAAATGTAGGAGTCTCGATCTTAACCTTTTCTCGGCAACCTTAGAATATTTACCGGTTTATTGTTCTATGCCCTGCTCTACTTCCTTCTGGCTATCTTTAATCTCTTTAACCTCTTTTTCAACATCAGTAACCACACTTATATCGACTAATTTAGCCTCCTGTAACAGCTTACGTAACAGTATACGTAACCCAGCCATGTCTAGGTTTGCACCTGGAAAACCCCTAACACGAACCTCGTACAGTAACTCAAATTTCTTAAGATAATTGGGCTCCATCTCCCGGTTGGTAGCTACTAAAGAGAATAACAACCCACTGAATTTCCGCTAAGAAACCACCAAAATTAATGACATTTATGAACTCCAAAAGCTCTATCTTTTAAACCCTCTTCCCTTTTTCCCTCCTGAAAGATCAACTCAAATAATTTTTTGAAAAAAAATAATAAAAATTTTATTTCTGCCGAATGCAGGTAAGTGCCAGCTGAGCCAGCGTAGGTCGTGGTTCAAGAAAATATTTAGTATGTTGGGCGCCACCTACTTGTAACACTTACCTTGACTAATGGTCAAGTACGAAACCGAATTTGAGTTGATCAGTTCAGGAAAGTAATACAACAATGTAAAAAATAAATCTTTATTCAATAAATGCACCACTAAAATTTGGCTCATACAATTATATTGGAGCAGATCAAAAAAACAATGAATTTATGTAAATAATTCAAACCAAGGTACACCTTATTGCTAATAATAAAAAATTTAAATCAACTCATCAAACATGTTGATTCATCCATTCATTTACAAACCAGAAATCAAATTATTATTATATTATCAGAGAATAGTTGATGTAATAATTAATAATATATATACAAATTAAAATAAGTAGTTTTTAAAATAGGGCCCGTTTTAATAACTGGACAAATGGCTCTTAAATGCTAAACGCAAATAACCAAATTAAAAATAAATGTGCACAATCAACTATCATCTAGTTTATACGCCGAATGTAAATAATAGAAATGAAAAATATTAAAAAGTGTAGTGATAGCCAAAATTATTTAAATTCAAAATGTTTAATATGAATATAAAATTTCGAGTATAATCCAGTAGCGTAAAATTATTGAGCACGCTTTTGTTTAATTTTAATAAATTAAACCTAATTTTTTACTTCATTCTTAAAGTAATTTAATAACAATAACATTACTCATGGCGCGTTATTGCAATTCTGCATATCGCGCACATTCCAAGGAGCCGCACTTTAGCCGCTCAAGTTCAATTACATAATTAAACATAACATACATTAAGTGAAATATACAGTATGACGTAGAATTAGTTTACAAACATTGTAGTAAATTTTAGTATATAAGATTGCTATCTT
This sequence comes from Stenus bimaculatus, assembly GCA_963971135.1. Classification (NCBI taxonomy): domain Eukaryota; kingdom Metazoa; phylum Arthropoda; class Insecta; order Coleoptera; family Staphylinidae; genus Stenus; species Stenus bimaculatus. Next base: position 30,157,866 of record OZ020182.1, on the reverse strand, counting down.
AAGAATAAAACCAGTAATCAATGACTCATTCTCTTCTACTACTTGGGTCAAACACGCAACTCAGCCTAAGCGCCAAGTAGTCCCTTCCACCCCTCACGCCAATTAGGTCTAGCACGCATCAAGCCTAAGCGCTAAGTGGTTCCCACAGATAATATAACTATACAGAATGCAAACTCTATTGTATTATTGGTTAACGCGCACAGCGCCATCTAGTGGTGTTGGGCACAGTTTTTTCCAAAAAGAGGCAAATTTGAATGTACTCTTTAATCTACTTTTAAGTATTGGTATTTTATTTCATTCACTTAAAAATTAAATTACATACAAAAATGTTCCAAAAAATTTGTATGTAATTTAATTTTTATGTGAATGAAATAAAATACATGTATATTGGTTATTTGTTTAATTTAAAAATACATATCCAGATTAGTTTAGTACTTGGCAGGTAAATAAAAAATACAATTAAATATTTAGTTTAAAAATTTATTATAATAACACAAACATTTATTATAATAATCAATACATTATTTAAAAAAAAGGTGTATATGTACAAAAAAATATAAAATATTACTCCCTCCGTCCGAATATAAGTCCCATTTGAAAAATTAGGTTTATTTATTCATTACAACCATAAAAATAGAATAAAGGGAATAAAAATAGTAGAAAAGTATAAAAAATATCTTTTAAAGAGCGAGTTTTTTATTGTAATATTAAATATTAATTTTAGATGGATATGTCACATAGTAATTATTTTTTGGTTTATCATTTGCATGATTGGTATAGTTGTACCCCAATAAACTATAAAAATACTCACTATATGTGGTTGGCTGTTCGATATCAGAAAGACGAGTTGTAGAACGCATTGGTGTATTTAAATTCATAAGTTCAATGGGGTTAGCATCCAAATATTCTCCGGAACACGAAGGCTCAACAAAATCTAGATTGATTGGACGTGATTCAAAGGGTTCAATAATATTTGCTGGTGCGTTTCCTTCATCAATAATATTCTCATTCAATGGTGCAATTTCCATATTTAATGAAGGAATTGTATTATCCGAAAATCGTTGTTTTTTATTAGATGTAAAGTCAGAATCCACAAAATGGGAATGACATATTCGATAATTTTTATAAATACTTGTCGGATTTAAACCCATCAACCGATTATTATTGCAAAGTCGCAACCACTCCATAAATAATGCCAGGTTAGTTTCTGGATTAGGAAACCTATGCCAAGGTGATTTCGGGGCAAGGCAAGAAAAGACTGAGCAATTCCGTTTACTCATAATTAATCTATAAAAAAGCAAAACAAACAAATTATGTATTTAAATAATAATGTTTATTGTAAATTAAATAACTTACCTAAACTTTCGAAGTTTAAAGAATATTTAATATATATATATATATTTTATAATTTATTTTAAAGGCGTTTTAAGGTTAGGCCGTAATTCGTCATTAATATCTTGCCATAGAAATCAATAGAAATAGAATACTTGCGCCGATCGCCTTCGTTGGTATTCGTTCATCATCCGAATACATATCCCGCCACCTGTTGGTGTTGGGGCACAGTAAATTCGTGTTAACTGGAATTTCTATAGAGTTAGCGTTCTATCGTTGACGTTCTATATAATATATGTTATCTATGGTGGTTCCTCCAAAAAACCATCTGCATTACTTGGGTCCAGCACGCAACCCGCCTAAGCGCCAAGTAACTGCATTACCAAAAAACCAAACACAAACATAGGTCTGCAACTTCGTTCACTTTAGTATAAAACCAACCGCTTATGCGGATGAGGCCTGAAATAATTAGCACGTGGTTTCAAAAAATTAGAGTAGAAAAATTCTACCTGAGGTGTTAGGCGGCCTCAATATAAAAAAGAAACGATGCGAGATGCGATTGCACTTAACAGGAACCACTAATATTCACCATTAACTCAAAATCAAATAATAAACAACAAATTCAACAAAAAACTCAATACTTTATGAATTCCCTGGCTGCATCACCAGTGCTCACACCAAAAATGACTCTTCCCCAGCATCGACCTGCGGCGATAATTCAGCCTTGCAAACGTCCCAACGCAAAAATTGATACCGAAAACAAATCGAAATCAAGGCCAAAATTTGAACTAAATTTGGCTATTTTGCAAAACCATAAGATGGCTCCCTAAAATGTCGTCATATTTCCGGGACACCAAAACAAGGAGACCATAAAAGGATAATCCGCCTAAATCTTAACAATAAAAAAAACAATCTCAAATTTGAAACCTCAAAAAATAGCGCGACTAATGATAGTTGGGTTGCCTACCACTAAATACTTCTGCAACCAATTTCCAAAACTTCAACATGAGAGTCCAGTTAGGGGCAGGTACCCTCGAAGCAAACAATACCCTTGAAGAAATGCCTGTAAACGGAAATCGTCTTTTGACAATAATAGGTGAAGTAACAAAGACCGTCAAAATGTTTAATATAATGGGCAAAGAAGTATCGCTTGTTTTTAATGAAGATATTGCAAAAGGAGATCCTGTTGTCTGGTTAAACGTAAATATTTTAAGAATATAAATATAGGTGCATAAAGAGAGTGTTTAATAATTACAGAAAGCTTTCGACGAACAGTTAGAGTATGTTAAAAATGGTTATCGAGGTGATGACAAAGTAGGAATAGTAATCAACAGCGACGCGAATCTGGGTAAACCGATAGGTATATCGTATAGACGCCTGGATCAACTCACATCTGATGTTATGAATACCGTAGGTAAAGTAGTTCAAAGTAATGCGGCATTTTTTGTCAGTGGCGTAATGGGTATTAACGCAACGATAGTTACTTTTCCTGTGTTGTAACCTTCGCCGCCGGTCTCATTAGGTATGCTGCCACCAGGTTCCCAGTAAACAGAAACATGTAGATTGTATGTAGAATTTACATCGCATGTAAAGTAATATTTATGTAATCCTGAGGTGTAAAATGTCAGCTACCAAAATACCTAATAATGATGTAATTATTACATTGTTAACCTAAGTACATAATATATAAATGTACTTATATTATTAGTACGTATACATATTCAAGTAGGTATTACATAAATATGATTATATAATAAATATATGCATATGAACACATATACAATATATTATATTATTATGTGCTTCACTAATAAGGATTAACTTTTATTTTGTTCCATTTAAACCAAATTATTTGGTTTAAATTTAACAAAAAAAAGTTACCTACTTAATGAACATACATCTAATTCACAACGTATAAAGGTAAAGGAGGCTAATAAAAATAATTAAATAATACAAAATTAAAGTTTTATTCAAAGATATAAAAACAAAAATATAATTCATAAATTAAACAAGAAAAAATATATACTCTCATCTCTTACAATAAAAATAATTAAATAATACAAAATTAAGTTATATTCAAAGATATAAAACAAAAATAGAATTCTTATCTTAAACAAAAAATAATACTCATCCTCTTATAATAAAATATTACAAAATTAAGTTATATTCAAATATATATATATATAAACCAAAATAGAATTCTTAAACTTAATAATAATAAAAACTAATACTATTTATAAATTTTTTTTTCTGTTTATTCTTGACTTACTCAGTCGGAACCACTCGCTGCAAACTTTTTCAAATAATTTTACAGTTGTATTCGGGTATTGCGATATGATAACATCTGCAAATTATAAGTTATTATAATTATTTAGTATATAGCTTTATATCAACACATTATAAAAATAAAAGTGTGGAAAACCTATTTGAAATTCCATGAAAATTTTTACATGTAAAAATTAATTATGAATAATCCACTTAAAATTCCCAATTGCCCAATTAATTAATTTAAAAAGTATAATAAAAAAAGTAATAATGTATGTATATAGTAGCTTTACCTTTGATAAGTCCCGTAACCGTCAAATCACAAATTTTAAAATTGTTCCTCAAACCCAGCCAAGAACATTGGGTCCCAAATTCATTGGTAAAAATCTCTTTCAAAATTCTTACAGTATTCTCCCTCATATCTGCCCCTCCAATAGTTTGAATAAATCCAATCTAAAAATGAATAAAATATATTTATGTATAGGTGTATAATTTTAGATTACCGAATATAAAAATGTATATTCTAACTTACAAAGCTTTGTCAGCAATCAATTTTATTATTTAACAAGAGCTCCAACTCTTCCAATTCCTCTGTTGATTTGATTGGCAATTTCTCTTTAACATTTTTAAACTCATCTTCAATAAATTTACTTTTTCCACTAATATTTTCCAATACACTTAATCGTTTGTCAATAGATACGACGTAATTTTTTATTTTATAACATGTTTGATTAAGTTTGTCTAAAACAAATTAAGCCATATACTCGATATATTACAATTTATATTTACATATATTTTATTGTCAGAAAAATAATTCTTACCTAGTTTATCCATAATTATTCCAAAATTATTATTAATATTATCCTTGGTATTATCAGTATTATTTAAATTGATATCTGTGTTAAAATCTAAAATACAAGAAAATAATAGGAGTATTTAACTATTTTAATGTTGGTTTTTAGGTATTCCAATTATAAAAAATTGTAAATATAATTTTGATCTCTAATAAAAATTTCGATTCTGTTTTTATAATTTATGATAGAATAATATTTACTACACATTAATTATATTACATAAAACTATATTATTTATTTAATTTGGCGCCATTTTGAGGTTGTATAATTTTAAGGTTAGAATTTTACTTACCGCGATTTAATATCAAAGTCGCCACAGAAAATTAAATAAGTAAGAAAGTATAAATTAATACACTATATAAACTCAAAGTTGACGGCTGTTGTATAAAGTATAAACAATATAAATATACGCAAGCACTACACAATTATCTATAGAGCACGATGCTTGCGTTATGCGGTGGCTATCGGGCTCTGCGCTGTGCTCCATCGCGTCTCGCGTCGAGAATATACACCGCTATTACCTCATATTAACGTAATTATTACATTGAATCACAATGTACTGTCTGCATCTCAGATTTACTTCACTTGTACATAAGCTGGATTACATTTTTTTGCAAGATATAAAGATGATGTACTTTCTATATTAATAATATTATATAAAATTAGATTACGCCGAATTTATATAAAATGTATATTAATAAATGGACATCATAAATGCATATGTTTTTTAAATAAAATTAATGTACTTAATATATTTTTATTTAACATAAGCAAATTCTTTGTAAACTACATATATGCTATATAAATGTTACGGCAATGTTTAGTGGGTTATTACGTAATCAACGAACGTTAACTTTTCATTTAGACAAACTTCACAAGGGAAACTTACTGCGTAGAAAGTTAGGAGCGTTTTCTTTTGAGCAGTGATTTAAGGTAAACCAGAGTCTAAGCTAGGAGAAACGATTTAATTGAAAACCAAAAGAATGGAGAGAGTTATTTTTACATATAATTTTCTTTTATACCCTTCTTCGAAAGTGGGAGGGTTGGTTCTCAAATTTGGAAGAGGGGTTGAAAATTTGTCTGATTTTTAGGCAACTCTGTCAACAACAAAATAGGGTTGCATAAATACAATTAAACTTAAATAATAAATTTTACTAACTAACTTAATTAACTATTGTTTCCTTCGGGAATTAATCAACTTTGTTATTCCTTTGAAGCTATTGTGATTGGAATCTAAATTTAAGTGACAACATGTGTTGCGCATGAATTACTAATATCTCGAGTTCTAGTTGTGATATTGGCTCGTGACCTATATCAATCGTTTTCCTATTCTTGGTGTATTAATCTGGAAGTGGTTTCTTTCGCATCACACATGTGTAAATTTTAATGGTCTAATTAAATGAATCTGCACCCGGTGATCGAAACTATTCGTCGCCAAGATGATGAATTTAATTGTCCGGTCTGGGATTTCCAGGACCGATTACACCTCACGCTGCAAACCTTCTAAGAATTTCTAAATACAGGCAAATTATGGTACCGGAAGTATTATAAAAAGGTTTTATGATGAAATTTCTGTTGATTAATTCCTTCTGGTTATGTATACCTAAAACTAAGAATAAGTTGGTGTACAACACTTAAGTGTGGTTATTACCTGAGGGTATATAACACCTGTAGGTTATAGTAGACCAAAATATCTAGGATTAAATTTTGACACAGTATGTCTTAAAGACACGGAATTATATCTAAAAAAAATAATGATTCACTATCCTTGGCAAGAGCTCTTGTGTTAGCAATAGCCTAAAAATAAACAATAGAGATTTTAAAGAGCTTAAAACAGGTGGTCCAATGAGTGACCTATCAGCTAGAAATTTACGCAATGACGGTACATTTAAGTAACGGGTAATTTCGGTTATATTCACCAATTTCAAATTTTTTAAAATGATTTTACAATAGTTGTTTATAACTGTCGCAAAGGCAGCACAGTTTATTATGAGGGTCCTGATCACCAACTAAAGTTGTTCTAAATATACTTTTTGAAAATAACCATTACAACGTTATAACTAATTTAACTTCGGCTTTTGCAACAGGATATTACTGGAAGTTTTGTAAAAAAAGGTACCGCACGCGTAATAGGCATACAAGATGTATTTACACATGTGTAGCTTGACTTTCAAATCCTCCTTGTAATAAAGCCAGGGCCTAACCTAGGTACTTTTTGGCCATGACGAAGAGTAAGCAGTATGGCATGCTGATGAGTCCGAATGAGGACGAAACACGTGTCCATGTCTCTGCTGCTCGTGAGTTGTTGCAATCGACTCTGTGATTAAGGTGGATTAAGACATATTAGCGTCCTTCCGGCATTTTTGCTGTTTGAAAATGTGACCTAATTACATTTTCTTAAAGCTAATGAATTTAATTTATTTTGACCTAGGCTGTTTCTTAAATAGTTTTTAACTCTTTTTGGAGTTGAAAATGATCGTTCGCCACTGTCATTACTTATTGGTAGCGATAAATATATTCTTAATAAAGTTTCTGTATTTGGAAAAGTCGAAACTATTTTATTTTCTAAAATAAAATGTAACATTTTTGAGGGAGATTGTTCTATATTATTTTCTTTACACATCACATTAAATTGCAACATTTCATCACGCAAATCGGTAATGTCAATATCTTTTCCATAAATATTGTGGATTTATAAAAGAAACGGATCTATATTTTGATAATTTATTTCAACAAAGAAAATTTTAAAAATCTTATTTATTATGACATATGCATTTTTTCTAACTTTTAGTTCTCTTATGAGTCTATCGCATAAAACATAAAATGTATTTATAAGAACGTTATTTCTACCAGAAAATGATACTTCTTCATTTGCCGAATCTTCATCGAAAAAAACGCTTTCTTTTGTATTTTCTAGTTGTATCAGTTTTGTACTCATGATTTTCACACATTAGTTTGGCTTCTGTATCAATCGTAGTAAAATTATTCCTTAAATCTTCAATGAATCCTGCTAGACCTTCATACCAACTACAAGCAGTGTTCAAATTGCCTTCAATCTCCTGTAAAAATTTGCTTGTTGCATCCACCCTTATTAATATTTTATGCCATACAATAGTCATCAAAGAAAATTCAAAACTTTCCATTGTTTTTAAAATATTTGTTGCTTCACCTCGAGTGGCTGCTTTTTTATTTTGATCATCAATCAGTGTAATTAATCAATGGCAATGGCAATTGCTTTAACAGCATCCCCTCTTGCAGACCATCTAGTGTCATTTATTCTTTTTACTGTGAAATGTCTACCCTTACTTTGGAAGCAGATTTCCAATATTTTCCAACGATGCGTTGAAGCGGATAAAAAATTGTAAATGTTTTGAACTGCAGCAAAGTAAACTGATGCTGTTATGCAACTTTCTGCTGCACAGTTCCCAACAAGATTCAATGAATGGTTAGAACATGGAATATAGTATGCATTGAAGGTATGGCTTTTAATTTTTGATTGTAGACCATTATATTTTCCTGCCATGTTAGAAGCATTATCGTAACTTTGTCCTCTACAAAACTGAATGTCAATATTCATGGTTTCTAAGAAGTTCATAATCACATCTTCAAGATTTTCGGCGGTATGAGAAACTATAGGTAAAAATCCGAAAAACCTCTCTACTGGCTTGCCATGTGGTAATAAGTACCGAATAATGATAGTGAGTTGGTCAATATGAGTTATATCTGGGGTTGAGTCCACAATTAATGAGTAATATTTTGCACAGTGCAATTCTTGTATTGCTAATGATATTAATTTCTTTGCCATTATTTCTATAAATTCGTCACATATTTTTGGCGATAAATAATTGACAGATAGATAGATAGATAGACAGATTTATTGTGTGCTTTCTACTACAATAGTAATTACACATGTCAAACATATATCAATAAAATAAAATAGTACGTGAGAATGTAATACAAGAAATATATTAGACGTATAACACGATTAAAATGAACACAATTATTAATTATATGTGCTAATTTCTGCACGTTTGATATAATAAGCCAAATTATCGTAAACATACATAATGCACCTAAAAATATAATAGGAGGGTATAGTGAGCAATCCATACTTCTTGAAGTCTTCCCTGACGTCGTGCCTAAAGGGTAGTTGTAAAATAACTCTGATTGCTCGCCGCTGCATTGAGAATATTATTTTCATATGACCCCAACAGATAATCGCGTACGTACTATGTGGGATAAAGTGTGAATGGTAACAAGTAAATACAGTCTCATGTGAACAGAAATTCGCAAGATTTCCCAACATATATACAGTTTTTGCAAGTTTGGAGGAAATTTCATCTGTATTATTAGACCAGCTCAGTTTGTCATCTAACACAACTCCGAGGAAGGTGGTGTTCTTTTTTAAGTTTAAGTTTGTCACGTCAGAGTTTATATCTTTTGGTGTAAATAGCATGTTTACGGTCTTATCATTGTTGAGGGTTAACTTATTGGATGTAAACCACTCCAAGACCCCCGACTGTGTGAGTTCCATATTTTTTTTCAAGTCTTCTAACACTGGATTTGAATTGGTGGATGTAATATCGTCGGCGTACATTGTGAAATCAGTGTTAGGGTCGCACTGTACAAAGTCGTTTACGTAGATCAAAAAAAGAAGTGGACCAAGGATTGACCCTTGAGGTACACCATGTTTATTAGTTAAATATGTTGATGTAATATTATTAAAAGTTGTGCACTGCTGACGTCCGCTAAGGTAAGACTCCAATAGATTTAAGGAGTTATCCGCGATTCCATAAAATCTTAATTTTTTCATCAAAATTTGATGGTTCACACAATCGAAGGCCTTGGACAGGTCGTAGAAGGTAGATCCAGTAAAATTCTTATTGTCAAGGCCAGTATTTAAAAAGTTTATCAGAGTCTGGATTGCATTAGTTGTTGACAGCTTATCGCGAAAGCCGAACTGGTTCTTCGAGAGTTTGTTTTCAAAATAGTTTTTAAGTTGTTTATTAAGAAGCGCTTCAAATAGTTTCTCAAATATAGGGATAATAGATATGGGTCTATAACAGCTGGGGTCACTCGCATTCCCTTTTTTAAAGATGGGAACTACTTTTGAAAGTTTTAGGCAAGTGGGAAACACCGCGTCATTTATACAAGAATTAAACAATTTTGTGATTGGTACTGCTATGATTTCACGGACAGCATTAATTAATTGTATGTTTAAATTATATAAGTCTTTGCTTCGCTTTTTCTTTAGTTGTCCCATTTCATCCCTTACTTGGTTAAAAGACAGTGTGCTGAACTCAAAAATATCTGTGTTTTCAGGTGACTTCGAAAGAAAGCTAATGGGGTCTTTTTCGATAACCGGTAATTCGTCGATTAGTTTTTGTGCTATGTTTGTACAAAAGGCGTTTATTTCGGAAGCAGTCAAGGTACTTGGTTCGTTTTTCCTCGATGTATTATTTTGATAACTCTTTATTAGCTCCCAGGCTGCTTTTGTTTTATTACTCGCGTTTGATATGTACGAATCGTTAAAAGTTTGTTTTTTATATTTGATTGTTGATCTGTAAAAGTTTCTAAAGTTCTTTAGCGTAATTGAATTATCGTTTGAGGGATATCGCTTTGCCCAAGATGAAATTAAGTCTAAAGATTCTTTCATTTTCTTTAAGTCCTCATCAAACCAAATAGAATTTTTAGTTAAATTAGTTTTACAGTTAGGTATTATTTTACATTTAGCTGGGAAGCAGGACTCAGTGGCTTGTTCAAAAATGTTTATAAATTGTTCAAATTTATTGTTAGTGCTTAGGTTACCGTTATCAATAAAATCGAAAGATGACTTACTAATAAAATCATGAAATGCGAATAACCCCATCTGTGTCACTGGTCTACAAATGAATGTTTCTCCCCCCGCAAAAATGTTACTCTCAATAATTTCTACATGAATAGCGTAATGATCAGACAGGTGTGGATCGGTAACAGAAGCTAGTAAGTTAACCAAAGAGGTATTAGCAATTACGTTGTCAATGCAATTGGTGCCACGCGAAGGTTCATTTACAAGATGTTCAAGACCATAGCCACCACAAACATCTAAAAACTTTAAGGTAATTGGACTTTTTGTCATAAAGTTAAAATTAAAATCACCGATTATGATTACTCGCAAGCTTGTGGTGGCTAACAAATCATCGAAAATTCTAAAAAACTCATCCAAATTACCTAGGGGCGATCTGTAAACTGTAACGACAATTAGTTTGAATGGTTTCAATTCCACTGCAGCAAGTTCACAATCGATTTCTTTGGACTTTCTCACTATATCCTCCCTATTCGTGCATTCTATATGATTTCCCACGAAAATTGCAGTGCCTCCATGTTGGGATTTGCTTCTACTAAAAGAAGAAATTAAGTTAAAGCTATTAATTTTAATAAAAGGAATTTCAATATCTATACACCAATGTTCAGAAAAACATAGTAAATCGTAATTCTGTCGAGATGACAATAAATAGGATTCAATGTCAACTACCTTATTCCTCAATGACTGAGCGTTAATATAGAAGATATTAATTTTTTTCTTGCCGATGTCCACACTATCAACTACTTCTCTGCAGTATTCTTCGTATTAACCATTACATCTTTGGGCCACAAATCAGGGTTGGTTACGTCCGTTTCATGGAGAGCCGGAACAGTAAGTTTGAATGAAGTGTACTCATCAGGTCTTCTAGATTTGAGTTCCGTACATTTTATGTTTTGGATGTTATTATCATTTAAATGTTTAGCTATATCTTCAGGCTTTGTTTCTGGTGCCAAGAAGCAAACGTGAAAATTTACGTATTTCGTAGATGCCTTCAAAGATGTGCCTTTGTTGGTACCTCGCATTATATTAGTATTTCGCCCTAATTCTGTATTTTGCCTAAACTGATTAGTTTGATTTTCGGTCGACTTTGAATTTTGTTTCTTTAATTGTTTTGTGTTGATACCAGTAATTTTGCAATCTGTCGCATTCGACGATTGTCCTGGTTTTCTAGCATCCTGTTCGGCAAGAGTTATCCGTTTTGTGTTGTTTGCAACCCTCGAGTAGGAAGCGTTTTCAATGTTTGAGGATTGTTTATTTACTTGTCGGCCATTTTTGTTGTTATTATTGTTGTTTAGGCTATGGTCGCCTGCGTCGCTGTTTGTTAAAGTTACGTCTACAGAATTCTGTGCTGAGGTGCTTGGTGTTGGGTTCACGTCAGCTTTTTGAAAAGTAGATGGCGTTGGTTGGTTAATTTTTAATAATATTACTTGGTCCTGGAGACTGTTAATTAACCTTTCTTGACTTGTAATTATTTTATCTTTTTCAGCGAGGAGTCTCTTTAAACATGCTATAACTGTTTTACTTACAGCTTCGTTATTTTTTAATTCTTCTTCCGTTGCACTTATAATCGAGATATCGAAGACGTCATTGTCACGATCTTTTGTTTCATCACTGACTTGAGAATTACAGCAATTAAATGAGTCTGGGCTAATTTTGGTCATGCCTTTCCTTAGGTTGTTGTCCACGCAGCCCTTATGTGCGATATTTTCACAGCACCAGGATTTTTAAGATTTTCAATATGTTTTGCTATAAATGGATCAAACTCGCTCAAATACACCAGTGCGGTTAAATAATTACCTTTGTTAGGTGATAAAATATTATTAGTTGAACCATAGAAAGCTAGTCCATTTTTACTAAGAAATTTTATTGTTGCCACTAATCTTTTTAATACATCTCTCCAATAAATTTTTTCTTTCCAAAATTGTTTTTCTAGTTCTAAATCAATTCGTCCTTCTTTTTTTGATCTGAAAACTAATTTAGAAATAGATAATCTATGGTCTTTAAAAGTTTCATGTTCTTTCAATCGCTGGTGTATATTCTTCCAGTCAGTATAACCTTCAGTGACTAATGTGCGTTCTTTGGAAAACAATTTACAGACATAACAATACACACAATTCCCCTTGTTACTGTACACAAGCCATTCCCTACTTGTCTTTTCTCCATTTGGTTTCTCCATCTTAAAAGCTTTTTCTGTTAATGAACGATGTATTGGTTTGCCTTGTTCCAAATATTGTATTTTTGATCCATGAATAAGAGCTATATTTTGTTCTGGTCTATTTATTGAAAAATAATTTTGCAAATCAGATGTAACAGGCCAGTCGTATATATCAGATGGGCGTAGTCTAAATAATTGTCATTATTACTGTCAACATTTTCTTTATCATCATCTACATTTAAATGCGATTTTGATGTACTAGGAGTCGGAGCAACAGTCGTAATAGTTTCCATTAATGCAGATTCTGCTAAATTTTCTTTTGTTAATTCTGCCAATGAATCGTCTTGTACCTTTTCTGATTGTTTTTGCGTGGAGCATGGTGGTGTACTTTTTACTAGAAACTTTTCAATAGCATTCTGACATTTTTTTCTGTCCTCCTCCCTTTGCTTATTCTTTTTTCATTAGCAGATGCATGTTTATAATTCATTTTTACCTGCAGTAGCTTTCGTAAATCATAAATTCTACAATGAAATATTCCTATGTGTATTTTCGGTATAAAATTAATATTTTAAAAGCTTACCAATATTTTAAAAATACGATTAAACATTAAACAGTAAACTGACAATAATAGAACCGACTACATTTCGCACAACGCACAACTTAACACATGTTTTGTAAAGAATACTGAAGCTACGTTTTAGTCAGCTAATGCGCAGAGTTGGTGTCTTCGTGATTTCATTTCCACCTATCCAAGAAAAACGTGGAATGATTTGACGGTATCGTATTACCTCCAGAAAACGAATTGAAATAGTTAGACGTACCTTTTTCCACTCCTCAACACTCAACTCGGGCCCTTTTCCTGTTGCATTTAAATCCGCAGTTAATATTTCCCATTTCTTTACCAAATAAACCTGTGCAAGTGTAGGATTAATGCATTAATGGTATTACTGCGAAAAACATAGTCATTTTCCATTTCTTGTGAGTACCTCTGAAATCGCTCTGGAGTTGTGTTCTGGGAGCGCTTCCTGCTTTTTTTAGTGATATGATGATTTTCACTATTAAAATAGCATCACTTTAAATAATTAAATTAAATTAATATTATTTGTTTTTTATTTACCTCATTTTGGGGAGTACGAAACTAGAAAAGCACAAGAAACAAATTTTATTTTAGAAAACCAGTAGTGACTAATTACATAACCTAGAAAACTTGAAACGCAACGATTGACATTCGCGGCGAAAATTTTGAGTGAAGTTAGGTGTGCGTTCGTGAAGAGCGCCCGAGTGCACTGTAGCGCGCTCCAAGCCGTTCGGGAAGATAGTGTGTTTTACTCAGTTGTTACGCGCTACTCGTTCGGGAAACCGGTTGTTTTTCATAGAGCGACAACTTTTTACCCCTCGAAATATCCAGTTGTTTAGTTGTGACATGCGCATAATCATCAAAATTTGAATTTATTATACATAACCTGCTTTATATTGTTTACAATTGTTCATTTCGTTAAGTTGACAGATAACATGAATATTGAAAATCTGGTACTAATTCAGGCTGTTTCATTAGCAATAAATACATTTTTTTTTTAAACGTTGAAGAAAGTGACGATGATGATGAAGTCATTCAATTAATATTACATAAACTTAAGAGGAAACAGGAAAAAGGAAAAAGGCACTCCTCAACGTATAAGTAACTTTGTAGAAGTTACTATACAGAATAGTACTGTTGCTACATGAAATAAGTACTGATCTTGAAAGCAATGTAAATCGAAATGTTATATACCCAAAGAAGCAATTGCTATCAGTTTTATGGCTTTTGGCAACTCCAGATTCGTTTAGGTATTTTTTATTATTATATCATATTATAATAAATAGGGGAGATTGGGGATACATTGGACATTTTTAGCTTAGGAATTTATAACATCCTTGATAATAATTTAATATCTATGAATTGCCTATCATTTTAAAGTTCATATTATAGGCTTTTATTTTTTACGTTTGAAAGCCTTATTGTATTCTTTTATCGACGCGGAGATATAGAAAAGGCCAATAGGAGCAATTGCCCAATGTATCCCCATCGGTGGGTCTAGATTGGACATGGGAAAGGGATATCTTGGACTTAAAAAATAACAGTAAATTTATTCACTGAATTTAAAAAAATATCATAGTTATATGTATATAAAGTTTTATTACCTGTAGAATAATAATAACATAAAAAATACTCTTGATGATGAAAAATGATGGATACTTTCCTCTTCTGAAAGATGTAACCTGAATTTTTTTATATGTCAAATAAAATTATTTATTTTATTTATCTTCAACTGTAGGATAAACGAAAAAAAAAACGGTTCTATTTCTATGTAACTGTACTGTTGTCCAATATAACCCCATCCCACAGTACAAAACAAAACAATATGTGGATTTTTCTCAAGTTATTTATCTCATATTTACTTATCTTGAAATTATTGAAAACCATTTTAGTTATAGCATGGGACACAAAAAAAATATATATATAAATTATTAATAAGTTAATCACTATCAACAGTATCCTTGAATTCTTACACCCAAACGTAAGGAAATAGAAATACTAGACTGATCTCTTTACTAATGAACATAACCTGCCGTTTTCCATATAACATGTTTTTATTTCATTTCATATATACTATAGAAAAACTTTTTTTATGAAAATCGCAACTAAGGCGGGAAATTTCACACTGTCCAATATTACCCCGTGTCCAATGTATCCCAGATCTCCCCTAATAATTACATTTTATATTTTTCAGGTCTGTTGGAAACCGATTTAATTTAAGTAAATCGTCAGTGTATCCTGAAGTTTACATTAATCGAAAATGTTTTCCTGCAATTACTCTTCAGGCTATATGTGACAATAAATTAAAATTTATTGACTGTTTTACAGGATACCCCAGTTCAGTCAATGATAAAAGAATATTTTGCATTGCAATTCTGATATTTTTCAAGAAATAGAAAGAAACCCTGTGCAATACTTTCAGGAAAATCAATTCATTTTAGGGGATAAGGCCTACCCAATAAAACGGTGGTGTATTCTACCATATATAGATAGAGGTCGTTTACAACGTCATGAAATTAATTTTAATACTTGTCACGCAAAGACGAGACAAGTTATTGAACGATGATTTAGTCTTCTTTTAGGAAGATTTAGAAGATTCGTTATCTTGACATGAACAGGACCGATCTAATACCTGCTACAATAATTGCAGCTTGTGTACTTCACAATGTATGTTTGGAACACCCAAATAATTTAAATAACATTTATGAAAATGAGGGAAGGATGTTTGCAAATAGAAACATAGAGCAAGAGCAAGGTGAAGATATTTTGCAAGAAGTTAACCAAAATGATAATTTGGCCAAGCAACTTAGAAATACAATAGCCCTTAATTTATAATGGTATATGAGACATCTGTTTGACCAAGAAGTAATAAGAAATATTGTTTTGTAAACATTTTATTTTCACATTTTATCAAATTATAATTCAACTTACAAAAATGTAATTAATAACAGACATAAATACTTAATTATGTACAAAAATAAATATACTTTTCCAAAAAAATTAATATTTAATATAACAATTTCAATAAACTAAACAGAATAATTCTTACCAAAAATCAAACCTTTACGGGTATGCATTAAACTTAAAATAAAATAAAGCTCACAAATTAATATAACAATTAATGTAATTTAATAACAATTCTAATAAAAAAATAATTATTCTTAAAAATCAAACTTGTACAGGTATTAAACTTAAAAAAATAAAGCTCAAAAATTAATATAATAATTCCAATCAAAGAACCGAAGAAAAATTCTTCGCAAAAATCAAACCTGTGCAGGTACGTATTTAACTTTAAATAAAAATACAGCTTAATTTCTGTTTGTTATTACATTTACAAGAGAAGCTAATAATTCCAAAACCTTATCCTGTCGTTGTATTTGCTCATCGTGTCTTTTCTGTGCTGCTATTTCTTTTTCCTCTTCTCTTTCTCTTCTCTAAATTTTGTAGTTCATTATCTAAACCATTTTTTCTTTTGGATAGACAAAAGAAATAAAATTTACCCGAACATCGGCACAACAAAATGTTGTTATTTTCTATAATTGGCAATTCTTCTTCATTTACCACCAACCTATATGTTTTAGAAGTTATCAGAGTATCTTCTATATTACTAATATTAATATATTAATAATTAGTAAGTAGTTATAATAAAATAAAGTAAAATAATTTACATAAAACGACTTGTGTGGTGTGTGTATAATTTTAAGATTATGAGTTTAAATTATGGTTATGAGAAACGCACTATAAACACTCCGCATCGTTCGGGAAAGCCGAGTTAAATTGAACACTCCGTCACGTGACCTAAAAATTAACTCGTTGTGATTAATTGTCCTTCACGAAACTAGAAAAGCACAAGAAACAAATTTTATTTTAGAAAACCAGTAGTCACTAATTACATAACCTAGAAAACTTGAAACGCAACGATTGACATTCGCGGCGAAAATTATGAGTGAAGTTAGCTGTTTCTATAGGAGTAGTTTAAATTACCGTCTGTAAGAGCGTCGCTTACAGACGTGTGCACGGAATTGCCTTTTTCGTAAAACTATAGCACTATAGATTTACGGATTTATAAGCTTATAGGTTGAAAACACGGAATTGCACCATAAGCATTTTTGACTCATAAAGTATTGTCCGGAAATGCTTCCTTAAAAAGTTATACCACAAATATTTTCAAAAAAATGTTTTTTTGTAAATAAAATATTATAAGAGATATTAATTTGAAATTTTGGCCACAGTTTTTTTTTTCACATAAGGATGCACATTTTCGGCCAAATAAAGTTTAAAATATATTTTCAGGGGCGTTACATGTGGGGGGTCATCAACTTTTTTGATCATATCTTTGGTTTCTTTGCGTTTTTGATAATTTCAAAAGTAATAAAATAATCCTTGATCAATGTTCATGTATAAACTGCTAACATTCTTAACTGATCTTTGAGAAAAGTAAGAAGTCTTCAACTCAAAGATTTTTATTTACCCAGTTTTTTATTACAAGTTATTCTACATTTAACCAACATGAGGTGAGTTTATTTTATTTCCTATAGTTTAATTATATTTTTTTTTAAATCTTTTTACTAAGTTTTTAAGCAGCTATTGATTATTTACTGATTTCTGGCAAAAACGGGCGATGCCAAATTCAAACCCCTGTAACTTTCATACCATGAAAGATAGACCCCTACTTTTTTGGTTTTTTCTTGATAAAATTTGCTCTACTTTCTCAACTTGGCGTTTGGTGAACCACGAACGGGACTCCCTGTATACCTATAAGAAACTCAAAAAAACATCATTATTATGAATATCACAAAATATCAAATCACAAAAACTATAAAAACTTTGGTAAAAATATATAAATACGTTATTCAGTTAACATAAAATAATTATATTATATAACTTAAATTATAAAACTAATAATTATAAGTATTCAAAAAATAAGTCATTTGTTTTTATGAAACTTCACTTAAAAATGTATCCAGGTCAATTTCTTCACACCTCAGTTTTTTCAATTAATAATGTTATTATTGTGTGCTTTAAGCAACACTTCCATTAAATGTTTTGTTTAAGCGGGCACTTTGCATTTTGACATATATGTCAATTTGTACTTGAATAAGTTTTTCAATAAACACGAACATTGTTGGATGGGTTGTGTAAAATGATGCGTTAAATTTTGCGTGGAAAGACTCGCAACTATTAGTAGTCCTCTGCAAACTCGCCGAATTTTCTACCCATATATGTGGAGGAAATGTTGCTTCATCAGAAATATATCTGTGTACTTTTGAATTTGTTTTGAAATTGAAACAGTGGACAGTAAGTCCAGATATGCATCACTGACGTTTTCAGGAGACAAATATGTAAGGGCAAACGTTTTTTGAAGCCAATTTCCGAACTGGCATCTTTATAAGATTTTTCCAAATTTTTTTTTTTTTATGTTCTTTATCCACGATTGATGTAAATGGAATCTGCATCCAATTAATGGACTGCGGCCAAATTTCTCCTACTGCTTTCTGAATAGCCTTTCCAAAATCGCCAACAATTTTTGTAGGTAAAAACTCTTTCCCCGTAATTTTAAAACATATATTTTTTATATTTTGAAATAATAAACAATAAATTCTTGTTTCCTTACTCGGGAGAAGAGCAAAGAATAATGGTACATAATTGCTATTTTGAGATCCATGGATGGTAAACATTTGAAGAAAATATTTTGTACAATAATTAAATGTGCCATCCGAATAAAGTTGGTCCACATTGGAAATAAATTTTACATTCGATTCACACGAAAATATTACAATTTTAATCAGAGTGATGCTATCGTCCGTATTAATCAAAATAATTTTGTTGGAAAATAATAACAGTCTTTCGGACACCAATACTTTTATTAATCGAAATTATAAAAATGTTTTCATTCCCGACGTTTCGCCATCAATTTGTGGCTTTCTCAAGGCTAAAAATGACAAAAAGAATACAATAGAATAAAACTACAACGCAAAAATACAAGGTGCAAGTTACAATAGTTACATAGGTAAAAAATTAGCAATCAGGTGCATTAATGAAATACTAAAAAAATACTAAAAAAAAAAAAAAAATTTGCTAACAAATTAATCTTACCTTTGAATATTTTATAAAATTAATAAAATTGGTAGCAAAGAAACAGTTTTGGAAATTATAGAAATTAACATTACTATTATACTATTAATTAACTTTATATCTAATTAAAAATTGAATCGACATCAAACTTCTCAACTGAACTTAATGAAGTTGTTAACAATACTGATACAACCAGATGTTTGAAAATTATTTTAAATGCAATAAAATTAAATTATTATATAAAATGTTATTTCATCATATGCAACCCTAATTACATTTATACATCTTATCAACAAATCTAAAACTACACAAAAATTACATTTAATCAATATAAGAGATAATATTTCTATAAACACTACTTAGTTTTTCTACGTCTGTCCTAAAATTAACACATTTCTCCTTATTAATAAAAATCATTTCACTAAATTGTCTTTTAAAAAGATTCATTTCTGAGTCCAAAATTTTTGTCTTGTTGAAATTAAATACATGTTGGGTATCTTGATGATGTGTAGCTAATGCCGTTTCGTACTCTTTTTTGTTAGAGTTCTTACAACTCAGTTCATGTTGTTGGAGTCTTTTATACAAATATTGCTTGGTTTGGCCAATGTACGACTTATCACAATCTGCGCAGGGTATTTTGTAAACAATATGACTGCTATCCTTAAGTTCAACTTTGTCTTTAAGCCTCGTGAAGATATTATTCACCGTTAGGGAGTTATAAAATACAATTTTTATATTTAAATCTTTAGTCCACTTTTCGAGTGCTCCTTTTAAATTATAAGACATACCCGGAATATGAATCATTTTGAAAGATCTTGTGTTAATAGGAGTATCGGCATCATCCCTTACTGTTTGGGTGTAATTATTATTATGAAATATATTATTTATTAAGGTTTTAGGGTAGTTGTTATCCCATAAAATGTTAAATGCTTTTTTAAAATTTTCAATATGGTACTTTGGATGACTAAGTGTGAGTATCTTATGCTTTAATTGTTTAACAATTGATACTTTGTGCTCAAACTTATGGATAGACAAGAAATTTAAGACTCTATTTGAGTTTGTACTTTTTTGGTACCAATTAGTGGTAATAGTTCCATCATCAGCCCTAAGTACCATTAAATCCAAAAATGGTAATGATTTGTCTTTTTCAATTTCCACCGTAAACTGTAACCGTTCGTGAAACGCATTAAATTCATCCAGAGTAGCCTGAACCTTATCACTGGGGATGCTTAAAATTAAATCATCAACATACAACTTCACTAAAGGTATGTTGAAAGGTAATTTAGGTATGACAGTGTTAAGTAATCTGTTCATTAGGATTTCAGCCAACATTGGAGATGTTGGATTCCCCATAGCACTCCCAAACAACTGTTTATAACAAACCTTATCATACGTAAAATAACTATTTTCAAAAAGAAATTCTATTATTTTAATGAAATTAATCATAGATAACTTGGTGTATGCTGAAATATAATTCCAGTCACTCTTGATTATCTTAATTATTAATGTTTTAGGTATATTAGTGAAAAGAGATTTTACATCTAGGGATATGAGTATGTAGTTTTGGGGAATTTCAATATTATTTATATACTGAACGAATTCAAAAGAGTTCTTTATACTGTAAGTAAAGGTTGAGGCTACTTCCGATAAGATTTTATGAACAAATTTTGCCAACTTATATGTTGGGCTTTGAATGCAAGATACTACAGGCCTGTGGGGAACATTTAATTTGTGTATTTTGGGCAACCCGTAAATTTTTGGAGCTAGCGCGTTTTGAATTTTAAGGCTTTTAGCCACTACATCATCAAGTTCACCTTCTTTATTAAAATCACTTATTAGTTTATTAACTTTAGTTTGTATACTTTTAGTTGGGTCAGTTTTCAATATCTTATAAGTATTTACGTCATGTAGTAAATCAAGCATTTTTTCATTATATTGGTCATATTTAATAACTACGGTACAGTTTCCTTTGTCTGAGCGTGTTACCACAAGGTTTTTATGATCCTTTAACCAACTTTTAGCACTATCGAAATCTTCATAAATGGGATCAGTTATATCATTCATGTTGTTATTAAGAGCATTGATATGATTGGTGATGATGTTGGTGCATTTACCTCTCAAAATATCTTTCTGATTATCAACTAAATCAATATTATGCACTATATATTCAATATCTTTAACTATTTCTTTAGTAGGTAAATTATTAGGGGGTGGTTTAATGCTAAACTTTGGTCCAAGGCTCAAAATATCCCCAACATAAGTTGGTAAATCCAGATCTGTCATGTTAATCAAGCATTTTTCTTGGGTGTTATAATTTACTGTTTGTGTTTTAGTTTTACAACTTAAATTTTCTAGTTTTTTTACATTACTTTGTTTTATTTTATTGAAATGTAGATTATAATTTGATTTAACAAATTTTATGCACAAGTCAAAATGGTGAGATGACATTTTAGTTTTAAGTGACTTTTGACATTTATCAATGTGTTTAGTCAGGTTTTTCACCGACCATAATGTAATTTTAATTTCGACATTTAATATGATTTTCATAAACTTAGTTCTAATTTTTATCACCTTACTCTTGAAGGGATGGTCCATCGCTTCTAGTACATGTATACACTTAATATTTTGCTGGATATGTTGGGGAGTTAATTTCAATCGTCTGCATTTAATTAAGAAGTGTTGTCTATTCTTGATTGATGCTAATTTCTTATTGTAGTTACTAAGGTCTTTAAAATTTTTTGTAATTTCCATTTCATATTCATTCTTCATATCATTAAAAATTCCCATTTCAAGCAGGTAATTAAAATCAGAGTGTTGTAAGAACTCTAACAAAAAAGAGTACGAAACGGCATTAGCTACACATCATCAAGATACCCAACATGTATTTAATTTCAACAAGACAAAAATTTTGGACTCAGAAATGAATCTTTTTAAAAGACAATTTAGTGAAATGATTTTTATTAATAAGGAGAAATGTGTTAATTTTAGGACAGACGTAGAAAACCTAAGTAGTGTTTATAGAAATATTATCTCTTATATTGATTAAATGTAATTTTTGTGTAGTTTTAGATTTGTTCATAAGATGTATAAATGTAATTAGGGTTGCATATGATGAAATAACATTTTATATAATAATTTAATTTTATTGCATTTAAAATAATTTTCAAACATCTGGTTGTATCAGTATTGTTAACAACTTCATTAAGTTCAGTTGAGAAGTTTGATGTCGATTCAATTTTTAATTAGATATAAAGTTAATTAATAGTATAATAGTAATGTTAATTTCTATAATTTCCAAAACTGTTTCTTTGCTACCAATTTTATTAATTTTATAAAATATTCAAAGGTAAGATTAATTTGTTAGCAAATTTTTTTTTTTTTTTTTTAGTATTTTTTTAGTATTTCATTAATGCACCTGATTGCTAATTTTTTACCTATGTAACTATTGTAACTTGCACCTTGTATTTTTGCGTTGTAGTTTTATTCTATTGTATTCTTTTTGTCATTTTTAGCCTTGAGAAAGCCACAAATTGATGGCGAAACGTCGGCAATGAAAACATTTTTATAATTTCGATTAATAAAAGTATTGGTGTCCGAAAGACTGTTATTATTTTCCAACAAAATTATTACAATTTTATTAACGGTGTCGTTGAGCATTAAAAAATTTTCTCCGCGATTTGTTTTAATTGTCATTTTTTCCTATATGTCTTGGAATTCATCAATGTTGGAAGGCACTTTGAAAGGATACTTTATTTTCCTTGTATAATATATTACCTTCGTTGCATTCGAAACATGAACTGTAGTAATTGTCTCCGGAACTGTCCCCAACGCCTCTCTTATAATATTAATTGGTTTTTCAGTGCAATTATTACTGGCAGTTTGTCTACATTTTGAAGAAAAAATGTCTACTTCAATTTTCGTAGGATCTATATTGTGATTGTTATCAAATAATTTAAATTAAAAACGAAACATTTTAGAGAAAATATGTATTCTCTGTTTTCGTCTTAAAATTGGTCAAATAGTCTTCTGGGAAGTCTCTGGTATTTATTTTAAAAAAAGCCACACCTGTTTAATGCAAAATTGGCATACAACTTCGTACATGTTTTTAAATAACTTCTAAACCGTACCAGTTGTGAAAAAATTAAGGAAATCAAAAATTTTCAGAAAAAAGCAAGGAATTAGAATATCTCATTTAAAATGTTAAGTGGGGTAGCACAAAAAAAGTTATGGCATAAAAAATGGGGTCTATAACCTCAGAATACACCCCGCTGTATTTTATTTCGATATTTGATATTTTTATGTTGTTACGACTATAATAACTAGAGTGTGTTTCAAATTTGATCAAATTATCTTAAAAAATAAAGAAGTTATACTGAAAAAATGAAAAAATATATAAAGTTGACACGCCATAACTAAAAAATAGAGCACTTTGAGAAAAATTTTATTCTTTACTTTTGTCTTAGAATTGGTCAAGGAATCGCCTGTAGAATTTCTTCGCATATATTTAGAAACACCCTGTATTAATGGGAATAATGTCAATATTTCTTTTAAAATAGCAACAATGATTACAAGTATATTCCTCAATAGCACTTGGATAATGCTTATTGATTTCTTTTGCAATGTAAGTAACATTGCAATTACAATCTACCAATTAAATAAGAAGCATGTTTAAGAACCAAAACTCAAAAGTTGTTTTGTGTTATATGTGAGTACTGCAGCAAAATACCTAGTCCTGTAAGATCGAGATTTCGAATTATTTATTCGTTTTCCACCGACATATTTAGTAATAATCGCATTAAATTGTTCAACCATATTACTAGCTACATTTTGAATTAAACTATTAGAATGATTCGACAAATACTTTATGATGGTTGACATTTTAGAAAATAATACCGTATTAGTCATTTGACCAATAAAGTTTGTAGAATCATTATCTTTAGAAGAACAAAAATAGTCAGCACAAGTAGTAGTAGCTATGGGAGTTCTTATTTTTTTTTCTAAGTCCGTGACCTTGGGGGATAGTCGTCGTATTGTGCGAGTATGTATGACCTTGAGTAGATAAGGTTGGATGTGTGATGTCTGCTCGTGGATCTTGCGGTTTTGTCTGCATACTGACACGTGGTGTCCTTGTGTTGATTAAGAGTCTCATCTTGTGGTTTTTAGTAAGTTTTTCGATGTTGAAAACGGTCATCTTGTTTTTGCGGTTTTGTCCAAATTAAGTGAATAATCTGTAAAAAGTAGATAAGAGGTGATAAGAGTTTCGGTTCACACGCACCTGCAGCATTCTGTTTTCTACATGTTTGAACACGTTTTGCGCGGTCTTGTATAACATTTTTTAATTGTTTACAATTATGCGGCGCTGAAAGTATTGATAAGCATTGTGGTAGGTCTGCTTTTCGCGTAATAAACTGATATGAGTCATCCGATGTCTGCAGTTGTATTTTGCCTGTGCGAATTAATCATCTTAGTTAAGAGCGCTTGTGATAAGACACCTTTGAGGTAAAAGTGAAGGATGTTTATAAAAGAAACAAGTAAATATTTTATACAATTTATATTAACTCATAATATTTGTTTAAATAATAACAAAATATAAAAAATTATACACTGTGTAGGCAATTAATAATACATTGAAGTAGGTTTGTACAACTTGTCTGCTTTGTGACGTTCACTCAAATCTTTATTCCTCGAATAGGATATGTCGTGCTGTTTGCAAGCCGCGTCCAATGGATTAATCCCCAAATTTCCTCTCTCTAAACGTTTTTCTAGTTTTGTACCAGGACCACAATACTTATAACCTGGCATGTGCAACTCTAGAGGTAATTTATTTATCATAGAGTTGATGATGCCTCTTCCGCTGTACGATGACTTTTAAATGTTTGTTCTTACGGTCGCTATATATATAGGTGTCGGAACTGCAATCCGTTTTATTACAATGAAGACTGTCAAAAAGGAACGATCCCTGTCAATATTAAACTTGGACAAGTACTTTGAAATAAAGACTACTGAGAAAAAACATGGCGCCTTACTACCAAATTCAATTAGAGGAATTATATGTGACCCATCAAACTGTGGCAAAACAAATGCGATATTAAGTTTACTGTTTGAACCCAACTACCCAACGGTTTAAAATTTAATAATTTGTATGTTTATTCCAAGTCACTATATCAACCAAAGTATCAGTTCTTAGAAAAAATTATGCATGCATTACCTGAAATTGGGTTTTACCCATACAAAGAGAATACAGATATTATAAGTCCAAATATTGCTAAACAAAATTCAGTTTTTATCTTTGATGATGTGGCTTGTGATAAGCAGGCGAAGATTAGAGAATATTTTGCTATGGGACGCCACAAAGATGTGGATTCCTTTTACCTATGTCAAACGTATAGCTACATCCCCAAACAGCTTATAAGAGATAATACCAACTTTATAATTTTGTTTAGACAAGACGATACTAACTTAAGGCATATTTATGATGATTATGTTGGTTGTGACATGAAGTTTGAACAATTTAAACAATTATGCTCACAATGTTGGTGTGAAAATTTTGGATTTCTTATAATTGATAAAGAAAGTGACATTTACGGTGGTAGATATAGGAAATATTTAGACAATTTTTTTGTTTTAAAAACATAACATAACCTATAAAACGATTAATAAGCTGATAAAAGCTGTTCCTGACCTGATGAAAGCTGTTTCTGACCTGATAAAAGCTGTTCCTGACCTGATGAAAGCTGTTCCTGACCTGATAAAAGCTATCCTGACTTGATGAAAGCTGTTCCTGACCTTTGTTGCAAACGAAAATCTATAAATATGTTAAAAATAAGCTTAAGTGATTAGTATAGTCTTATCCTTTGAACAATAACCTACTCGGTGTAAACAAGATGAGTACGGATGTTAAGCGACGAATAATAGACATTAAAAATATTATAAGAAAAAAAGCTCTTGCCTTAAAATTAGGACGATCTGATGCAGAAGAGCAACTGGCTCGATCTTATAAACCAATTTTAGAGCCATTAAAAAAAATGTTACATCAGTCAGACAAACTTTCTCTTAAAGCTGAACCGAAAGAAGAACCGACACATGGACCGAAAGAGGAAAATCTTAGTGAGCAGCAAGTTGAAGAAAATAAAGTAAGGACTTCAAGTTATAAAAGAAAGGCTGCTTATAAATACAAAGCTCCCGTAAAATCACTTAAGCTACACGATGTAGCTGATAATTTGATGGAACTTGTTGAAGGACATGAAGCAGAAGGTTTAAATGTAAATGAAGACGATAATGTTTTCAAAGAAGAGAGACCACATTATCAATCATTTATTGATGATATTGATCCAGTAGTTTACGATAACTATTTAGAGCAATATGATCCCCTTCCTAGAGAATACATTGAAGGTTTGTTCAAAGATAAAGAAGATAGGTTTGATACTACTTATGGCATAGTATATAATCCTAATATCGAACAGTGGAAACTTGGTAAATCAGTTGTTCAGTTGAAAGGACACGATCTGATTGTCGATAATAAACAATATAAGGGCACTCTGGGACTTTATGAACTTATATTTAAAAAAGATCCTGAAGGATTTAATGATAATGACAAAGCACAATATAAAGATTTACTACAAAGGACCGCGGCGCTGAGAAGAGATAACGATCCACTTCAACAGATAAAAGGATCTAAATCATTTAAATATCAGCAAATAATAAAATAAAACCCATATTTGCTGAACCTGCTCTTCTAAACCCATTTCGTACTTACAGCGGTCCATTAACCAGATCGATAAGAAATAGAACTGGAACAGGTTTTTTGAAATTAACACAAAAACCATTGGAATATGTTTATTGGGACGATCCAAATGAACTGGTAGAACGCTTGTGTCTATTACTTGCCTCGAAACAGGCCGGTAATAACTCTCATAACAATGAAATTCAGCGTATCGAGGAAGAACTCAGGGAGGCTTCTATAATTGTATAAATACTGGCATTTCGATAAATTTGCATCATTATTTGGTAAACTATCATAGCACACACCAACACACTGATAGAAATGACAAACGTAAAAAAAGACATTGTAAACGAACTTCACAAGCCAGCTCGAAGGAAATTTTTTCGTCGCAGAACAATAATAAAAGGATTGGATGATCTTTGGCAAGCAGATTTAGCAGAATTCCAACAGTACGCCAAAGAAAATAAAGGACATCGATACATTTTGGTTGTAATTGATTGCTTTTCCAAATATGTATGGACAAAACCGCTAAAAGATAAAATTGGTCTAGAAGTTACAAAAGTGATGGAAGAAATTCTAATGACCGGCAGAAAGCCTTTAAATTTACAAACCGATCAAGGTAAAGAGTTTTATAATAAAAACTTTACTCAACTTATGAAAAAGAATGGAATAAATCATTATTCAACCTTTAGCACAATGAAAGCATCAATTGCCGAACGAGTTATTCGTACATTAAAAGAAAAAATGTATAAGCATTTCAGTTTTCTGGGAAAATATAAGTGGTATGATGATTTGTCGAAAATTACAAAAGCTTACAATGAAACGAAACATCGAAAAATAAATATGAAACCTGTCGAGGTCACAAAAAGTAAAGAGCAATTATTTATTAAATACTGTTTACTCTCATATAAAAATAGCTGACAAAGGAAAATTTAAAATTGGCAATATTGTTAGAATAAGTAAACATAAAGCTATTTTTGACAAAAGTTACTTTACAAATTGGACCACTGAGTTATTTCGTATAGCAGAGGTGAAAATTACCACCCCTGTTACATACTTATTGGAAGATATGAATGGTCGACCCATTCAGGGAGCATTTTACTCTGAAGAACTACAAAAAGTCAAACATCATGATGCCTACCTTGTCGAAAAAGTTCTTCGAAGAAAAGCAAATAAAGTCTACGAAAATGGTTGGGACTTGATAAATCACATAATAGTTGGATTGATAAAAATAATGTTTTATAATGTTTTTAATAAATTAATTATCTTATAAAATCTGTAGAGGATAAATGAAATAAAACATTTAAAATTTTAACAAGTTTATTTTATTACTTGCATATAAAAAATTTTATAAATAATATTATTCAAACTATAATACATCATAATCTAGCTCCATAATACAAGAATGACCCCAGGGAAGTGTGTTGTGCGAGTGCGGTAGCAGATATCTTTTATCATCATACGGGCTTAGGGAAATCTTCTTTTGTCTCACCGAAAATAACTGATGATCGAAGGAACGTATCGAATTTTGTTCATGCGAAAATTCTATTCTCTCCATCAGACATCTTTTATAGTCGTCAAAAGAGATCTTGTTTTTGACGACGTAGGATTTAACGCCCTTCGCCTTTTTTACGCACGGATTTTTATTTTCTGGCACATAATACGCATACATTTTTGCCCTCAACCCAATATATTCCGTCATCACCTTACCGACGTTCTCGTCCTTCATCAGACCCGGCACTTTTTTGTTCGCACTAGGGATATCATAAATATTATCAGAAGGATAATCGGACGTATCAAAATAGTGGAGGTTTTCCTTCATGTCCGCATAGATGTCGGCTGTTTCAATTTTATAGAACAACGAATCCGTATCACCAAAGAGCGCCATACATTTATCAACGTACTTGGTCTTCATATACCCATAGTGAAACTGATACAGTATGGTCTTTGAGATATCTAGTATACACATGCCCACGTATATGGGTTTATTGAAGACCACCTCCGTTTTAAGCATTTCGACGAGAACCAAATCATCGGCTATTATACGGCTGCGATAAAAGTTCGGCGCTGACACGGCATTTTCCACTCCGTACCTTCCTTCCCATTTTTTTAACACTTTTATTATCCTCCTATTGCGAACATTTTCCATCGTTTTTCCAAATACCGCGTTGTTCATCAACTTGAAATAATTTTTTCCGAAGTCGGTTGTTGCACTCTGACGCAGCTGTGTGTTTAGGTCGATGTACTCTGTTCGAATTGGAGTACTCGATGAATGTTTGTTAGAACAAGCCCATTTTTTAAATATTGTTGTAGGTTCGTATAGTGGATGACGTACTTATTTTTGGGTAAGAGGGTTGCCAACATTTTTTTACATTTTCCGCCGGGTGGTAGTCCGAGTTCCTGTGCCATGGGAAGATCGGCTTGTACGTCGTGGATGTTTACGGGATACTCTAAATCCACTTCCAAAATGTATCCACGCGGACTGTCGGCCGGCACATTTAAAAAATAGTCCGCTTGAAAGCCTGCTGGTGGTTTATCCATCCATTCTAAGCGTCCATAGGGCAAATGTTGACTCATCGCCCACGAGTACATCGCATTTATATCGTAGTACATGAGATACGATGATGGTTGTGATGGATCGTAATCTTCCAAGTATTTGTTGTTGGCCTTTGCGTATCGATGTGTGCATTGTGTTAGGCCTCCTCTAATTCCCTTCTCCAAAAACATCTCTACGTCCTGTATCATATCGAGCTCCACCTTCGTACATTTTAACATGGCATCCCAACTCAGACCGGGCGCGGAAAAATAATGTGCTGGATCAAGATGGTGGTTGGTTAAGCTCTGATCACGAAAACATTCAAACATATCGGCCAACAGCAGCACGTCCGTTTTTAAATACAGATCCGAGTACTCGCCCAATGTTTGTATTTTGAATTCGCTCCAGATCTTTTGAGCATGTTCGTATTCGTCCGCCGATAAATCGTTTTCATAAATTTTACTATGAAAAGATGTTATCGGTGGAAGTGTTTCTTCCTCCAATCGCTCCATACCATTAATGTAGTCATACGGAAATACTCCCTTTCTCGTAAGAAGGCTGAATTGTTCCGCGTCCAAGTACTTAAATTCTCTCCGGAGTATCGGTTTTTCTTTCAAATCTTTGGCTATATTGTCCAATAAAGACGCCATAAATCGTAAAGAATCACAAAATTTGAATGTTATGCAATTCTCGTCATGTCATACGCTTTTAATCATCCCAATGAAGTTTTGTGTGTTGTGCGGTATTATGGATAATTTTCCTTGCCAATTCTGTCGAACTACGTCGTTCATTAAAAAGTGAGCTGTTGTGTGCCCATCCACATGTACCATGTGTGTTATCATAAACAATATGTTTATTAACATTTTTAATATTAATTTAGTATTTTGTATGTAATTTAGTTCTAAGTAACTTGTATATTTATTGCTATCATTTCCTTAATACTTCTATGAAATGTCTACCTTCCACTTCCTTTACAACGACCTTGGTCCTGGAAGATTATCTTAAATCCCTAAATTAGGTATTTCTAGTATTAAGCAGAATTTTGTAATTGACCATATTTAATTTAAGTACCTGTAAGTTTAACCAATCAGAGAGATACTACGAACTACGAGACCATCGACTACGAGCACCCTTAAACGGGCTGCACACGAAGAACTCACTCTCTTTCACCAAATACTCTTTCACTTATTATCAAACACTCTTTCACCAAATACTTTTTCACTCTTTCATCAAACACTCTTTCAAGTTACCAAGTTCTAGTGAACAACATCGTCGGTTAAACCTACTAACTGTATATTTGTAAAACCAACTGTTAGTATTTTTCTCCAAATAAACTTGTTGTATAGTAGTTAAAGTTGTTTCTTGCAAATTTAATTATTTGTCACCTTAACTACGACGCCTATCGTCCTGACCGAGTAGGTACACAACAGAGCATCATAACCGCTGAAATTGTGAAAAACTACGGAAATGATGCGATTATCCTGATAATTTAAATTGCATTCGTTATGGGCGGGACCACGATAACGTTCTGTGAAGTGACAATGATCTCACACTCTAACAGCATCTTGTTGAAAAGGTTTTTCGCAGATATGGCATTCCTTAGCTTCAACGAACGCAATTTTTTCTTCATCCGTTAAATTATCCATGGGTATGGGACATTCATATACAGTCGTAACGTTCTCGGCAATATCGTAGAGCTCCGCACATAGCCATTCTCCACAATTTGGTCCTCTATATTGTCGATAGTACGATAATGTATCATCGTAGGTACACTTTAAATAATATCCTACGCTAAAGGGCTCATGTTATTGGTACTTTCGGCTATTTTCCCCACACCTTCCATCATATATGATGGAGAATCAATAATAACGAAATATTTACATCTTATTTTATCAAATTTAATTTCTATTCTATTTCTTAAAGGTACAAGTATTAACAAAGAAAGGCACAAAACTGAGTTCGAAAGGATACGTAAGTTACTCAAAACCCAAATTAAGGAAGCCCATAAAAACTATGTTGAAGATACTGATAACCAAATTTATAGGGATCCAAATAAATTTTGGTCATACGTAACATCTTTAAAAAAATCTACAAGGTTGCCAGGTTCCATGATGTACAATAATGATTCACTAACATCTCCACTGGATGTAATAAATGGATTTGCGATGCACTTTAAAAGTGTTTACCTCCCGCCTTCGATTGATATGGATAACTCAATTCGTACAAATAAACTTGGTGACTTTCGTATTCCTGAAAGCAAAGTTTTAGAGCATTTAAAAAAACTAAAACCATCACTCACTATGGGGCTGGACAATATTCCTGCATTTATTCTGAAGGACTGTTCATCAAGCCTAGCAAAACCCCTGGCTTACCTATTTAATCTCATATTGGAGAGTGGTCAGTTCCCAAAGCAATGGAAGCAAGTTAGGGTTACACCGGTATTCAAGTCAGGGCAAAAGAATGATGTACAAAACTATCACCCTATCTCCATTCTTTCAAATTTTTCCAAAGTATTCGTGTCCATATTGTCTCAACATATCAACTTTATAGTGCACGATAGAATCTCTAGCCATCAACACGGTTTCATGAGCCGTCGATCTACTACAACAAATCTCACATATTATACGCAATTCTTATCAAAGAAGATAGATGGAAAGAGTCAGTCGGATGTAGTATATACCGATTTCTCCAAAGCGTTTGATCGCCTTAATCACCGGATTTTGTTGGAGAAACTGAAGTCCTATGCCATAGCTGATAATATTATTGATGTAATACAATCTTATCTATATAAACGTGAGCAGGTCGTTAAATACAATGGATTCTCTTCTGTAAAGTATTATGCCACTAGTGGGGTCCCGCAAGGGTCCAATCTTGGACCACTACTATTTTTATTATTTATTAATGGAATATCTGATAATATG
This sequence comes from Stenus bimaculatus, assembly GCA_963971135.1. Lineage (NCBI taxonomy): Eukaryota > Metazoa > Arthropoda > Insecta > Coleoptera > Staphylinidae > Stenus > Stenus bimaculatus. The sequence continues at coordinate 30,125,583 of OZ020182.1, read as the reverse complement.
GTGTCGTCTGTACTCCTATATGCGGATGATCTGAAGATCTATCGTGAAATAAAGACCATTAGGGACTGTGAGTTACTACAAAAAGATTTGGATACGTTACAAGAGTGGTGTAATTCAAATGATTTACACCTTAATATAAAAAAGTGTTTTGCAATATCATATACGCGTAAATCAAACAACATAGCATACTCCTATAAATTAAATGGTGTTACTCTCGATAGGCCCTCCTCGTTTAAAGACCTAGGTGTGGTTTTTGATGCTAAATTGACTTTTAAATACCATATTGCTCAGTTATGTGCAGATAGCATTAAGTGTCTGGGTTTTATTATACGTCATGGTAAATTGTTGTCCACTAGAACTCTAACATTACTGTACAGTAGTTATATATTAAGCAAACTAAACTATTGTTGTATTATATGGTCGCCATATTATAAAAAATACATTGATAAGATAGAGCGAGTGCAAAAACGCTTTCTTAAATATTTATATTTTAGAAAATATAGTATCTATCCGGACAGACGTTGTATTACCTATGAGATGCTATTAAATGAATTTAATTTTATGTCAATTAAAAACAACCATAAAGCTATATCAGTTTGTTATATTTATAAGCTTATCAATAATTTAGTGGATGACGCTGATACTCTTTCACTTTTAAACATTTTAGAACCTAGAATGGCATCAAGGAATTCTGTAACCTTTTCATGTTCTACTGCTCACACTCTTCACTACGCTAATTCTCCTGTTAATAACTTATGTAATTATTATAATTTATGTGCTGGAAATGCTGATATATTTTGTTTAGGATTTAATTCATTTAAGATCAGTGTTTATAATGCTGTAAGCTAAACTGCTTGCATGCAGGAATTTGTTCTTCTATTATTTATTTTTATATTATATTTAGTTGCTTTCTTATATATTATATTATATGATATTTATATTTTCCATATTTTTGTTTAAGTATTATTAAGTTAATATGTAATTGAATTATGTTACCGTTTTGGCCAATAGGCTGTTGGTAATAAAGTTATTTATTTATTTATTTATTTATTTATTTATTTATTTATTTATTTATTTATTTATTTATTTATTTATTTATTTATTTATTTATTTATTTATTTATTTATTTATTTATTTATTTATTTATTTATTTATTTATTTATTTATTTATTTATTTATTTATTTATTTATTTATTTATTTCTTTATTTATTTATTTGTTTCTTTATTTATTTATTTATTTATTTATTTATTTATTTATTTATTTATTTATTTATTTATTTATTTATTTATTTATTTATTTATTTATTTATTTATTTATTTATTTATTTATTTATTTATTTATTTATTTATTTATTTATTTATTTATTTATTTATTTATTTATTTATTTATTTATTTATTTATTTATTTATTTATTTATTTATTTATTTATTTATTTATTTATTTATTTATTTATTTATTTCTTTATTTATTTATTTATTTATTTATTTATTTATTTATTTATTTATTTATTTATTTATTTATTTATTTATTTATTTATTTATTTATTTATTTATTTATTTATTTATTTATTTATTTATTTATTTATTTATTTATTTATTTATTTATTTATTTATTTATTTATTTATTTATTTATTTATTTATTTATTTATTTATTTATTTATTTATTTATTTATTTATTTATTTATTTATTTATTTATTTATTTATTTATTTATTTATTTATTTATTTATTTATTTATTTATTTATTTATTCTACTTTTAATTATACAATTAAAAATTCATATGATTTACTGATTGAACTTAAAGATTTTATTTTACCTAAAGATCACATAATTATTTCATTAGATGTGGTTTCTCTTTTTACAAATATTCCAAAAGATTTAATAATGAACATCATTAACAAAAATTGGAAATTTATTTCTTCTTACACTATTCTAGATAAAAAAACTTTTTTGAATTTACAAGCAAAAAGATGGTAGTCCAATGGGCAATCCTGCCAGTCCTATTTTAGCTTCAATTGTTATGAATACACTTATTGAAGAAACAGTTAAGAAACTACCATTTAAAATTCCTTTTTTAAAATATTATGTAGATGATACTATTTTAATAATTCCAAAATCTAAAACGGACATTGTATTAAATACTTTTAATAATTTTAATTGTAAATTACAATTTACAATTGAATTGGAAATTAACAAAGAAATACCTTTTTTGGATACAATGTTAATTAGAGAGGATACAAAGATTATTACAGATTGGTACATCTTCTAATATTTTATTAAATTATTTTTCAAATCATGCTTTCAAACATAAAATTTCTATGATAAAAGGACTTATACATAGGGTTTTCAATTTAAGTAATAAGAAATTTCATTCATTAAATAAAAATAAAATAATTACATTATTAAAAGAAAATAATTATCCTAAATTAATTTATAATAGTTTAATTAATAATTTCTTTATGGGGAAAAAAAGTCATATTGATAAAGGAACATCTTTAACTTATTATAAATGTGCATATATTCCTGAGACAAGTTCTAAACTTAAAAAATTATTTAAGAACTATAATATTAATTTAGCATTTTATAATATAAAATCAATAAATTCCATTTTTAGTAAACTTAAAGATCTTGATAAAAATGAAGTAAAATCTAACTTAGTTTATAAAATTCCCTGTAAAGATTGTAATAAAATTTATATTGGTCAAACTAAACAACATTTATGTAATAGAATTAAACAACATAAATATGATTGTAAAAGAGTATTACAGAATGGTGATAATAATAATTTAACAGGTTTGTCTTTACATGTTAACTCAACCAAACATGAAATAAATTTTGAATCTATTTCTATTTTAGATAAAGAAATTAATACAAAAAAACGTTTAATCAGTGAAATGATTTTCATTCATAAACATAAAGAAAATATGAATTTAAAAACTGATATTCAAAATCTTAGTAAAATCTACCACAATCTTATCTAAGCATTTTCTAAATATATATATTTTTATATTCTTTTATATATACATACTACTATTTTTATTTTTTATTTGTAATTTATTTTTATTTTATTATTTTTATACTTTATACCAGATTTAAAATTATTTATTTGTTTGTAAAAAATACTTCTTTTTTTTTTACAAACCATTTTTATTTACAACAATTTTATAGTATATTTGCCAAGAAAATTAGAAAACACTTACTATTTAAATCTGGATTTTAAGGTAATTTAATAAAATAGAAATAAAATTCAATTTTTTACAATGTTATATGTTATATTATTATTATTTTAGCTTGAGAAAGACATAATTTATATGTCGAAACGTTGCTGTTAAATAAATAGTTTTTTAAAAACTCTTGTGTTTATAAATTCCCAGAAGCCAGAATTATCTATTTCTTATATATTTTTTGGGATAAGAACTTTTTATATTATTATTATTATTATCAGATATTTCAAAAACATACCGATTTGCTATGTTACATGTGTTTATGTAAAGCAAAAAATCACCCTGTATAATGTATTTTAAAAATTTACTAATTTTTAATAAATATAATACAGGGTGAGCTAAAATGATTGTGGTTTGTTATGTAGGCAACCAAATACACATGTTGGTACAACTGAAATCTTAAAAAGAAAATCTTCTAGTAATCCAATGGCGTAGCAAAATTTTTTTCCATAAAGTCTAATTTCACAGCAATTGTCAAATATTGAAAATGTTTTTCTTCATTTTCGAGGTAGATGCTAACACAAATCAAAGATTTACGCAAATTGATTTTGATAAAAACTGACGTTTATGAAATAGAAGGCAGAATAACGAAATTCTAAAATCTGAAGTTTTGACACAACGGTAAAAATTACACCTACGCTTCTGCTTTTGTGAAGTCTAGTTACTTTGTTTTGATTTTGACATGATTTTGTGTTACTATGAACTTGAAGTAAACAAATTCCCCAGATTTTTAGGCTGGAAATTTGAATTGACCACAATCGTTTTAGCTCACCCTGTAGGTAAGCTACGTAAGAGTGTTCAAATTCAAAAGTCATGAGTTTCCAAACAGATATTTGGTACTGCAAGGAATATATTGTTTTGGTGACTTTTCTCGCGAATTATATTACCGCACACATAAGAAGAGCCTTGGTAAATGCTGACCATGCGAAGATAAGGAAGATGCGACGCCAGTGTTGTGATCTTTTTTAGTTTAAAGAAAACAGTCAGTAATTTGCCTTCGAATAATAAAAACGTAATTTAATTAAATAAAATAATAATTTTTCATGTCTCTAATAAAAATAAAATAAATAACATTTTTAAAAACTGATTTTGTTTTCGTCAAAAGAAAACTGGCGCAGTCGGTAGGATAGCCGAAATTTTTTGTATCGAACAAATAAATTTTCGTTTTTCGCGATTAATCGGCTATTCGAACATTTTTGTGAGAAGTTGAGCGAAGTTTCTAAAGCAGAGTGGCACCCTGAAATTGGATACCCAGTCAATCGCTGACCTGTGGAAGTAATTTTCTTGCAACTCACGAGGATAGGAACAACATTGTCCTGTTCTGCAAGGTTTTACAATTTGGTTTACAATTTGGAAAGGACCACATCGCCGATCTACAATTGTCGTACCTTATAGCGATTAGGAATGATGAGCAAAATCAGCATTGTGTTAATGTAAGTACAGTTCTGTCTAATGTCTATGCAACAAGAATTAGAAGAATTATTAAGTCAATTAAATATAAATTCTGACTCAGACAATCAAAATAATAATCATAATCAAATTCAAGAAATCGAAAATAATTCAGAAACAGAGAATAACAATTCTAATTTGAATAATCTTGAAAATATTTTACAAAACAATTTCGAAATGGCTCAGCCTGTATTTAAACCAGAATATTTGAATTGCGTGCCGCAGTTCGACGGCAATCCAAATGAATTAAATAGGTATTTAACCACTTGCGAAAGCATTGTAACAACATTTTATAATAGAGATAATCCTAATAATTTTCAAAACATATATTTATTAAGTTCATTAATTGGTAAGCTATCCGGAAACGCAAGGCTTATCGTAAACATCCAAAGTGTTACTAGTTGGGACGAATTAAAGACAACCTTACGTAGAAATTTTGCGGATCAAAGAGACGAGACTTGTTTAAATCGAGACTTAGTTTTAATGAGACAAAACCCTAACGAAAAACCCCAACAATTTTATGATCGTGTTTTGCAAATACTTAATTTATTATGCTCTTACGTCGACTGTCACGAAGAAACCGAGGCATCGAAAGTATTAAAACGAGAACTTTACAATAATTTAGCATTGAAAACGTTTTTGGCAGGTTTAAAAGAACCCTTAGGCACCACTATACGTTGCATGCGCCCTGTAGATTTAAAACAGGCAATTCAATTCATTCTTCAAGAAGAAAATATTAATTACTATCAAAATAATCAGTCGAAACCCATGAACAAGCAAAATAATTTACAAACAAGACCCGCTAACACATTTACCAATTACAACGCAAATAATTTTCCACGATTTTCGCACCAACAAAATGCATTTCAAAATAACAGATTCCAGAACGGTTATCAATTCAATAATACCAATCAGGCACCAAATACATTCCGTAATCCCCAAATATTTAGACAACAACCTCAAAATTATCAGCAAACAAATGTTTTTAGACCACAACCAAACAAACCCTTGCCTAACCCAACCCCCATGAGCGGAGTATCAAGCATTAGAAATGCTATGGTAAGACCAAATTTTTCGAACAATTTTCAGAAGAATAATCCTAGACCCAGTACGTCGTATCAAATGCATAATGTTGAAACAAATGAATATTCTCAAGAAAATCAAGAACAATTTATCCCTGATACTTTAGGCTACCAGTCTACTGACTTTAATGAAGAGACACAATATTTTTTCGATGAAAATTCCGTTGAAAATGAAAATTTTCAGGAAACTACCGAAACCACCGATCAAACATAACCCCCGAAATAATTCCTCTAAATGTAACATCTAACAATAATGAATTACCGTACGTAATATTTCCAGAAAATAACATCAAAATCTTAATCGATACTGGATCAACAAAGTCATTTATAAACCCAGATATTGCAAATAAATATTTTCCAAATTTAATTCAAAATGATCCTTTTATAGTTTCAACTGTTTTTCAAAAGTCCGCGCATAAATATAGCGTTAATATACCTGCTTCAAAAATTTTTAAATTACCAAATGTCACAAATTTAAAATTTTTCCTTTTTAAATTTCATAATGTTTTTCAAGGTTTAATAGGACTTGACATTCTTAAAAAATTAAACGCAAGTTTAGATTTTGGAAAAGGCATTTTAACAACCCCATATGCCAAAATTAAATTAACTTATCATAAGACTAATTGTAACTTAAATTTAATTAACATTGAACCTCGGGTAGAAAAAATAATAAAAATTAAAACATCTATTCAAAATGGTGAAATATTAATTCCCCACCAAAAATTTCATTGTTGCGAAATACCAGAGTGTATTGCAGTAGCAAAAAACGGTTATGCCCTCACAGGAATTTTAAACAGCTCAGAGAAATTAGTAACTTTAAATTTTTCCGATCCCATAGAAGTCGAAGCTTTTGATTTAAAATCCTTACAAGAAATCAGTTTAAATAATTTTGAAAATCTTTCAAAACCCAAATTTGACTTATCAAAAATTCGAACGGAACATTTAAATAGCGAAGAGCAACAAGAAATTATTAAACTTTGTCGCGAATTTTCCGATATATTTTACTCCGAAGACACTCCTCTTACATTTACGAACCAGATTAAACATCAAGTAAAGACCAATGACGAAATCCCAGCATATACAAAAACTTACCGATACCCATTCGTCCATAAAGAAGAAGTAAACAAACAAATTCAAAAAATGTTGGACCAGAATATAATTAGGCCTAGTTGTTCTCCATGGTCATCTCCTATATGGGTTGTCCCAAAAAAAATCGATTCATCAGGCAAACAGAAATGGCGCGTGGTGATAGATTATAGGAAGCTAAATGAGAAGACCATCGACGACAAATACCCTCTGCCAAACATCACCGATTTGCTGGACAAATTGGGACGATGTCAGTATTTTTCCACCATTGACTTGGCGAGCGGTTTTCACCAAATTGAGATGGACGAAAAGGACATTTGCAAGACAGCATTTAATACCGAGAATGGCCACTGGGAGTTTCTCAGAATGCCATTTGGAATGAAGAATGCTCCTGCTACATTCCAAAGGATTATGAACAATATCCTTAGAGGAATCCAAAATGAAAAATGTTTGGTATACCTCGATGACATCATCGTCTTCTCCACGTCACTGAAGGAACACATTGAAAATCTAAGATCTGTTTTCAAGAGGCTCAGGGAAAGTAACTTTAAAGTACAACTAGATAAATCGGAATTCTTACGAAAGGAAGTGGCTTACTTAGGCCATATTGTGACCCCCGACGGAGTTAAACCTAACCCCGATAAAATCGCGGCCGTTAAAAATTTTCCGATACCAAAAACACCCAAACAAATAAAAGGTTTTCTAGGTTTGCTAGGTTACTACAGACGTTTTATTAATAATTTTGCAAAAGTTGTTAAAAATTTATTAATAAATATGCAATATCGAAAAATTTTAAAAATTATTACTAGTAAAATATAAAAACAAAAATAAATATAAAAAACAAATTATTAAAATAAATTAAAAATTATTAAAAAATTAACAAATTATTAAAATGATAAAAACGCATTTTTTATCATTTTTTCAAAATTACTCCCTTATAACAGACTATATACATCAAAAAAAAATTCTATATGATAAATAAATTCAATTTCAAGGCAAAACAAGAGCGTTTTTGTTAAATTTTTTATTACAAACACCAAAAAATCAATTTTTACTAGCGAGGAGTACGCATTTCAAACATTTTGCCGACTATCCTCTTAAAGACTATTAGAACACTACTGAAATGCAACAAGCAGAGAGCGAGGTTAGAGAAGTTTCTTAATTAAATGTAGGGAACATGACATCTTCCCACAACATATAAATATAGGTTGTCTAAACACTTTAATAACGGGTGAACATCCATATTGTAAAAAACTTGAAAAAATTAGATACAATTTCATGAAAAAGATCTTAAATATAGAAATACAAGTCACACATTGGGAAATAAAAGTCTATAATTGTAATAGTAATTAAGATGTCAGCTTAATTAAAAACAAGTTATCGATTGATGATTATTGTAGGCTAGATAACATGTTGAAAACTGATTTTATGTCAATGTTTAACAAAGTTAAGTATAATAATATAAAAAAGCTCAGTTCACTAATTAATAAAGTAGAAAACTATGAGGTTAAACCTGAGTGGCTGATTAATATCAGCTCTAAGGAAATACCTAAAGATGTAATCAAAGTCCTTAGTTTGGGTCCAAATTTTAGCTTGCCACCAAAATCAATTCCTACTTTAAATTTAATAAAAGATATCGAAACCAGTATCAGCAGAAATAACAACATTAATGATAATGATAAAGATGGATATAGGTATAAATGCGTAAATATTATATGTAATGAAATGAATAAACAAAACAACACTAAAAATACAAAAAAGATCATTTTTCAAAATGATTATGATAGAGCGAAAGAATTTAAAAAAAAAACACTGTCATTATGGACAGGAATATGTATGTAGCATAAATGTATGAACTGCTAAATGACACCGATACTTATGAAGTAACTAATAAATTTAGGAACAGGTCTAATAAATTGGTTAAAAAACTTGTGGAGGATGACGAAATTAGTGCGATTTATGGCAAACAACTAATTACCCATAATTCTACATTTTCCAAAATATATAACTTGCCGAAATTACACAAAGTTGACATACCATAATGTATTAACAAGTTATACATCTACGTTCAAATATAAAATAAAAATTTCTATTGAAGTAGTTAATACTTTCAAAAACATTACACTCCCTCAAGATTACGTATTGGTGTCATTCGATGTAAAATCTTTATTTACGAATATTCCTAAGGAACTTGTGATAAACATAATAAGTAAAAATTGGCGGATGATAGAGGCCTATACAACTATTAGTAAATCTAATTTCATCGCTATTGTAGAATTCATTTTTGAGTCAAGCTATTTTAGTTTTGACAACAAATTCTATATACAAAAAGATGGAACTGCTATGGGAAATCAAGCATCCCCAGTGTTAGTGATGGAATGGGTTATTGGTAGCTGTATCGAAAAACTAGATTACGATGTACCAGTTTGTAAAGTGTATGTTGACGATACCATATTAACGTTCCCAATAGATAAGATAGAACAACTTTATTATAATTAAAAGTATGTATACGCAATTGAAGCAATGTATCACCCGTTCAAAAACAAGGTGATGTTCATAAAAAGTAGATTTATGAAAAGTGTTATAAATATTGAGATTAGAATTACAATATGGTCGATTAAAAGACTTAATAAATCAACCGAATCACTTATAAAGTCATTAATGTCTAAAATTTTGCCTCATGATTACAATTTATGTGTTAATTTTATAAAATCGAATTTTGAGTCTTGGTTTAATAATATAAAATTGAATAATAGGAAGAAATTTAAACAATTATTAGATAGACACACAAAAAATTCTATTAATTACAACATACAATCAAAGTTTTTAATTAATTTAACAAATGAAGATGTACCTGACTTTGTTAGTAATATAGTAGGATTAGGACCAAAGTTTAGCATTAAACCCCCACCTGACAAATGACTAGTTAGAGATGTACTTAAAGATACTGAGTATATTATACATAACATAAATATAACAGAAAATGATAAGGATATACTACGGGGTAAATGTACAAATATTTACTACGTTTCCATCGTGGATTGAATCGGATTTGAATTCTTGATTCTACTTGAAAACTGGATGGAAACGCGCAATTTATCGTTTCGAGATCGTACTCGGCCTCAAGGTCGATACTGCTTTTTCTGAGATCGTATCTGGTTTGAGCTGAAAAATATATAATGGAAACGCTTCGAAGGCTTGAATTTGGACTGGATCATGCGCAAACGAATAATCTCCTCGCCGCGATGCATTATATTATCTATGGTTTTATATTCATAACCCTAAAAACGTGGTCTGGCCAATACGCCACCTAATGGCGGTATTGAAAGTAATTTAGATATTTTTTAAATCCTCATGATGGAAACACTTAAGTATTTAAATTTCTGATATTTTAAAACCCGATTCAATCCTCGATGGAAACGTAGTAATTGTACCGTGTTGATGAAAGCGGATGATTATGACAATAAAATGTTGGCAATGTTGAGTGATAAACAAACCTATGAATTAAAAAGGTTAGATTTAACAAATATTGTACAAGTTAAAGTTAATAAGCTAATTGGTGAAATTAACAAAGATGGGGATTTGGATGACTTAACTATGAAATCACTCAAAATAAACAATGGTGTTGCCCCAAAGATTTATGACCTACCTAAGGTACACAAATCTGAGGTTCCCCTAAGACCTGTTGTTTCTTGTATCCAAAGCCCTAAATACAAAATTGCTAAATTGTGTATTAGCTGATGTAGTTTCCACCTTTGATTATTCTGTTAAAAATTCATTTGAATTTGTACAATATATTAGTAACGTTAAAATTCCGAATAATTATATGCTCATATCTTTAGATGTGCAATCGTTGTTTACTAATATACCCAAAGAGTTAATTGTGAAAATTATTAAGGATGACTGGAAATTCATTTCGGCGTATACCAAGTTGTCAACGATAAATTTTATTAAAATTATTGAATTCCTGTTTGATAATAGTTATTTTGTGTATAAGAAAAATTGTTACAAGCAATTGTTTGGCACGGCCATGGGTAATCCTGCCTCCCCTGTGTTGGCTGAATTGCTCATGAACAAACTAATAACAACTTGTATTGAGAAATTACCATTTTCTATACCTTTCATTAAGCTATATGTAGATGATACAATTTTATGCATCCCAAAAGATAAAGTAGATGTCACATTGGAATTTTTAACGATTTTCATGAAAGGTTAAAGTTTACCATTGAGATTGAAAAGGATGACTCTTTGCCGTTTATGGATTTAAGGGTACATAAATGTGCTGATGGGAGTGTAATTACTGATTGGTACCAGAAATCTGTTAATTCTGGTAGAGTGCTTAATTTTCTATCTTTTCATAAACTACAGCACAAGATGGCTATTATCAAGCAGATGAAACACAAAATACTTACATTGAGCCACGAGAGTTTCCACCAAGAAAACTTTAGTAAAGTACGTAATATTCTAAGAAACAATAATTATCCTCAAGGTCTGATTAATTGTATGTTATATAATAATAACTACGAATTACCAAATAACTATATTTATAAACACGTGACTGATAAACAAATAGTATTATACTACAGGATGGTGCATGTACCTGAACTGTCTTATAGGCTAAAAAATATGTTAGAAAACTTTAGTAAAAGCGTAAATGTAAAAATAGTATTTTATAACAGATTAACGGTAAATACAATATTTTCCAGACTTAGGCCCGTTTGCACCAATGCTCCTTAAAAGTGCTTCTTTGCTAAAATATACTTAAAGTTAAGTGATCCCTAGTATACATTGTCATTGCACCACGCACTATAAGGTTAATCTTAAATTAAGTAGAAGATGCGTTTGACAACACTGTAAAACTCTAGGGGAATTTTAAAAGTAGCGAATTGTGTTGTCATCTTGGCTGTCATGAAAGTTAAAATCATAAACAATGTAAACAAATGTTAGTATAATCTCAAATTACAGAGTATTCTTTAATGTTTAAAGTGAGTTTTTTTAGTAGTTTTCTGATGTGGTATTAATAGAATTGTGTAAAAAATTTATGCTATTGTGTTAAGGTATGTATGTAAATTGTAGATTTATAAATATCCAATTTTATTACTTCAAGAAATTCGTCATTTATTAGTAAATAATTTCAATTAAAAAAACAATTTAATACTTCTTAACGTAGAATTTTATATTTCAGAATGAACGTAGAATTCGAACTTCATCCACTTCTTGAAGATGATGTTGAGGTTCTAGAAATATTACAAGGAATTCCTCGAAGAATATACAACAGAACCAATTACTTTGAGTCAATGGATGACCTTACTTTTTTTAAAAGGTTCCGTCTTACAAGAGAGACTGTGCTGTCAATTCTTGGGGAAATAGATAACAATTTAGAATATCCATATGATAAGTATGAATATTTAAAAATCACTATTTTGGTATATTTTCTTAACACATACAAATATTTTTTAGAAACATTTCAGTTAGCCCAATTAACCAATTATTAATAGCTCTAAGATTTTATGCAACTGGAAACCACTTGCTTAGTGTAGCGGATTTTGGTGGAACACATGTCTCTACAGCATGCAGAATTGTAAAAAGAGTATCTACTGCCCTGGCAGGATTGTGTAGAGAATATATTAAAATGCCCCAAAGCGATTTAGAAAAGATGCAAGTACAACAGCAATTTTTTGATATTTCCTCATTTCCTAGAGTATTAGGTGCAGTTGATGGCACCCATATAAAAATTCAATCACCTGGTAAATTTGTGCAAGACTTTATAACTAAAAAAGTTAATATATTTTTGTTTAAGGTGGTAACGATGCTGAAGTATTTCGTAATAGAAAAAATTATTTTTCTATTAATGTTCAAGCAATTTCAGATGCTAAAATGAGAATACTTGATTTGGTTGCTAGGTGGCCGGGTTCGGCTCACGATGCCACTATTTTTAATAATTCCCGAATAAAAGGTCGTTTTGAAAGTAATGAGTTTGAAGATATTTTTTATTTAAATTTGAAGTTATTTTATTGTAAATTTTGTTTAAGGTGATAGCGCATACAACATTCGCTCTTATTTATTAACACCTTTATTAAATCCCCAGGGTGTTGGAGAACAAAGATATAATGAATCTCACATTAGAACTCGTGGAGTTGTTGAAAAGTTATTTGGAATTTGGAAAAGACGTTTTCCTATTATGGCTTATGGATCAAGATTAAAATTAAATAATACTCTAATTGTTACCGTTGCAACGGCTGTCTTGCATAATATTGCTAGGAATTTCAATGAAGAAGAGCCTCCACAAGATGTTGATGAATTGGTATTAAATCAGCTGATTTTAAATGGTAACGTTCCTCCAGTTGAGCATGAGCATGGTAGGGGACTCGAAGATAATGTTCGACGAACTTTTATTAATCAATATTTTTCTAGATTATAAGAACAAAGATGTAGGTTAAAGAATAAATAAAAAATTCTTAAAAATATTCCATTTTTATTTTATTAATGGCATTTAAAAAATCAGAAATATTCAATACTAAACAAAGTAAGTAATATTTGATCACAAAATAACATTGAAGTAAAAATAATACTTTTGAACTGATAACATAATGTAAATAATATTTATAAGCACAGTCGAAAAACTTAAAAGTAAGAAATATTAAATAATTAACAAAATAAATAACAATTGACAATAAACTATCAATAATAAAAAATAAAATATATATATATTTATATATTCTGAAGTAATATTCAACAATTAACAAAATAAACAACAATTTAATAACAAAATATTATCTCGTAGCATTTGGCATTAAAATAAAAAACAATACTGTCAAAAAATAAAAACTATTCTACTATCCACGATTGTACTTTAAAAGGGAGATCAAATCAAAAAAAAAATTAACTATAAGTATTAAAAAACGTGACGAATGTATAAATATAATCACTGTTTTTTAAATGAACTTAATTCATTTTTTTTTATTTCTATCTCTAGTTTTAATAATTCCATCTTTAAGGCACTCTCTTCTCTTAAAGATTTTATTTGGAGAGTAACTAGCTCCTTTTTTAAAGCTGCCAGGTCAGAATATTCTTTAGTAATAGTAGAGCTGGGTAAGGAATTAGCAATGGGCCTTCTTCTTTCATTCCAACCTTTTTGATTTTTTGGTTCTTGCCTCAATTCCTCGGTAATAGGTTTCTTCAGATTAGAAGGTTTATAGTTACCCCAATCGCTTGAACATCCAGCATTTTCTTTATCTTCATCCTATAAAAATTTATATCAGTGAACTATTTTGACAAAAAGTAGATCATTATTGTTTTAATTTAGAAAATGTAACAATTTTTTTTTACCTGTAAAACTGATGGAAGATTCTCTTCCTCATACCAAGTTACTTGTGCTACTTCGGATTCGGATGGGTTTGGCTGGCTTACCATATGATCATACTGGTCTTCACCGGGTATTACATCCATATCAAAAGGGTTATGTAATCCAACAATTGTTTTTTTATTAATTATGTCCAGCATAATTTCATTAATTTGAGGTACAGGTTCAGGGACTCCTCCTCCAGTTTTTATTAGCTCTTGCCTTTCAAGAGCTGCATTTTGTCTCGTTTTCCTATTTTCGTTATCAAACGCTTTCTTTAAAGACTCTGTGCTACGAAAAACATTATTGGGGCAAGCAGCGTTAAACTCTTCCGTTACTTTCAACCAAGCTGCATCTTTATCCCGCCAAGTTGCACCATCCGTCTTTTTATTTTCTATGACTTGCTTGTATTTATGTACAGCAGAAATAAGGACTAGTTTTTCACGTTCTGAAAAATTTACTGCTCTTGTTCTTTTTATAGGGGTTGATTGATCCATACTGTAATTAGAAAAAGTTATTTAGAAAATAATTAATAATCATGTTGTAGGTTGTAGTTGTAAAAAATTATTAGAATTTGTAAAATAAGGTTCATTAATTTATTTACTTTGTTATATAAAAAAAAATCTTAAATATGTATATATTATTATTATAATGTAAAATGTACTTACCCTGAAATAATTGAAATTTTCCTGTTGCTGTTTAACAAACCTAACCACAAAATCACTATTTTTAGGTTAAGGGAATATTTAAGTCGTGAAATTCTTCGACTTAAATGTAAGGTGACCTTAGGCAGTTAAGTGTTCCATAAAAGAATGGAGCAATCTACTAAGTGACAAATATGAGATTTAAGTGTTCCTTTACGTTTAAGGAGTAGTGGTGCAAACGGCCCTTAAGGATGAAGTAGCTTTGGGTAATCGTAGTTGCTTGGTCTATCCGGTGCCTTGTTCTGGTTGTAATAGGGTATATGTGGGCCAAACTAAGCAATATTTACATAAACGATTAAAGCAACATGAATATGATTGCCAGAATGCATACAAAAGTACTAACTTAACAGCGTTAGCTAATCACTACCACACAACTGAACATACTTTTAATTATAATAAAGTAAACATTTTAGATATAGAGAATAATTATTTTAAACGTTTACTCAGCGAAATGATTTACATCAATAAAAGTGATTGTGTCAATTTTAGAACTGATAGACAAATTAAGTAATGTTTATAAAAACATAATAACTCATGTTATCTGAATATTATTAAGTTGATAAATGCTAGAATAATGTTGGTCGATTATTGCAGAAATAATATTTATTGTATAATTGTGACTCGCACTGTATAGATTTTATTAAATGTTTTAAGTGTCAGGTTCGTGTAAACTTGAAAATGTAAGCAATTGTATTGTTAAGTTGTAAAATGTTATTAAAAAGACTTTTTATTATAAATAATTTTATGTGATTTTTAAAATTTTAATGCGCATTTTATTCTGTATTTGTACGTGGTTGGGCTAACAGCAGTATGAATTGTTAATTAAACCTATGACAATAGTGATTAGAGAATCCCATTTTATCATATTTGACGATTTATTGGCTATAATTGCAATCAAAAGGTATGATAGTATGTTTTAATTTTGATACTTTTTAATAATTTAATTTTAATTAATATTTATTAACATAAACACGTATATGTGGTGTATGTGCGCTAATTATTTATTAACATGTTTCATTGTTGTATTGGTGTTTCACTGTTGTAATTTTCCTGATTTTTGTAGCCTTGATAAAGCCACGAATGGTGGCGAAACGTTGGCAAATGGTTAAAAGTTTAGTTTAAACAATAAAGTTATTTAAGTCCGAAAACCGAAGATTTTATTCACCTAGTAATGTATTTAATGTTCCCCTGTAATTGGTGTAAACTGTTGGGTAATAAATGATTAATTTATTTATTTATTCATTCATTCATTCATTCATTCATTCATTCTTTCGTTCATTCATTCATTCCTTCGTTCATTCATTCATTCATTCATTCATTCATTCATTCATTCATTCATTCATTCATTCATTCATTTATTCATTCTTTCCTTCATTCATTCATTCATTCATTCATTCATTCATTCATTCATTTATTTATGAATGAAGAAGAGAAAAATAAAATTTTTAACTTAATTACAGAATATGCTGATATTTTTCATGTTACTGGTAATGATTTGACTTTTACCAATCAAATTAAACACCGTATTATTACTGAAGACGAAATTCCGGTTTATACAAAAACATATCGATATCCTGAAATACATCGAGAAGAAGTTAATAAACAAATTCGGGAAATGCTTAAATAGAATATTATACGTCCATCATACAGTCCTTGGTCGTCACCAATATGGGTGGTACCGAAGAAGTTAGATGTTTCTGGTAAACGCAAATGGCGTGTTATAGTTGATTACCGCAAATTAAATGAAAAAACAGTAAAAATCGTAGGAGATCGTTACTCCTTACCAAATATAACTGATTTGTTGGACAAGCTTGGGCGTTGTCAATATTTTAATACTTTAGGCCTTGCCTCCGGGTTCCATCAAATGGAAATTGATCAAAACGATATTCATAATACTGCTTTTAATACACAGAATGGCTATTATGAATTTTTGCGTATGCCATTTGGTCTTAAAAACGCTCCAGCTTCATTCCAAAGAGTAATGGATAACATCCTTCGCGGTATTCAAAATGAAAAATGTCTTGTCTATATGGACAATATTAATGTGTTTAGTACACGTTTAAAAGAACATATTCAAAATTTAAAAGAAGTTTTTTATAGATTACGTTTACTAGAGTATTACCGGAAATTCATCAAGGATTTTGCTAATTTAACGAAGCCTCTCACTAAGTGCTTAAAGAAAAATGCAGTAATTGATATTAATAACCAGGAATATAAAAATTGTTTTAATTTATGTAAAAACCTATTGACAAATGAACCTCTATTACAATACCCAGATTTTTCTAAGTCCTTTATTTTAACAACTGACGCGAGTCAATATGCTATCGGTGCTGTCTTATCGCAGGGTAAATTAGGCGCAGATTTACCTATAGCCTATGCTAGTAGGACATTAAACGCATCGGAAACAAATTACTCAACCATAGAAAAGGAACTTTTGGCAATTATCTGAGCGGTTAAATATTTTAGACCCTATCTATTTGGTAGGAAATTTCAAATTGTTACTGATCATAAACCCCTTTAATGGCTTATGTCAGTTAAGAAACCAAATTCTAAATTAATAAGATGGCGTCTAAAACTTTCAGAGTATGATTACTCAATAGTTTATAAAAAAGGTATCCTAAATAAAAATGAAGATGTTCTTTCGCGCATCCAAATTAATGTAAATGATGATTTTAATGTTCCTCTTGATTTGGATTTAAATGATAATGATATTATTGATATTGATAAATTTTTAACCGATTATATTAATAATCCAAATACTAGTGAGTCGTTAATAGTAGAGCTGGATGATGATGAAAATAATCCAAATGATGATGGATTCACTGTTCATTCTAACATTGAAAATCCTAATATCGGTATCCCTATAATCGATAAGCCTGTAAACTACACTGATAATCAAATCATAATATCCGAAGGTGAATTCCTTTCAAGTTCACGTTTAAATTTAAGTAAAGTAATTTAATAATAGAAAAATGAGACTAATAATAAGGTTATCAAAAGAGAATTTTGAAAATGAATTAGTTACCTTTATTAAGGAATATATTACCCCAAAAGTCAAATATTACTTATATTTTGAGGATCCCATTTCCCATTTATGAAAAATTCAGTGTTAATTTACAAAAGTATTATAAGAATTCGGAAATAATTTTCACTAAATGTACACAAAAATTAATAGATGAACTGATGATGATATCAATACCTTTATTAAAAATTATCATGAAGGTATAACAAACCATAGAAGTCTTGATGAAACGGAAATAGAATTAAAACGAAAATATTATTGGATAAATATGAGACGAATTATTCAAAATTATATAAATGAGTGTGAAATATGTTTAACTAGTAAATATGATAGACATCCTTTAAAATTAAAGTATAATATTACGCCTACTGCAACAAAACCTTTTGAAATAGCATTGCTCTGGAAGGTACTAATTTTTTAACAATAATTGATTCTTCTTCCAAATACACACAATTATACAGATTAAATTCTTATCAAGCTATTGAGATTGCGAATAATCTAATTGAATATTTTACTCATCATGGTATTCCTGAGCAAATTGTTGCAGATAATCATCTGGAATTTAAAAACTCGGTTGTAAAAGAATTATTAGAATTACATAAAGTCAAATTACATTTTATCAGTTCGCAACATCCTGATTCAAATGGAAGCATTGAACGCGTACACTCAACAATAATCGAGCATATTAGATTATTAAATAATCAAGAATTATGCTAAAAGGAAACTATTGAAACTAAATTTAATTGTTCAATTCTTGCATATAATAATTCGATCCATTCAGTAACAAAATTATTTATTTATTAAAAAAAAATTATTTCTGGTCATGCATCTAATCCATTTGAAATTGATCTTGAAGCTCAGTTGGTAAATAATTATATTATTAATCATAAAGATAAACTAAAATTAATGTATAACAAGGTCAATGAAAGAATTCAAAATTACCTGAAATCCCCGAAAGGTATTTGTAAAGAATAAACAAAAACAATCAAAAACTAAAAATAAATTTAAAAAACAAAAATTAGAATCTATTAATCGTGAATTAAAAACTGGCCAAATTATTGCTAAACATCACAATACGGTTGAAAAAATTCATTTAGCTGATATCAAAAGACCTCGAATTAAACACAAAAATGTTCCTAAAACGAATGATTTTAAAAAATATAAAAATACGAACAATAACTTTGAGAAATGTTTCAGTAACTCAAATATTATTGAATTAAATGATAATCTATTTTGTGCCCCTCCAGATTACTCATTAGCTCATTGTATGAGTAAAGATTTGCACATGAGTGCTGGTATAGCTCTTGATTTCAAACAAAGGTTCGGACAGGTAGAATTATTAAAGGCACAAGATCCTCAATTGCACTCCTTATGTTATGTTAATGATGACAATAGATGTATAATATATTTAATAACAAAAAATAAGTTCTATGATAAACCAACACATGAAGATTTGTTTAAAACATTAATTTCTTTAAAGCAATTTTGTAAAGATAAAAACATAAATAAATTATTCAATGTGAGACTAGGGATTGTAGGGCTGCTTACGTTGGTCGTAGTGGTAGAAGTATCAATACAAGAATTAAAGAACACCTTTTGTCAAAAAGACCTGGTACGGATGATTCTGTGTTTGGTTTGCATTTAAGAATTCATAATCATGATTTTGAGTTTAAGAAGGTTAAGCTATTGCATAACCAGGATTATGGTACTAGACTAGAGGTGTTGGAGGTGATGGAAATCTTCAAGGCTAGCAAGAGGGTGGACTTGGAATTACTTAATTTGGCTTCTACGCAATGCCCCCCTTTGACTTTTAATTCACTTTTTCAAAATTTAAATTATAGAACCTCAACAACGGCTAATAAAGTTGCATTATGTTCAAATTAACTTTTTTAAAAATCAAGGTTGGCACAATCGTCCGGGGAAGCTGAACTTTGATCGAGCTCATTATGGCGTCTTTCATCGGTTTTCGTTCACACTAGTTAAAGTCAGGCACGTGATATTCCGATCTGTGATAATTTTGTGATATAGTTTTAACGTTTTAACTTTTAACATTTTATCCATTTTATACTACTGTGATATTTTATCGTAACAACTGTGATAAATCTAGTCTTGTCGCCTGCTACTTTTCATCTTGCATACTCGTTTGTGCGTTCATGCGTTTTGCATAAGTCGTTTATGCGTTCATGCGTTGGCATAAGTCGTTTATGCGTTCATGCGTTTGCTTGAGTTCTGCTTCCTTACCATGATGCTGGTCTAATTAAGTTCAAGTAAGTGGTTGTTGTTGGTACCTTTGCGCTGATTGTAATTGTGTTTTTTTGTTCTTATAGTTCATTATATTGACTAATGTCTCTGAAGATGAGGTGTCCTAGTACCCCTAAAATTAGATTTGGATATAATAAATTTGTAACATTTGATTGGTTGTGAAGACTTTTATTTCTCCCTTCATTGATAAATAAATTAGCAATTGCCCAGCTGGGGTGTGGATTAGATAAACCAAATTTTAAGAAAGTTAAAGCAATGCTTAATTACATTTTTAATGATGAAAATATAACCATACAAATTTATTCTGGCATTCCACTTATTGATGATAATATTGCAGGACCCTCACGGGAACAATAACCCAAGGTATGGAAATAAAAAATATAACAAGAAATTTGAGAATACTTCCAATCAACTTAGGCCCCGCAAACCAACAGCGAACAGAACATACCCATGTACACCATTTATATCTAGATCAGTACTTGAACTGTATGAACTGTAGAAACAGTACTTTGTTTTCGTTAAGTCCAAGAAACAGTTGCGTCATTGTTCATCTAAGTACGCCTTATTTTTCTTCATTATCTAGTGGAACAACGCCGTAAGTTTATATTCCGTCATTGTTGACTTCAAAATTTTGTGTTTTTTTAGTGCAACTGTTGTTTCTGTGATTGTTCACTCAATATTTGTTTACTATTTTACGAGTCAGCGAAGTGACGAGTCTTGCAAATGCGTACAAGCCACAAAAAGACACTTTTGCTCCGAATAAAATATGCTATTTTTTCTTCAAACGTCGATTACTGAAAGTAAAATTAATTTATATTTTCTATTTTGCAAACGATCACGGCACACTACATTCTCTATTGAATGTCTATGTTTGATTCTGTTTCTATGGATTTGACAAATAATTTTCTGCCACGGGCGGCAGCAAAACTCTTTTGCTGCCTCCGTGGGCGGCAGCAAAAGTAGTTTGATAGCTTAGACATTGAAGTCTATGATTAACCTCTCTAGTTGTCTTATATAATATGACATTTTACTGACGTTTGAAGAAAAAATGTGTTTTTTGCATCCATATTTATTCGACAAAATCTAACCGTTGAAAGATGAAATAATTTATTTCAATGCGTGGTGCGAGCATCGAACCTCGTCCAATACGCAATACGAGGAAAACCAGTCAGTCATTCAAACGCATGCAAGTTTTCGTCCGACAAATTAGCTGGCCAACTTTAACATAATTTATTTCGCCCTCTTTCGAAGCATTAGCTTCATGACACCACTTTTATTCCGGCAACGAACCTTTTGCTGAAAATCAATAACGGAACATCTGTGAACAGAACCAACAGTTGTATAAGGCATAGGCTAGATGGCGCCATTTAAGCAAATTTTAAAAAATCTAAATTCTTTATTAATTTACTATACTTCATTTTTTAACTATGCTCGATTCCGAAAAGACTGACAACAAAGTGTCACACGGAGAAACGAATTTGATTGGGAATTTAGACTACGTATAAATGGCGCTGTTTTGACATAAATTTTCATAAATTTCCCTAAATTCATAATGTAATTGCAAATTAAAGCCTAAGATAACTTAAAATTTGTAATTCTTAGCAAGTAAGTCCAAAATTAATAAAATATTTTTATTTTTTTAGATAATGTAGGCAACCACTTCTACATTTGTAAATGCTTATTCCGGCTCGACCGAAACTTTTGTTGGAAAGGAGACAAAAATTATAAATTCCTGCGGAAGTGAAACTGGAGCCGCGTCGTTGATTGGTTGAAACATCCGCGATCGTCGTATCGCTCTCGCAGCGCTTTTCAGTTTATTTATTTATTTATTTTGATTTAATACCCAACAGACACTACAGTCCAATTAAAGGGAATATACAATAATTATAAAAATTTTAATAAATTAACCATGATTGAAGTATCAAAATTAAAAAAATTACAGAAGATTTTAAAAACTAAGTGTAATAAAACATGCAAATAACAAATACAATTTAAAACATAGAGAGCTAATATACAATAGAATAAATAAATCCCCGAGGAGAAACAAATCTAACGAGAATTAAAATAATTAACATAAAATATAATATTACGGCGCAACATGATTTAGATTAGTTTGAATTTTATTATAACATGGAAAACGTCTAGCTCATACATATTGCTATACAAATTATACACTGTACACATGTTGTTTACTGGCGAATTAAAGAACACATTCGTCCTACTCTGATTTGTTTTATAGGTTATATTAGCAAGTTTACTATTTATTCTTGGTACGTATATATCCAATTGTGATAGCAACCCTATACTATCAATGTCCCCATGAATTAATTTATGTAGAAACCTGATTGGCTGTTTATTTCGACAATTTTCCAAAAGATCGGCGTAGCTAATATCTCTGTAAGGATAGAACCCATGCTCAGGGTAGGATATCTCTCATATAAAAAACGTCGTTCATATGTTCATAGGATTTTTAATATGTGTCGCTGCTGTATCAGTTTTTTAGGCAACTTTTTTTACAAAATACTTCCCCTCTATGATTTCCTTTAATAAAAAATGATTGAATCATGTACAAAATATCTTGATGTTTATATAGACAGATTATTGAAATGGAATCAACATATTAATTATATTACAAAAAAGATTCGTAAAATTGTTTTTAAATTCTATTCTTTCAGAAGTATATTAAATGAAAAAATGCTCAAAATTGTATATTTTGCTCTAATTGAATCTCAAATACAGTATGGTATAACAGCATGGGGTGGTGCCTTTATAACTGCCCTAAATCCCTTAATCATGATACAAAAACATATAATTAAAGTCATGCTTTTTAAAAATAAGTTTTTCTCAACAGAGCAATTACTTAAGGAATCGAAACTTCTCGGAGTTAGACAAATATATATGTCATCTGTAATTAAATATATGTTAAAAAATAACAAAAAATTGGAATTGGTTAATCATAATTATGTAACTAGAGCTGCTGCTGGGAAAAAATACCAAATAAATCGCACCAAGTTAACAATTGTTCAGCATCATTTTTCATTTGTGGGGCCAGGATTATTAAATTTATTACCAAATAGTATTAGACAGCTTAAAATTCTCAAAGCAATAAAACAATGGGTTTTTGACAATAGTGAATTAATACATTTAAATATTATTTGGCTGCAACATGAATAGGAAATCTATATAAATTTTTTAATTAATTATGTGTATTACATATAATGTTATGTCTAAAGTACTAATTACGTTACTATTAGTATTATCCCAGCAAACACAGAAGTCCCAGGGATGTCCTTGAGATCTCTCTTTATTACTTTATTGAGAGGTTACAAAAAAATCTCGCATAGATCTCCCAGTGATTTCACCATAGGTCGCGACCTCAATGGAACATCTGTGAGAGTTCCTAATGTTACCTTATTGAGAGATTACAAAAAGTTCACGCATAGATCTCTCAGGGACTTCCCGCCAGGTCTTGGCGCAATTGCGACATCTCTGAGAATTCCTAATGCTACCTTATTGAGAGATTACATAAAGTTCACGCATAGATCTCTCAGGGACTTCCCGTCAGGTCCTGGCGCAATTGTAAAACATCTCTGCGCACTTTTAGGGGGGATAAATTGTTTGCGCTTGCGATCTTGTGAACCTCCCGGCTAGCCGGCTTGTTGGCGCTTGGCTTGGCACATGGTATTTTTCATCCATCCTTGTTATCATTTTGCATTAGTTGAGTAGTGTACAGTCATTTGCCGTTTCCAGCCGATTCTTCGTGCAATTACCACAGTTATCACGTGCTTTTGTATTATTACAAATATATAAGGTTAGTCCTAATAATAACATATTATATATTATTTTGTTATTATGTCTTACAAAGAGATAAGAGACTTGTCGGACAGACAAATACGACGTCTAAAAAACAAAAAAATAATTTTGACGTGGTAGATGACAGTGCTTCACAAACTTTCTCTTCTAATTTAGAATATTTCGAACAATCAGGGAGTGTGATGTCGCCCATTAATACACCATCTCTCATGTTGCCAGTAAAGAGGTAAATGAGGAAACAAATTCAGTTTTTTTAACACCAAATGATTACGACAGTTCTGAATTCATTAGTGATGAAGATTAGGTAGAAATACTTTCGGCTAAAGAGATTCTCCGAGAATGGGCCATTGAAAATAATATAACTTGTACCGCTATTAATAATTTATTGCCAAAATTAAAACGTTTAGGTCTAGATGTCCCCGTTGACTATCGTACTCTTCTTAAAACTCCACGTGAAGTCAAAATTGAGAACTTATCTCCTGGGTCTTATTTTCATTTAGGTTTAAAAGATGGAATAACAAATTTATTAGGCCAAAATTATAAAGAAAATGACTTTCCATAAGAAATTAAAGTCAATATTAATGTAGATGGCTTACCATTAGCTAAAAGTTCAGGTATCAATTTTGGCCTATTGGGGAAATTATTTTAGAAGATGACTATACCGAACCTTT
Source organism: Stenus bimaculatus (assembly GCA_963971135.1). Lineage (NCBI taxonomy): Eukaryota > Metazoa > Arthropoda > Insecta > Coleoptera > Staphylinidae > Stenus > Stenus bimaculatus. Next base: position 30,100,926 of record OZ020182.1, on the reverse strand, counting down.
TGTTATTGGGTTATATCATGGTTTCAATAATCCAAATAGTGCAAATGACCTTCTAAAATGTTTTGTGGAAGATTCCAAAGATTTGCTCAAAGATGGTTTAAATTTGAATGGTAAAATAATCAATATAAATTTAAATGCGTTTATTTGTGATGCTCCGGCAAAGTCATTTATCACAATGACAAAAGGACACACCGGATATTTTTCATGCACCAAGTGTACACAAGAAGGTGAACACTTTTCCGGAAATTAAAAATCCACTCCGAACTGATAATTCATTTCAATCCAAAGATAACGAGGAATACCATAAAGGCACTTCCATAATTGAATCTTTGGGTGTGGGAATGGTTAGTCAATTCGTTCTAGATTATATGCATGTTGTTTGTTTGGGAGTGGTAAAGAGACTTCTTCAACATTGGGTAAAGGGTAATATGGAAGTTCGTTTTGCTAGGTATCCTCGTAGCCTTAATGAGCGTGACCACTGGAAAGCCACAGAATTTCGTCAGTTTATTTTGTACACTGGTCCATTGGTATTAAAGTCTGTTCTTTCTCCAGAAAAATATGATCACTTTATGTCTTTATCTTGTGCCATTAGAATTTTAGCACCTGATTTGTATTTAAAATGGATTGATTATGCCCAATCTCTTTTAAACTACTTTGTCGAGAAATATAGTTATTTTTATGGACCGGAGCATGTGACTCACAATGTACATAACATAATTCATCCTCCCAATGATGCTAAAAAATTTGGCAAACTTGATAATTTTAGCGCTTTTAAATTTGAAAATTACTTATATAAATTAAAAAAAAGGTTAGAACTTCAAGTAAGCCTTTGCAACAAGCAGTCAAAAGAATTTGTAAAGAAAGAGATTGGGAGTCTATGTCAGTTCATAAAAAAACTATTTGAATGAAACATGAAATTATTAAGAATTACAAGTTTTCGATACACCCACCCAATAATTGCTGCTTACTGGGGGATAATGTTGTTCTTATAGATGAAATTTATAGTCTTAATGATAATTTACACATTGTTGGCAAAAAGTAATAAACATCAAATAATTTTTTTAACACACCTTGCGAATCGAAGGTGCTTGGAATTCAAACTATGAACACTGATGATTTTGAAACTGTAGATTTCCACTCAGACCTGCTTATAAAAAAATGTGTGTTATTTCCTTACGAAAATAATACATTTTTAAACATAACCATATTACATTGATTTATTTAAAACTAAGTTGTTTTGACTTGTATGGACCATAGGTGGAAGTTTCTAACTCTAACAAGTCGATCTCGGTTTAGAGTTGACTCGTTAGATACTTTATGTCTGTTTCATACAAAAAAAACGTTCATAATGTGAAAACGAGACGAAAATCCTAACCATAGTAATACAGTAAACAATCCACCGTTCTCGGTACGTTAGGAGTTACAAACTTCCACCTCAGGTTGGGTTCTGGGCCCAAAATCAATTTTCACCTGCAGCATTCTCCATTTGCACACTTGTACATTACCATAAACCAATGAATAAACTTGATTCTTGTCCCAAAACATTATAATAGTAAAAGATGTAGGTATGGCTTTACAGGACATAATAAAAAACTTAATTATTTAAAACATCTGGTATATTTTCTTAGCAACGTTTCGATGGTAAATTAATTGCTGGAAAGGATTACATCTCAATTTCGTAAAAAATATTCCAAGTCAATTTTTTTAATATGTCTTAATGGTCTTGTATTTTCCAAAGAATTTAATATCATTTAAGAAAATGTGTTGAGTTAATGGTAGGATCAGACGACATCTGATATAATTATAACAATGATTTAGTTGGGCACTGTTTATACCAGTTAGATCGGTCCTTTTTTTATAGATTCCTCCGCAAATATTAAATTTTTTTAATTTCTTTTTAGTTTTTATTAATTAATCATGTACGCAGTGGTTAAGTTTTTGGGGGGAGAAGAAGATGATGAAGTTTATTCGGAAATCCCAAGTTCTTGGCTACTGAAAGGGAACAACTTTTGTTACTGGCCTCCAAATAAGCCAAAGGCTTATATAAATAAATGGATGGACCCACTTCCTAGTTGGAATAAATTTCCAATAAAGGTTGACAGCTTTTCAGGTAGTTTATTATCTATTAACTGAAAGGTTTAATTAAATAACGTTCCGAGTGCAAGGTATTAATGATTTTTTTCCTAAAAAGTGGTCAAAATGCCCATCCTTAAAATATTATATTAGATCTGTCTACCCAGAAAAGTTGTAAGGTATAAAAAATAATGTTTTTTATTAAGTACAAAAAATACAATATTCTTGATTAAAATTACAGGCACTTAAATTGTTATTTAATTCAACTCTTCAATTCAATTTATACTTATAAATTTTAAATTACCCTAGCAAAAAAATGATCGAATATTTGTATAAATGTACAATTTAGAAGATGCTCGAAAAGCAGCGGCCAATCTGGAATCCACAGATGACGAACTTAAAGGGCGAGGTAAACGATTTAAAACTAAACCTGCTCAAATTCAGGATGAATTTTCTGTTGATTATTCTTCATCAGATTCAGCAGGAATTCAAAAAAGAGTAATAAAAAGTAGGTAATTCTAATATTGCAAGCTCTGATAAAAATTATTTAAAATTAATATAGTTTCAGTAAGTTTGCAGCGAATGCCAATTAAATAGTTATTGATTTCACGACAAATTTTATTTGTTAAAATTGGAAGATTTATGTAAGACCACTTTTCTGATACATAAAAAACTATTTTTTCCATTGGTTGTACACTTATTGAAACGCGGTCGTATACCTACATCCTAATGAAATTTTTAAAATTTTATACTTAACTATTTTACTTATTTAAAACTAATTTGTTTTCATTCAAGTACAAACAAATATTTTTTTAGAAAAATATCAAAAAAATCACAATGCGTGTATTACACCTCCACCGTAACCGAACATTCAAATAAATACTAATGTGTGTGAAGAAGCAAATTTAAAGAACATTGCAACAAATGCAGATAATTTGGATGATGAATGTTCGCCTGAAAATTAACCTATAAGATCAGCTGACACTCCAATAAAAATATTTAATGATAGTTTAAATAATGGCGATGACATTCATATGGAAATTATTCCCAATTAAGGTAATTTTTTAACGGCTAATAATGTAAGATTTAAATTAGTATTTCATCTGACATTCAACGAATTACATCAGTATTAAATAAATTAACAAAGAAGCTGATTTACTTCCTTTTACATAATACCGAAGGGTACGACACGGTATAAAATTTTGTACAAGGACTTCCTTTTATAATGGACTTCCCGGGACTTCCCTGTTTGTACTTTTTGGCCTCGTTTTTGGCATTTTGTTGCTTAAGTAGGTCCATAATTCTTAAAATGTTTTTAATAAATATAATTTATTTTTTGATATAAAAATTACTATTTTATATTATTTTTTTTACATAATTTAGATTCTTTTTCATGTTGCTTACACGTAAAAAAATATTGTTTTTCCTGTACCATCTAATAAATAAATGATGTATTTTTTTTTAAATTTAATGGAGGTCTAATTTACACCATATTACATTTTTTACACTCTCAATATTACATTTGTTTAATTAAAGCAACTAAATAATACATACTTGATAGACTAATTCTTAGGTAAGATTTTTAGGTAAATAATAAAATAATGAAAAGTATTTAAAATGATTAAACAAAATTCATAACGTTTTATAAACAAAAAATATATTTCATTGATATGTATTAAGTATAAAATATAAAAAATAACATAATATAAATACGTATAAATACGAATATAAAATAAAAATACTTTATTGAATATTATATACAAAATTAAAATTAATGACTTTTATAATTAACAGAAAACATCTGTTTAAAGTAAATGAAAAGCACTCTATAAAATATAATATATACTTGTATAACTGTATATAAAAAATATTGTTATAAAATAGATCAACATAATAATTACAATTATAATTTAAATTTTTGTTTCATTGATTTAAATATTTTTTTGATGTTAATTAAGTCCGCTCTACTAATTTTAAATGGCCCCGAACCTTGTAATGTAATAGGCCCGTAAAAAATATAACAAGTTTTAATGTTGTCTACAATATCATCCATTTTGGGCCAAATATATTCTTCCAAGTTTTCCCTTAAAAATTTTATTTTGCAGGTATCTTTTTTTATTTATAGAATATGCCCAAGGTGCCACCGTTCATCATAGTATATAGAGTAATAACATTCGTTTTTAAAAATAATTTCACTTCGTTTAATATCAGTGTTACTCTCTGAATCTTCCTCGAAATTTTCCGTGTTTGTGCTGTCATCAAATACCATTGAATTATGATTTTTAAAAATGCACCAATCTCCAATGCTGATCATGCTAGCTTTAAAAACATCTTCAGTCCTCTTAGAAGTTTCTAATGAACGTAATTGTACTTCTTTAAAGGTACCAATGAACCTTTCCAACCCCAGTTAGTGCCTTCTTTGCTGACCTTTTCTTTCAAAAACCAACACAATGAAGATTTTTTTATAATAGAAATTTTATTATTTATTTGGACTTTTAAAAACGGTCCATTTAAAAAAAAAAAATTATCCTTATCACCTGATTCTGGAATGGATGTTTTATAATCTTTCAAATGTAAATTCGATTTTAAATTTGAATTATATCACTTAAGTCTTCAGCCTCGGCAAAAGAAGAAAAACTATTGGTTTCAAAAATATGATTGTAAGGTATATTTTTAAATAATGTATTTTCATCTTCCATTGTTACAATAGAATCATCATTTTCCACTTCTGCCTGTGTATCTTCAACACGATCATCATTAATTTGATTTTTATTAATTTCTATGTTTTCCACAATTGATTTTTTTTCTAGCTATGTTTTTGAATATTTAAGAATTGAAATATCTTCCAACTTATTATTTTTATTAATAATTCCCACCATTTTTAAAGCTTCTAGTACATCTCGTGCACTTTTCATTATAATAGTTTCTATGTTTACATTAAAACCATTCTCATTTTCAGTGAATAAATTTGATTTCTTAGAGTCTCGTTTTGCCTCCCTTGGAAATATAAAGTAATCTTTTAGGTCGTTGGTGATATATTAATTGTATGAATTTTATTTACTCTGTAAATTATGTCTCTCATGGAAAAATTTATAACTGTTGAAAATGTCGATGTCATTGATCGTGCAGCTCGAAATGTGGATTCGCATGTTTGACTACTGAAATTCCATGGCAAAAATGCGTTGTCGGGAATGTCGCCATTGTTTTCAAAATATTTAATTAATTTTAAAAGATTATGTGCATTAATTTCCAAGCAATTGAAACAATTAGTTGTTAGGAAATTATTACTTAAATTGTCCTGTTTTGATTTTAACACCCAATTTCTCCATGCTCTACAAAAAAATACGCAATACCAAATATAGTAACTCCTTTTGCTAATATCAATAGTCTTATCCAAAAAAGCCTTTGTAGCAAATTGCATAATTTTTAAATAAGCAATAGTTCCTCGAGTTTCAGGTATCAACTCCAATTGGTGAATAACATTTTCCGAGCATATCTTTCCGCCGCTTGAAAATTCATTTTATCCTCCGACTTTACATCAGTTTCACTTAAAAAATGTTTATCTTTGGTAATGTCAGAGATTAATATTTATAGATGACTAGAACATGCAAGATAATTTCCAATCGGAAGTCTAATTGAGGGTTTTAAAATCCTCGTTCTTAGTTTCGTTGCAATGTAAACAGTATCTTGTATTTATATGTGTTCCATAGTTTTTATATCTGCATCATACCATTGCCAAGAAGAAATCATTTCTTTCAATTCGTTTTCATTTTTGTTTTCACTTGCTTCATTTGATGTTTCAGTATTAATACTAGGCGAGATCATAGGATTCTCATTATTCGAATGGTGCAGTTGGATATTTTATTTCATAGATTTTAATAAGCGGGTATCTCGGTCGGAAGATATCCCCAAAATATGAATTTCGTGTAACTTGGCTTGTTCTTTAGTGTATTTTCACCTATTAAGGACATCTTGAGAAGTAAATTTGTTGTCTGTTCCATATACTGCAAGACAAAACGGAGCCGATTTATTAATTAATGGTTGAGCCATAATAATATAAGCACATTGTGCCTTTTTTTCTGATGCAAAATAAGAAGAAATTTCTTTTACTGATGTTTCCATAAAATATTTTGTAATCGGTAAACCGTTATCCAAAGGAAGAACAAAACCAATAATTTTGTTGGTATTGGAATCATATTTTATTTTGCCGGAAATTCTGGTACCGTCCTGACTTAGCCAAACATATTTTGGAAAATTATATTTTTCCAAGTAAATTTTTAGTTCTTCAAAACGAAAAATGCCTTCTTCGGGAACTGGCTTTTCATTGTTTAAAAACCTTTGCACAGTTCGAAGAGATGGTAAGCTATTTTTCAAATTGCTCTGCAATGTTTCATAGAGCATATTACCACCTACTAAGTACAAATATAGAGCGAATAATTTTAAACTATGATCAAATTTATTATTATTTTTAGATGTTCTTGAATTTCTTACACCTGCATTTAACATTTTTTTTAAACACAAATCTGTTACTTGTAATTGGTCTTTCTCATTCAGTGATTTATAATCGTTTTGTATGTTTGTAAGCAAATCTTCTTGTAATTTTTTATTGTATTGTAAAACATATTTCAGCTCATCTAGTATTGGGAAAAAATTGGTAATAAGAGGTTGATTTTCGTCAATTTTTTCACGACGTCGCCTTTGTCTTTCACTTCTTTGGAATTTGCTTTTCTTCTAAATTGTCTGAGGCTTTAGATTACATTTGGCAGAATTATCAGCCTCATTGGAAATTCTGCCTAACAGAAAATTTTCATTTGATGTATTTTCTAAATTGCCAGATTCTAAACTCTATCTGAAATTTTGTCAGGTTCGGTTTAAGTACAAGCCTCGTATACACGTGAATTCTCCTTGTCATTCGGTTTAAAAAATTTAGTAATACATTGGATTTTTTCATTAGATTTTCTTTTTCTCTGAACTAAACCCATTTCACCATTTTCTTTTTGAACCACATGAGATTTAAAATGTTTATAAAAATTTCCATATATCCATCTTTCGTTTATGGTATTGTTTTTGGGTATTTTATATATTGTTGTGTAAATACCACAAACAAAACATTTAATTGTGGCATACATTTTATCTTCAGTATGGAGCTTGGTTTCAACAAGTAAATTTTCCAAACTATTTTCACCATTATTCATATCAGGATAACTGTGTTTTATCCAATTACGGATTGATGTTAAAATTTGTTTAGTTTCATTTGTCAAAGAAGAATTAGCAACCTGAAGTTGTGAGACTGGTTTTCAGATTGTATATTGGATTCTTCGGAAGTTGATTCTTTGGCTTGAGTGTTAATTTGAATTTGAAGTTGGGGATTAGCTGCAGAATTGTTCAGTAAAGCTTCTTTATAGCACTTTTCTTTAAAAAACTCGGCTAACATCAGAATAACCATTCTTTCTCCGCTTAAAATTTAATAAATATCTGGTTTCCTATGAAAAATGCTATAATAAGCTTCCACTTCATTTGGTTCTAATAAATGATGAAAAGTATTTCGAGCAAATGTTTCTATTTCATCTAAATTTTCTTAATTTAGTCTTGAAAAGGCACCAGCAGTATTATAACCATTTTTTTAAAATCATCCGTTTTAATGGAAGATTTAAATGTACCTGTAACTGCTCCTCTGCTTCTTCCAAAAAAGAAAATTCACTACGAGAATTTTCTTCAGACATATTGGTCCAGCATTGGTTTAAAAACTCGTTTAAAAATTTCCAACAGGTACCTGCAATTTTCATTATAGTAAGTATTATTCCCATTGTTATCAATTTTCAGATATTAAAAATATCGGTTAAAATTAATTATAGAAACTTCCTTTTAGTATTGAGCTTACCGGTTTCGTAATGACTTTATTACATCCCCTGAGATATTATTAACACCAATTACAATCACATTTAATTTTCTTTCCTAATAATAACGAAGCTTTTTTAAAATTTCTTTTTTAGAATATTAAAAGGTCTTCTGGCCATAATCTTCTGAAATTTTTGTCTTTGTGGGATAAACCCAATAATTTTAAGCAGCAAAGAGGTACTTCGTAAAACTAAATATAAAAAAAAGATGTTTTCTTTATATTTAATTTAAACAAAGCACGAGATTTTTATAAAGCAGACTCTAAGTTTATTTCACAAACATAAATATTTCAAAAAATGGCAGTAACATGACATTTTAATATAATACTAAAAAAATAAATTTCAAAACGCCATCATAACAAAAATGTAACTAACAACAGAATTTTAAATTTAACTACTTAGATTTGCCGACTACCCACTTAATGGTTCCATTTTACATCATATTTTTAATATCTGAAAATTGTTTATTGATAATAATATTAAGGAGACAAGGACAAAAAACATTTTTTTAATTATTCCGGTTATTCAGCAAAATTTTATTGAAAATCTATTTTTAGGATGACAAGACTTTTTTTCTATTTTGATTATAATTTTAGCAATAAAACAAATAATCGGGCACCTCCTTAGTTATGAAGAAACTAATGATTAAATCTCCAATTATTTGATTTATTATTTTTCATAATATAAAGAAATATTTTTTATTCCATTAATTAACCTAACCAAACAACGTTTGCATTGTATACTCCACAAGCCGTGGAAACCGGGGTTGCAATAAATAAAAAATAAAAGGGTAGAAAGTATATAAGCAGCCTTACCTGTTTATCAATAATTCATTTATTCAACAATTTGTTTACTTCTTAATCGCGCGCAGGGAAAACGTGTATAAACGAACGATACAAATTTACAAATAAATGAATACCGCATTATTTTTTATGCACGTGCATGTTTCGTAAAAGTTCGTAGATTATCGGCTTCCGAATTTTGCATGGAACTTCCTCGGACTTCCCGGGACTTCCTTGGACTTCCCGGGACTTCCCAAGGACTTCCTCGCGTGTCGTACCCCTCGCATAATACATATTTGTAAAATATACATAATTTCAGCTTGGTTTGAAGAACGATTTAATTATATAATAAAGAACTTCTCACTCCAATTTAAAGATATGAGAGAAAGATTAGATAATATTGAAAAGCAATTAGCAAAATAAAGGAGTCTTGAAAATTTTCAAGATTCTGAAATCTGTGGCAAAATACCATTAAGATCCATTGCAGACATCAATGAGTTTGAACAATTACTAAATGATAATGAAAACATTCTACAGTTGGTAAATACTGAATGCATTTTTTATATAAATATGTACATATATACTTAACATTTTCTTTTAGAAAAAGTATTTAAGACAAGTTTGAGGTAATGGAGTAAAAGACATTGCCACGAGAATCATGAAGGAATGATTTACCGCTGAGTGTGCAGAAAAATGCTCGTGCCACGGACAAAGAAACAATTATAAAATTTAAAAGTTATTCGGATTGTTTTTGGTAAGTTTTTTTTATTAAAATAGTATATAGACTTAATGGAGATTACCAATTTTATAGAGACTTTAAATTATCAAAAAACCCGTTGCGATTTAAAAGAATTGGAGGTGATTATAAGAGATTGGTTGAGACACGCGAAACAGAGAAGAGAGAGAGAGCCCTGAAAAATATTAATTTGTAAAAGTATAACAATATAATATAATGTATATAAAGCAATATCTAGTCTCTAGCTTTATAATACAAACGTTGATTATTTTTGTTTATTATAAATTTTTGATGTTATTTAATTTATAACTACATGGTGATAATTTTAAAGATTTTATAAGTTTAAATTTTTGATAAATATTAACTATTTATTTTATGATTAATTGAAAACAAACAATTCATAAACAACTGCTACACCATTTAAATGACTTAGCAAAATGACACAATAACATATTATAAAAGATAAAATAAACTTGAGAGCCATGAGTGCTCAGTAAACAGAATTTATAGCCAAAAATTTACTTAAAACATTTTTTCAAAAATTTTATAGTTGATGGAAAATACGACTTTAGGGTATTTTTTTATTCAGAAACTTATGTAGATTCAATTATTAAAAAAATGTTGGACTATTTCAGTTAACAATAAGATTTCAAACTTGACGGTTGACGGTTTGTACATACTGTATGTGCAAATAGCCACATCCTTTTTTTATAAGGAATCAAAAAATGTTGTGATATACTGGGTGTTCATTTAAAAAAAACGTAACTTTGGAATGGACATCCGGTAGATTATTAAAATATTTTTAGAATGTGCGCCTAAGAGAATTATATATTCTATCGAAAACCACATGTCGAAATCTTTTTTAATATTAGAGTACTGTTACTTCCTCGCAGCGTTGGAACACTGTGTAGATCTGTAGCAGTGTTAAATATAATTTTTCTACTCCATTAACTCCACATCCAAGAAAAAAATTTTTAGCTTTGCTTTCGTAAAATTTAAGACATTTAGGTTGGTTAGGACAATTCTCTAGGTAGTTAATATTATACAATTCAATAGATTAAATTATCCTTTATTTAAAAAAAAGTTTTTACACCTATAATATGATTTTCTTTATTACCTTTCAATTTATAGTTGAAATTGAAAATACTTAATTGGATTTTACAATTACTTCATATCTTTATAAAAACGGAATTTAATTTAAAATTATTTTAAATACACACATTAAGTTACATTTCTTACACTAAATATTACATATTATTTGTTATTGATTGGGTCAAATTATATAATAGTGATATATGAATATCACTAGGTTCAGACTTACATCTTTTGCACGGTGCATAGTGTTACTCAAGATTGAACATTACTTCACAACTCTGAATATTATTCGTAACATTAATTTCTTTATTAAAAGGTTACATTTTTTGTAATTAATTCAAAACACCCAATGTTTCACGTCTAGCTGTAAAACAAGAGTCTACACGGTGTCTCACGGGGCTTTGGACTGCATGGGTATCTTTGTTATTATTGGTGGTAGAAAGTCGGTTAAATGGACAAAGTAGTAGAGAATTGTTAGTATATTAATAATTCGTTAATAAAAGATATGAATTCCGCATCGTTCTTGAAAAACCAAGAATATGCGAATTTCAAAATATGGCTTTAGCTTTCTTATTTTGAGTCGTACCAAAAATATTTTTTGACATTATACAGGGACTTTTTTAGTTACAATTCAGTAAGTAGTACAATTCAGTAGTAAATGTCATTCTGAACAAAAAAATGTCTATGAACTAATATTTTTTTGACTCCTTAAAAAGTTACAGCAATTATAAAATTTCAAAATTTTAATGATTTTTTTGGGACACCCTGTATAAATTTCATTTAATTTAGAATTGTTTTTATTTAAAACATTTTTTTAGCGAATTACCTATTATTGTTTCAATTTGTTTACAATGACCAAAAGGGCTCGTCTAATTAAAGAGACAAAACAATTAAATTCCATTTTACTTATTATTTCCCTAAGCTCAGATATTCTACCTGAGAAATTATGAATTTTATTTTCATAAAATTTTATACCGGGTGCCACGAAACTAAGGCCACCCCTGTAATTTCTTTATCAAAATAAAAATTTGATATTTTATATGGCACAAGAAAACGCATTTATTGAGCTACATTTCATTTTCATTTCTGGTTTCACCGGAAATGACATCAACTTTCTTATTTTAAATGTAACACTCTATTTTTTCGAAGTAATTATTAAACATTGGTAAGTTCCAAATATGATTGTAACAAAAAATTTTCTTTTTTCTAAACTTTCAAAAAAAATTTCTTTATTTTATCAATTGATCAGCCCCACTATCATAGCATGTGAAAAAATAAAGATATTTGCAAAAAATACATTTTAAAAATTATTAATATTAATTTCTCAAAAACATTGAGTGAATTTCATAATATACAATTTATTTTATCTATTTAAATTATTTAAGAGTAGTTTTAATAGATTTTATTAAAAAAAATACCAAAAAAAATTCGAATTTTTTTGAAAGTTCAGAAAATTTTTATTTTGTCATAAGTCATAAACATACTTGAAACTTACCAATGTTTAATAAAAAGTAAAAAAAATAGGGTATTACATTAAAAATAAGAAAGTTGATGTCACTTCCGGAGAAACCGGAAATGAAATTTAATTTTTTTGATCAATAAATGCGATTTCTTATACCATATAACATACAAAAATTTCAAATTTTTATTTTCACAAATAAAGAAATTACAGGGGTGGCCCTAGTTTCGTGGATACCCGGTACAAAACAAATAAATAAAATTAACAAATCAACCAAATTTACTGTATTTGTAACAAAATATAAAAAAATTGAGCACTTAAATTTTTTTGTTTTCCATAAAAAAGATAAAATATGAAAAGGTGACTATTTTTTTAATTTTTTTTTTAACTTCTTGATTCCTGGTCTGATTTGAAAATAACTTTTTATGCCGTTTTACTAAGGACTGTATTTTTAACGAAATATAAAAAAATTGAGCCCTTACACTTTTTTGTTTTCGATTAAAAAAATTAAATGTGAAAAAGTGACTGATTATTTTTATTCTTTTTTAAATATTTTGACTCCTGGTCTGATTTAAAAAAAAACTTTTTCTGCAGATTTAGGGATTAAGGATTGTATCTGTAACAAAATATAAAAAAATTGAGCCCTTACATTTTTTTTGTTTTCGATAAAAAAAATAAAATCTGTAAAAGTGACTATTTTTTTAATTTTTTTTTAATTTCTTGACTCCTGGTCTGATTTTGAAAAAACTTTTTATGCAGTTTTCTTAAGGACTGTATGTGTAACAAAATATAAAAAATTTGAGCCCTTACATTGTTTTGTTTTCCATTAAAAAAATAAAATGTGAAAAAGTGACTGATTATTTTCATTCTTTTTGTAAATATTTTGACTCCTGGTCTGATTTAAAAAAAGCTTCTGTATAATGTCCAAACACTTTCTTGGTACAACCCAAAATAAAGAAGTTATAGCCATATTTTGAAAATCACATTTTCTTGTTCTTTTTTTTTAAATAGCTCAGAAACAATGCGAAATTCAAATGTTTTGTCAACGAATTATTAATATACAAACAAATCTACTACTTTGTCCATTTAACCGACTTTCTATCTCCAATAATAACAAAAATACCAATTCAGTCCAATATCCCGTGAGACATTCTGTATGTTACAGTTCGATACAAAATAAATATAAAGAAAAATGTACATCTTAATACCTATACTAACATTATTGAATTAATTTAATTTTCGTTTCTTAAGATTAGGTTCATCACATTTATCAGAAGCTTCTTTAGTTTTATCGGAATGATTAATACCATGTTAAATAAACCGTTCCGCAACAGGTACATCCAATTTTTTCCTTAATGTATGCCTTTTAATTGCCTAGAACAACCACAATATTCCTTTACATTTATAGTATTCAAGCAAAAAAGTTAGCAATAGTATTTGATCTACCATTTTACAGCAAAATCGCCGATTTAAAAGCACAAGCATCAAGATTTAGTAAGCACTAATTACATAAATAATTTTTAGAAAATAGCAAAAAAGTTGACCAAAATGTTCAAAGGTGTAGCACAGAAAATACATCACCCTGCAATGTTACCTTAATAAGACTTCAAAAAGTGTGTTCTAAATTTGAGCAAATTTTAATCAAAAGCATAGAAGAAGAAGAAAAAAAGAAATTTAGATAACATTTTGAAGAAAATTTATATTCATTACTTTTCTCTTTTTCAAATTTATTGAAGAATAGCCATAATATTTCATAATTTATCATTGTTTATTTTTTATAAATTATAGAAATAAGTTTATTTTTTTACTTGGAAGAGCACGTTTGCTTTATTTTAGAAAAATATTGTTATTTTTTTTTATCCGGAAATATTAAATATTGTTATTTGCCATGATTTAATAAATATTACCTAAAATTTTAAATTGTATTATTTTATTTGGAATTTTATAGCACTTTTCTAGGGCCCATTGGTAAATCCTAGAACTACCTCAAAATTTGAGACTTCGTGCTTGAAAGAGTAGTGGGGCCCAGAGCTGGATTTAGGCATGGGCTTTAGGGGCTACAGCCCAGGGCCCCCAAAACCAAGGGGGCCTCAAAAGTTGTTTACTTTTTGAATTTTATGATTGAGTGGCGTATTTACATGGAAACTAATGAAACTTAAGCTTCAGGCCCCCCAACAGTTTTAGGGCCCCGAAAAATATGATTTTATTTATTTTCTTGCAACTATCTTTAAATTTTATGACAAAAAATAAAAAAAACTACATATGGGCCAAGGGCCCCTTGGGTATGGGGCCCTTGTGCGGCGCACACTCCGCACACCCGTTATTTTCGCCACTGAGCGCAGGGATCATTACACATATACCGATACATTAGCAAAACCAGCAGCTTTCAATAAAAATTACCTACTAAAAATATCCTATAACCAAAATATGTACTATCAAATCATCCTAATTAAACCTATTGTAGCAATGTGAAAGATAAAACAAAATCAATCAAAAAATAAAGCTAGACATGCAAAAGCGAACTCAACTACTTAATTTAACCATTCACTAAGCCTTAAATATACATTTACTTCCTTAAACGCAGTTCAATTAAATTTCCGGATTACGAGGTAAACACAAGGAATTAAGTAAACAAATGGGGAGTATATGGGCTAATAGCTTTAATTCTCAATTACTAAAAGATGTACTTACATTTTTTGCATTCACCATAAATTCCTTGATCCTGGTTAATTCCTTTTTGATCTCGTGATTGTTTGGGTTAATTCCTTTTACCCGCAAATACATCCAACACAACGTATTTAAACCGTACGCGACAAACAAATCGTGGTTTAATTTATCTACAATGCTCAAGTCATCGGTGAAACCATTAAAAGCTACCTCCAATATTTGTTCGATCTTATGAGCACTGCTTTGTAAATTTGTTAATTTATCATCAGCAGTCTTGTCATCTACAGAATAATTCATATTTTATTATTATTTTTAAAATATACCTTTTAGAAAATTATAATGCCACTACTTGGTTGTTTATTAAGATACTTTTGATTAATTAGTTTAAGAAACTTTAAATTTAGAGTTAATATTGTTTTAAAACCTTTTTCCCACACTGTCCGACACTTTTCAGAATGAATTTTTGAGGTTAACTTGATCCTGGTATCTGGTATCACAGAAAAATCATAGACCATAGACCGGTCGTATAGATTATCGACCATCGACCACAATCCCCTGTAATGATGCGCCATCTGGCGAAGTTAGTTTCTTGATGTACAGGGTGGAGCAAAAGTAATTTATTTAATTGTCATCAATTTAATTTTACTTTAAAAAAAGTTCCACAAACCACAAAGAACATTAACAAGAAAACATATCAAATAATACAATAAAAATTAATTATACAGCGGATTAGAATATACAGCGGTGGAAAACAGTATGGAAACCTTACAAATATTACTTAAAAATATTAGCTAGTATCATGTTTGCAATTTAAAATATTATCATGATTGAATTTACTCGTGCTGGTTAATAAAATAATCTAAATAACCAATAAGAGGCAATAGCGTGTAGAGATTTCTTCATAATACTTTCTTAAAGACGTGAATAGCCTGTATTCACCGCCCGCCAGTTGTAGGCGCCTACAACTGTGGGCGCCTACAACTGTGGGCGCCTACAACTGTGGGCGCCTACAACTGTGGGCGCCTACAACTGTTACCTAGCATTTAACTCGTTTCTTTATTCTTGTCTAAATGCTACCAACAACAAACAGCGGGCATAAAGCTGGCAACGCTGTAATAATACGCCATTTTTAGCAGCGCGCATGCGCACAACGCTTTTGATTTTTGAAAATCAAAAAGAATTGCGATTGTAATTCTGTTTAGTTTAAAATAACTACAAATATTATTAAATTATTAAATAAAGTCTATCTATTAGTTTAGTGTAGTGCTTAAGTTTAGTTTAGTGTAGTGTTTAAGTTTAGTTTTGTTAAATAAAAGTGTATCAAAATGGAGAAACAAATTAAACCTAAGTTTAAAAGAGCACCAAACTTTGGAGACCAAGAAAGGACTTTAATACTAGAGTATGTGATGAATAATGCTACCATTATTGAGAACAAATCCACTGACATTTTTAAACAAAAAGCTAAAAAGGAACGGTGGAATGAACTAACAAACATTTTAATGGCTCACGTTTTCAACCGTGATCCAAAAACAATTAGAGACTATTACCAGCGTTTAAAGGCAGATGCCAAACGGGTTATTTCCAAATACAATCTTGAAATGAATCAAACCGGAGGTGGTTCAAGAACTTGTAGGGACCCCACGGATCTGGATTGGCAAATCTACAATATTTGTCCGGAGAACTTTGCCATAGACCATAGCAAATATGATTCAGATAAAGTAAGCTTATAAAATTTTGTATTTTATTTAAGAGTCATTTTCTAATAGGCAAAAATAGCAGTTTACGGGATACACTGTATATGCTAGTGCAAACAATATTTTTGCATACTTTTTTTTATTTCAGATTCTAGAGTCATTCAACTTATGTCACAAGGAAAAAAAATTGGAGAATCTATAAAAAAAAATATAATTACCCAAAAGTACCATAACTTTGGACGCTTATAATAAATTTTGTATAAAATTGCAACACAAAAGCTGTAGACAAGTTTTAGTTTAATTAATCTAGTTTACAAATCAGAAAAAAAATTGAAAATCTGTCGAGAAAAACTTGAGATATGATGTATCCAGTAATGTTCGATTTCATGATTTATCGCGATTTTTGTTCCCATCCTTATGCGCCTCTAGCGGTCCGAATAATAATTACGTTTTGGGCTCCCCCTTCGCCAGACCAGGCAAGGCGGAGCTACAAATCAGATTTTGTATTGCAACTTTTATTTCGCTTGGCAGGTGTTCGATGAAATTTCAATTTCTGTGCTGGGATTGCTTACGAGCATATTTAATCAGTTTTTCGTTAATTATTATTAATAAATAAATTATTTTTAAATGAAATAAAATCATTTCCACAAATTAAATGTGATTAAATATATTCGCGTAGTTTAAAATTTTTCAAATTTTATTTTCTCAAATATACTTAGTTTCAATGTCCAATGAGCTAAGAATTATGCAGATGTTAATTAATATTTCTTTAATTAATCGCTTATGAAACTTAGAGCAGCTTTTTTTTAATATTTCTTTATTTGGGTCCATACTTTTAATTATGTTTTTTGTTTTCAAAAAATCAAAAAATGAAAAAATCATATATACTATATTCGTTTTACTGTCATTTGATAAACTATTGGAATGATTTTTCAAATACTTTCAACCACATTATTCGTCTATCGACTCGTTGATTGGAATTCTTGATTTTGTCTTTTGATTTTATATTATTTTTAGTTTTAATTAAATTAAATTAATATAAAAAATCAAGATATAAAAAAATGGGCTCGGATGGCCTTAATAACGGGTATCTAGTTTGTAAATCAAAAACCCGCTATTTTTTTGCCCCTGTCGATCCTCAAATATAAGGGGTACAGTTTGAGCACTTTTGCCGCCCGAAAAAACGTTAAATTTGTACACTTGGCGTCTCGGGGCCGGGGTGCCACACGGTTGCGCCTGGAGACTTGAAAATGACCGCGGTCCATCCCCAGGATGTGAGAATAAAAGGGGCCAAATTTCGTCGCTGCCGTTTATAACCGGACAGGGGTGCGATTTTTCAAAGTTGACGCCGACTAAAACCGGAAAAAAACCAAGAAAAATCGACCATTTCGAGAATTTTTTTCAGAGTGTTAGCGTGGTTGGAAAAATTTAAAATTCGAACCCCACTTAAAATCCACATCCTTCTTCACGATTCAACCAGAGTTTTTAAAATCTGACTAAAAAACTGCCCTTTTCGCGGTTTGGAGCAAAAAACGTCGGATTTCGGGGTAAAAATACAAAAGGGGTCCTAACTCCGCCCCCTTAATAGATAGGTCCGGACGGGTCTAAACCATCATATTCAGAATTTGGTCCTCTATAACATACTAAAATTTGATGCAATTCGGGGTGAATTTCGGACACTGAGGGGATGAATTCGATTTTTCGTTCGGGGTGGAATAACTTTTTTCGGGGTTGTCCGATCAAAAAGGGACAATTAAACTTTTGTCTTAAAATTTTCAACTCCTTCCACCTACAAAATTTCAACTGGATAAGAAAAAAAATTATAATACCTTCCACGTTTCTTACGGTTTTAGTATTATAGAAGAATAACTAAAATTATTTCAACATCAATTTTATGCAATTTTGGGAGTTTGTATTTTTCTTAAATTACTCAGATAAATTAATTAAAACTTAATTTTTTTTATAAGTAAGTGGGTGTTGTATAATGAAGATAGAATAAAGTAGGGCTTTAAATAAATCTATCAAATTATTGATGACAATTTCTTTTCTTAAATTTCTTTTACGAACAATTTTTTATTGGTGAACTTTTATTCTCAAAAATAAGTCGACGTTTCGGTTATCGTTGTAACCTTATTCATGACTAAAAATATTTTACAAATTATTTTACAATTTTGTAGGTGTAGTAACAATTGTACGTTGACAATCAAACATCATTAATATTAACAAAACATGATAATACATCAATCACAATATAATAATTATGAAAATTCAAAAATGTGAAAAATGAACAATATTAATCAATGAATACTAACAAAATTACATTATATCCATACCTGTATTTGTTTCAAAGAACACCTCGTTGTACGGTACCAGGTAGCATAACCCTTATTGTTACAATTGGCGCTTTTTTTCCCAAAACGACAAAAATATTCGTTAAATGATAAACTGACGGTTGTGATTTACAAAGGGACCATAAATTCACTATTGATGGCATTAACTTTGTTTTAATTTTGAAGATTTTCCAGAAATTAACTTTACACGTCTATTTGACAGCCAAAACAAGATGGAGATGACCAAAATGTCAAAAACCAAAGTGTACCAACACTGTTGATCAATACTATTGCCAACGTTACGAACTCTGAAAAACTCAACAAATTATCAAATTGTATTCATTTACAAGGTGTTACAGAAATTGATTTAATTTGTAAACATTATAATTTCGCTATAAGAAAAGAGTATACCTTGCTTAAACTATCAGTATCTGTTTTTAAAAGCTGTATTTTGATTTGGATCCTTAACTAACGAACGTAAGAAAATTAAGATTAAATTTCTTTATAATTCTTTCACCTTCCCTTGAAATTGACATTACTACAATATATGATAATTTTATGGTAGGAAACTTCCGATAATATAAATATCTCCCTACCGGGTATTACGAATTCGGGAGCTAAATAGTGCAGGTGTTTTATATAATAGAGTTCTCGCTTGCGGCTTACGCAGCTGTTACACACTCAAGGGCAAACACGGTAAACGGTAAAGCACGACTTCGCGCGAGGCACGAGTTGCGAATGTCTCAGGAGTAGGCACACCCAGCCTTACAGTGATTGGCTCGATCATTTTTAGCGAAGCTCCACAAAAGTGGGACGTCTTACGGGGTCCCCTCTAGCCCCACTGCCGCTGAGTAAGTCACCAAGCTCTAGAAAGTGAATCTTAAGTACCTACAGGCTATTTTTTCTGCAGCAGTCATCGGCTGCTTCAAATCCAAATCATTATTTCGACTAAACTTTACCGATTCTCACTTCATATTTATATGAGTTAGACGATGATAAAATAAGTCAACTTTAATGCTGTAAATCACCTTTTTCATAAAAATTACATTATACTGAGTGAAGCTGACCATTTAACACAGTATACAATACTGTATACTAAATTTTATTGGTTTCGTTGCACAAACAGTTTCATATTAAAATGATTAAAGTGGTGTAAATCAATGACAAGTCACCCTTTTTTGTAATAAATATTCTCAACATATTAAAAAGTATAAAACCATAAGAAAAATAGTTACTTTTTCAGAGTTTATATGAAAATATTCATTCTTAGAAAAAAAGTGTGGCTTACAACTGTTTCACAATTAATCTATTAATGATTTTTTATTTAAAGAAGCAAAAAAGATCTGCAGAACCTCCATTAGGAATTGATACCTCCTCGTCAACTGCCTTCGATACCCTAATGTCATTAGGTAAGTTATTTTATGTTATAAAGGTTACTTGGAACCTACCTTACCTTTCATAAAACTGAGAAAGAGTTGAATCCATTTCGTGGATTCAACCTATTTGGTAGTTTTGATGAATTGGACAGTAAATTTTTGTAAGTAAAACAATATATCTTGTTTATTTTAATCTTTATTAAAAAAAAAATGAAATATAAAATGTTATAGAATATATGATATTCAAGAGACTCTGTACGAAGATCCTTTGATACCTGTAGTTATCGTTCCTGGACTTACCTCCGAAGAATCATCATTAAGTACGAGTAGCTTCGATAAACCAACAACAATTCCTGCTCAAGCATCTACATCAGACTCCAGTTCTTTAATCAGGCATAAAGTTGTTCCTGGTAAGTTGAAGATACTTCTCTATTACATTCATTTACTCATGCATCAACCTCCACTTGTTTAGAATCATCGACATCCATTCCCGCTCCTGCAACTAAATCCACTAGTTCATCTCTTCCGGCCAATCCATCCGATGATGCTTCTAGAAATAAATCTAAAAAAAAACAAATGTCCCTATATGAATGGGAAATGTATAATATAATATATTATATTTGTATAAACAAACAGGATCATAAGAAAAATAATGAAAGACTTGAAAAAGAGGCAAAAGAAAAGAAAAAAATGTTGGATGAAGTTCATGCTGCAGAAATGAAAATCCTTGCAGCCAAATTAGAAGGCGAAAAAATTAAAAATGAAATAGAGAGGCTAAAGTTATTTAAACTAAAAAAAGAATTAAATATTGACTAAGTTATAATTTGTTTTTTTTTTCTTAATTTTAAAACGACTAAAAAAATATTATTTGTTCTTATTAATGCAAGGTAAGTGATTATGTTCTTAATTTTTTAATAATTTTAACCAATTTTGTCTAAACTTCAAATTTAAATTAAGTTTTACTTATAAAAAACGAAGATTTGGTTTTTATAAGATTATTACCTTTTTTAACAAAGATAGAGTTTAACTTGTATTTTATGTGTGCAAAAATTTAATATACATTAGTGAAAGAAAATATAGAAAACAACAAAACAACAGGAATCTTTTTACGATTGGGTCATATAATCTACTGTTGTTTTGTTGTTCTTTTGTTGATTATTTGTTTTGGATCCTAGAATTTTTTGTCTAGTCTCCTTTAAACTCCTAATCATTTTTTATAAAATATGAGTTGTTAGAAAACTACTATTTTAAGAAAAGAAGTTTCTAATGAAATTTCTCCTATATATATAACCATCCTGATTTGCAGCTGGTGGAAGTTGATTGGGCAGAGGATCATCCACTAAATTGTCTTCAACTTCAACTTCAACAATGAAATCTAAAAAATTAAAATATTTAGTAAATTAAATATTGAAATAATTGCATTAGTGAAAAAGGATTATGAATGTCATAATAAAAAAATTAATGCAAAGAAAGATGCAAATAACATTTTAAGGGCAACATTCATCTGACTTTTTTTTGTTAATATTATGTATCAGTTATGATAAAGTTAAAAAGAAGGTTTATGATGCACACAAATTAAAAAAAAAATGAATAATTACCATCACCATCATGGTGTTTTCTGATATTGTATAAAACAGCCATGGCCACAATAGCAGTCTGCAAACTTCGAAACGTTGCCTTCCTTTGACCAAAAGTGTTTTCAATGCACACTCTAGTCCGCGAATGGGCTTGGTTGTAGCGTCTTTCCGGAGGTGTGGTTGGATTGTTCACAGGGGTCAGTAGGTATGATTTACATGGATAACCGCTGTCACCAAGAAGTATCCCCTTTCCACGTAAATTGCCTTCACTTAATGCTTCTTTGAGACCGCACAAGTCCCAAATCATGTGTGCTTCCCCTCCATCTGGCAACAAGATCCAGAATCCTGCAATGGCTGTCACAAACTGCCTGGACGTTTATAGAATACCAACCCTTTCGATTGCACCATAAAGCGGCCTGTTCGTTATCTGGTAACTTTATTTTGATGTAAGTGCAATCCACACAACCAATAATATTCGGACAGTTAGCTTTCCCATAAAAATTCTGCTTGGTTTCTTCGAAAGTAGCAGGCATTGAAATAAACGTATCAGCTTTTTCAGCTAAAGCAATTGACACTTTGGTAATGCACCTGCTTATCGTGGGTTGACTCAATCCGTAAATATCACCTAAAATAATATAGGTGATCACTCTATTTAATAAGTTATAAATCTAAAATCTCATGAAATCTAATGAAATAGTTTTAAGTATACATATATAGAATCTGCTATTAGTGCCGTGGCTAGCATCTGAAGGGTCCTTTGCTACATTTTATAGCGAAGACTGCAAACTTTTGCTTTCCGCCAAATTTTGGGCACTCCAATGGGCCTGGGCCCTGTGCGGTTTTACCTGAGGCATCTTGCCTAGTTACGGTACAGTCTGCTGTTATTTTATAAACCCTAAAATTTTAAGAATGACCTGCATAGTGGGTCTGAATCCCGCCATAACCATTATGCAGACCCATAATTGTTTAAGTTAAAACCGATTCATAGGATCCATACTTAATACTCAGTATTCGTTAAAAAATATGAAGTTTTTTTATGTGAGGTGTTGCAGAGCTCCCAACTTACCATTATTAAATTGATGAAAGTGTATTATATTATGTATTTTAAAATGTATGCAGCAAACCTGTGTGTATTCGTAAAGTTTGTTGTATGAGGTGTTGCAGGGCTTGTGAATTTGCTTGGAATTACAACATTCATTACCTAAAACTCGTTATAATAAAAACATAACTTACCATTTTCAAATTGATGAAAGTGTATTATAATATTTTTTATTATATACCTGTACATATGTAGGTATTGAAGCTGTGTGTATTGTGTATGTGTAAAATCTACAACAAAGTATGTGTAAAGTTTAGTATATGAGGTGTTAAAAGGCTTACAATAATTTACATAGAATTGCAGTATTAATTACCTAAAATAAGGAAGTAACCCAGTAAACCAATTTGTAACTTATATATAAAATACATATTGATAGCTCGTATATTCTTCTATGTAGCTAATTTAACGTAAAATATATGTATATTTTACATATATAATGTTATATTTCTCTATGTAAATAATAAGTAAAATTTATAATCTATTATTTATATAGAATTATTTACATACACAATACATAAGTTCGTATATGTATATTTTATATATAAACAATAATGTATTATTAATGTAAAATATCGCCTGTATTATTTACATTAGACATTTAATGTAATATAAACGTGTACATATTATATTCAATATATTTATGAAAATAATATATAAAAACCTGGCCAAGGATAATATGCATAAAATAATAAAAGCAAAGTATACAGCAAAATTGCGTTTACCAAAGAAATCCAACATTCAACACCGACACTTTTATTAGAAAAATTTATGGAAGTTGAGTTATAATTTATTCATTTTGTTATAAATAATTTTACCTACTTAATTTTTATATTTAATTGCTTTTATTTTGAATGTTTTTAAAGTTTAGAATTTTTTGTTATTTTTTTTTTTAATTATACGAGAAGGGTTAAAATTTATTGTTTATTTTGTTATAACTTTTTTTAACTTCACTAATTTATATTTAATTTTTTTTATTTGTATTAAAACAAATATAATATTTATTTAATGTGGAATAGCTTTAAAACTATGTGTTTGTGTCTTCATTTCATGAAGCCTCGATGGTCGAACGGTTAGGTGGCTTGATTCGACAATTTGCGACTTCAACGGCGTGGGTTCGAATCCCGCAAATACCACTTTAAGTGTAAGTTAAGATAATATTAATACTTGTGATTACTAGACTTGGCCTGGTAGCAGCTAATTACATCATTGTATCGTCTAAGCAAAAAAATGATATTTTGTGTTTTTATTTACTTGTATCTGATATATATTTTATATATAAAAATTTACATAATTTAGACATAATAACCTATCTCCTATCTCTCTAGATTTTACATATATTTTCTTACATGTTATATATATTTTACATAAATAATACATCTTTTGGTTTACTGGGAACTTACGATTTTCAAACTGATGGAACCCTTTAGCATAGTAACGTAGAGCTACTAAAACTGCTGTTTCCGGAGACACGTTTAAGGGATTGTTAGTTTAAGGGGTTATATCCTCGCGCACCAAATCAACAACAAACCGTACAGTTGCTTTTTTAAGTCTGTAACGTTTAATAAATGCCCCATCGTCCAAAAAAATAAAAGGATCAAAATGATTCCGCACTACCCGCACTTGGGGACGTAAGAAAGGTTGATTCACCTGATCTCCTGCTTCGATAGCTTCTTCAAGCTCTTCAAAATCCATTTTACTTCGATTCAACAGCGAACTTAAAAACAGCAGTGAGGTTAGAAAACTAAAAATCAGCTGTCAATTTCACTTAAAAGCGCGCCTACAAGGATTTAAAGGTGCCTAGACCGTCTTTTACACAAGCACGATAAACTGTCGTTTGCGCAGGCGCCAACTAGCTATTTTGTGGGCGGTGAATAGAAATCGCGTTTGTAGGTAACCCTTGAAGGCAACCTTGTAGGTACCTATAAATTTGTTGTACACAACAACGTTGCTAGGGGTCGCAGAATACAAATTTTTCGTTGTGGGATATGCCAACAGTTGTAGGCACCTACAAATATATTATAGGTGGGCGGTGAATACAGGTATTAACTTTAACGACGTCTCTGAAATTTTCATCGCGGTCGCTGAATACATGCTAATACCTTTATCAAAAATATGAACACCTGGAAAAAAGTATGGAATCTTTTATTTTTCTTACTCAAAGAAAACAAAATATGAAAATAATTTTATATTTTGTTGCTTATTCTTTTGCATCTAATAAAGCTTGACATTTTTTGAGTATTGAATCTTCTAATCTATGTACGTAGTTTTATCTAGAGAAATTTGGTTCTATTCATCTTTAATTAGTTCGATAAAACTTCTTTATTTTTTATTTTTCTTGGTCGAATAAGAAAATCTAAAATGCTCCAATGATGTCTGATGGGGTTTTAATCTGGAAATGATAGCCATTCAAATAGATTGAGGTTTTTTTGACAAAACCATTAATTCACTAATTTGGCAGAGTGCTTTGGATCGTTATCCTGCTGAAGTCTCCACTTAAGAGGAATGTCTGCAAAATTATATGGTTTTTTTCCCTGTTTTTATATATCCGACTACGCGAATGTATTGAGCTGTATACAAAATAAGAATATCATATGAAAGTGGAATCTCTGCTTAAGACTTGTATGCAACAGTTTTTTAATATTTTATATCCAAAATGGCCAAAAAAATCATTAAAAATACGTCAAATTTGGTCTATTTTAGACGTATTTTTTGGACTTAATAATTTAATTTTTGAAAAAGTCGTCGTATAGAAGTCTAGCCATGAATGTTATTTAAAATATGCAATTATAAAACTTAATGTTATTTACAAAATATGGTTGTAGTTTGAAATAATTGCAAGGCATATTCCGTAAATTTTGAACGCGGAATTTAACTGTAAAAGCAGCTAATACCTTCGTAGTCTAGATTATACAAATATTAAAATATAACAGAAATGAAGATTTTTATTGGTATTTTCAGTCTAATTATGTCGGATGTACTTTGGGTCAAGATTTCTTCCCCAAATTCAAGGAGAATCCTTGAGCGAATGCTTAGCGGTATTTAAGTCGGCCTGTAAATAGGGCGTCATTCTCATCCTCGTCTGTGGGGCTAGAACAAGGGTGCCTGCTCAAACAATCTGCGTCTGTTTGGAACCTGCCGTTTTTATGGACGATGGCATAGTCGAATTCTGCGAGTTTGATGGCCCATCTTGCTAGTTTCCCTGTGGAATCTTTGCACCCCTTGAGCCAGCATAACGCATGGTGGTCTGTCACTATCTTCACTGGACGTCCATAAATTAAGTGTCGCAAGTACCCTAAGCTCCATACGGCTGCAAGCGCTTCGAGTTCGGTAATTTTGCTCAGCTTTCCTTAAAGAGCGGCTGAAAAATGAGACTGGGTGGAGTTTTCCGGTAGATTCCTGAAGCATTATGGCACGAATCTCGAACTTACTTGCTTCCACCCTGAGTACACAACCTACGTCGGAGTTAAAGTGAGCCAAAACCGGGGCAGATGTGAGTTTTCGTTTCAACTCCTCGAATTGAGCGCGCCGAAGCTATTGTAAAGTACACCATGTGCAGAAAACAATTACCGACGGCTACGCGCATTTATCATTTATATGTACACATGAAATTCCAAATTCCAGTAAAATATAGTTGAGCTAAAAATAGCTTGTCGTGTACGTTTGATTTTTATAAAATAAAATGCCAAACTATCCGAAAGGAACGCGAGGTAATATCGCTCGAAAAAATTCTAGAAAAAGGTAATCAATTTACTAATAAAGACAGAGATAATTTCGGGCATAGTACAAGTGATAGTGCAAGTGCAAGTCAGAAAAAACTTATGACTTCCAGCAGTGAAGATATTCGTAGATTCGTACTAATCCTTTACACGGGTACAAAATTATTGAGTTTTTCACTGTTTTTACTGCCTTATCAGAAATTTTGATTTGCTCTACATACATGGAATATTTAATGAAGGATACACATCCATTCTAAGAGTTATGGATAAACTCGACATAATTATTGGCACCCGTGCCAAAGTTTTTGCCGAAAACACCGATGAGGCGCGAATAACTCGACAGAACCGGAGGAGTCTTTCGGAGACAAAATCAGCACGTACAGCCCGAAAACAGCAGCAGCTTAAAGAAAATCAGCTTTTTGAGGAAGAAGGTCTACTATGTACCTGGGATCGCTGATTGATCGGTAAGTCACTAATACTAATCGTTTTATCGTACTGCAACTTTAAAAGCGATTTTCTCAAAACTGTATTTTTAAAAACTGCTCGTGCTGTAACTCAAAAAGTTATTGATCGATTTGGGTAAAACTTTTTGAGGCTTTTCTCTATATTATTATCGGAAGGATGTACCTAAAGTTTTAAAGATTTGGTGTAAATAAACTACTTTTTTGGGATGAAAAATGTCGAAAAAATAGTAAAAAAATTGAACATTTTGTTAAAGAGGGTGTTTAGCTTTTAATTTTATACTGTTTTATAATTTTATAGGTTTATCCTTCCCGTGCATGTGTCAGAAATAGAAAGTAGTTTTTTGATTTTGTTTCAGATCAACAGAAAATGCTTGAGGAGTGCAGCACTTTTGCACCTCGCGCCAGAGACGTCTGACTAAGCAATTTAATGTGCCGCCATTTTGTAAAAAAATTAAAAAAAAATCATGTGTTTGTACTCTTAAAAGGTGAAATAAAATTATGTTAAAAGTTCAAAATGATACGATTATTTTATCACTTTTAAAAACACGGATAAAAAATTACTCATTTTGAGGCGTCTAAAGGGACTTGCCCCCTTAATTGGCGTAGTTCCTGGATCCAATATGATTTCGTGTTCCAAGATATTCGTCCTACCCATTTCTGAAGCGTTTTCGGCAAATACATCATCGTATTCTTTTAGAAGTTCTTCCAATTGGTAGCATTCCTCGACCTCTAGGTTGTTGGCAATATTAAAATTTCGTGGAGGTGATTTTTTCGGCATTGTTAAAAACGTCTGGGGTGCTATTAAGGCGCTTTTCATCAGAAATCCTACACAGGTGCCCGAAAATAGGATAGGCAGTAGGTTATTAATCTTGATTATGTTAGTAGAATCCGGAGCCTCAATAAAATCCTGAAATATGTATACAGGGTGTCCCACGATTTAGTTTACAGACCATATCTCCGTTATTTGAAAAGATACAAAATCCAACCAACATAATCTTTTAATGGCATCAAATTGGCCTTCGATTTTTATTCTTAAAATTTTATTGGCTTTGACCACCCTTAAGAAGCCATCAGCAACTTTTTTTTTTCAAATGGCAGCTCCTACTTTTTTTAACAAAAATTGAATCTCAATTTTATACTGAATACGACAGTATGTTACTCACTTAAAAAAATGTATAAAATTAATTTTATTTTTTATTTTATAGTAAGAGAAGAACTAAAATTAATTATAATAAATGTTCAAAATTGGCTCCTGCACATTGTACACAAGCAGAATAAAAATGGAAGGCCAATTTGATGCCATTAAAAGATTATGTTGGTTGGATTTTGTATCTTTTCAAATAACGGAGATATGGCCTGTAAACTAAATCGTGGGACACCCTGTATATATCCAAATGATTTTTTCTTAAATACTCGTAGTTGGGTATAAAACCTGGACATGCAAGGCAACCAAGGGGTTTTACGGGAGCGTCTGTCATCATCCTACCGGGGATTTGAATATCTTTTTCCAGGACGACATTATTTTTTTCCAAATGCGATGTGGAAGTGTTTTCGACTTCTATCTGTAATAACTCTCCCCATGTGTCGTCCAGTGTCGCCTCCGTGATGAAAGCGGGTCGTAGGTGATTATTTTCCCCAGTTGTTCTTGAATTTGTGGGACCAGTTCGCGCTGTTGCAATTTCAATATTCGTCTGGAATGTTATTTCGTTGGAAGCTTGGTCTATTAAGGCTCTATGAGTTTTTAAAAAGTTTAATCCTATAATTACGGGTACGGGTAGGTCATCTACGACTAACGCGGAACACTTTGTCTTTAGATTCTTAATCTGGATCCAAAACTCTGCTTGTCCTCTTGTTGGTACCAAGTGGTTCCCTGCTGTTCTTAGGAATTGGGGTGTGCAGATTGATTTAATGTTTACTGCCTGACTTGAAGAAATTATATTGTTAACGGATCCAGTATCCAGAACTATATTGGTGTAACTATTATTAATAAGCCCTTTTACAGTTAATATAGATGCATGTGTTGAGGTCGTAGTTATAGAGGGCGACAGTAGGGCTTAATCGTGTCGCCCACCGTCGTTTGGGTGTTCCTGCCATCTCTGATAACGATCATTGCGTACTGTTCCTCGAGTACCTCGCTGAATATCGATGTTGGCGTAGCAAGAGCGTGCATAATGGCCTACCCGATTGCACCTCAAGCACCTGGGTCATCCGTCGTAACCTCTTGTATTGGGCAACCTGCTGTTGTCGTTGTTGCTTGGCATGTTTTCTGTGTTATCCCTGTTTTTCCGAGCGTTATTGGTCGAACCTTCTGCTGGGGTCGTCAAGAAAGAGTTACTCATTTGAGCCCTCAGGGCCATCTGATGGACGTCACTTAATTTGAAGACAATACCTTTCAGCTCCTCTCGAGTTATATTACCTCCACAAAGCATGGCGTACTTTTCGTAAAACATCGGGTGCAGCCCGTTCACAAAATACTCTCGAAAACGCTCATCGTTCACGTTTCCTAATTCGTCGCAAAGCGTAATTAAATCGTAGAAGTCTTAGGTCCCTGGTAGGATTGTCACCTCCGAATTCCGTTATAAAGTCCCGCTTGATGTTGTCCCATGTCTTACGGCCATTTGCTCCAGCATCCTTATAACTACGATACCATAGGTTAGCTGTTCCTGCCAGGAAAGTTCCAAGGTAATTTATTTTTATTTCGTCATTCCAACAGTTTGCTACCGCTGCATGTTCGAAATCCCTTATGAACTTTAATGAATTTGAAGTTGCCGGTTCAAATAGTGGTGGTAGCGTGAATTTAGGCATCACTGGAGCCCTTTCTGCGTTCGTTGCTTCTTGTAGGGTGATATAAGCCATGGTGCCCCGATAAATGTTCGCAATTGCACGTCAAGCAGGTATTGGAGTCGATGGTGTAACTGTACTAGCAGAGGTTTCTTTTTCTGGATCTGCTCCTGTATTGATAGATTGGCAGAGTTCTTCTTTGGGCAGCGGAGAGCTGTTAACGGTTTTTGGTTCGGGCACTGCTTCCGTATTTTTGACTTGGTCGTTTTCTATTTGGGGCGGTGGAGAGTTGTTAACGGTTCTTATTTTGGGCACTGCTCCTGTATTTTTAACATGGTCGTTTTCTATTTGGCATGGCGGAGAGCTGCTGGTGGTTCTTGATAACGGATACTCAATTAGCTTAACTATGGGTGGGCTTCTCTGCAATGTGGTTCTTGGGGAAAATACTCCATCGGCGTCTGATATATTGCTAGTGTGGAGACTAGTAGATTGAGTGGTAGGTTCTACTAAATCTACATGGGCTGATGTACTACGCGCTTCAGGGAAAAAATTATTCTCAAATTCGTCAGATTGTAATTTTTAATTCAAGCGGGTCATATAATTTCTTTTCATAACTTTTACTTGCAAGAATAGGGCGTAAGGGGTTTCATAACCAAAGTGTAAATTATTCCCCAGCTAAAATTTGTCCTACTTCATTACTTATAACAATACCTTTAAAGTTGTAGTTACACATAAAATGAAGGTTAATATTTCTACTGTGGCCTAGGTCAGGATTGTTTGTAATTGTGCACTTCGTTGGTGAACGGGGCACCGGACTTCAGCACTCTAGGTATTTGTCTACGCTAGCAAATATCCTATTAAAATTTTAAAATAAATTCTAATTACTAGGTCATCTATTTTCATTATTTCGCAAAAACTTTTAAATTAAAAATTTAGAATAAATTTGTCTTAAAAGCTTACCGTTAACAAGAAAAAGAAGGAGCAAAAATATCAAAATTTAAATAAATCATAAGCGTTGGACGCTTTCTTTTTAATAATTATTAACCAAAGTTCTCATCAATTTAAAGTTCTCGTTAATAATTAAAGGAATAAAATATAGATATAAGTCATTTAGGACGTACGGCGACATACAATTAGTGCAGCGTTGGCTAAATAAATTATTAATAATTATTTGCTGGGGACATCGTGATGGTTTAATTTGATGCTCAGCTTTATTTTTTAATTTAAAGGAAAATATTTTAATTTACTTCTAAACTGAATTAATTTACTTATTGCAAAAAATCGAATTCAAATCTTTGTTTTTGTGTGTGTTATTAATTTGGCGCCTCCACCATATGTCATGGGGGCGGCGAAAATGAAATTCAAAAGAACTTTTACAAATTTATTTATTTAACCAACACCAAAATATGCGACAATGATTTTAAACAATATTAACAAAATTATTAAAACAATAAAAAAACTTACATGAATTTTACATAATACGCCACAGTAGCTCAGATGGTAGAAGGTACCCTCTTACAATACTGGGGTCTTCGCTTATTTTTGTTCTGTTCCCTGGGGCACACCTTTTCACTTTCACTGGCAGGACACTTCTCCCCGATTTTTTTTCACGGCAACAATTACTGCCGGCTTTTCCAAATCAGCGAAAAATTAATACAGTTGTTCAATCAAATAAATGCCAAGGTAAAACGCATAATTGCAATGAACAATAATGTCGGTCCACTGTATTGATTTTTGCGATTTGCAAAAATCGAAGTGCAATGAAACTACATGCGAGTAAATGATGAGCGTGCCGATTTGTGACCGACTTTGATAGCGGAAGTAATTGTGAAATATGAATGAAATTTTGATGGTTTCTCGAAATATTATTCTTTAGAAAATTTAAATTAAATTAAAAAATCGGCTTCGTGACAATAGTACATTTTTCTGGGATACTCCTTCTTTGCCACTTCACCTGGAGTTCTTTCATTGGAACCAAGGGCCCACTTTCTGGGTTTGCTTGTTGACGTAGTTACATCGTATCCATTCTTCAAAACATAAGCATCTAATTTCCTATAACTTCCGCCTATTGTAGGCTAACTAATGTCAATGAAATAAAAAAAATTATTACTGATCTAAAACCCAATGCAACATCAGGATATGACAACATAAAAACAAAACAAATAAAAAATATACTAGATACGTTAGCACCACATCTGGTAAAAATAATTAACAAATACATTAAACTGGGAGAATTCCCTAACGAATTAAGTCGCAAAGGTAACACCGATCTATAAAGCTAATAGTAAGATCAGTCCAAATAACTACAGACCAATATCGGTATTAACAACATTCTCTAAAATATTTGAAAAAATTATATAAATGCGACTTTAGGAATATCTTAATGTCATCAATTTTAATTTCAATAAACAGAATGGGTTTCTTCAAAATAAAAGTTCCTACACAGCTATTACAAATTTATTTGAATACTTAAATCAATGCCTTGATAGAGGGGAGCAAGTCAGGTGTTTATTCCTGGATTACAAAAAAGCCTTTGACATAGTGGACCACAGCATTTTATTAAAAAAATTAAGTAATATTAATATCACACATAAGTTCCATTCAATTATAAGTAGTTACCTTACCAATAGACAACAGTGTGTACAACTTGGACCCAACCAGAGCCAACTTAAACAGATAAATTGTGGGGTGCCGCAGGGCTCTATATTAGGACCAATGTTGTTCCTAATTTATATTAATGGTATCGCATCAGAAACAGATATTAGGGGTAATATGACACTGTACGCTTTATGATTTATTGCATTATTGATTTATTGTTTTATTGATTCATTGATTGATTGATTTTTGATTTTTTAATTTTTTGATTTTATGATTTTCTGATTTTTTGATATTTTGATGTTTTAGTTTGAAATAAGGATATACACACGTATAACACACGTCAGAAAAACCATTTGATAATACCACCAATCAAACAGCAATTTGCGACAACTTTACCACATTTTGCAGGCATGAACATATATAATAGTATTCCAGAGTCAGTGAAAGCATCCAGCTTAAACATATTTAAAAACTTTGTAAAAGATAAGCTATATAGTCAATGCATCTACAAGAAAACTGAAATGAGAAAAAACTATTTTTCGTAAATACTTAATATGTACCAAAATTTTGTGTTGTGATTTTTTAACATATGTAGGTACTTTTTCGATTATCAGTACAATCAACCCAATTAATTTTTAAGTAGATATTGACATTTGACATTAGTGATTTTATGTGCCCAATATAAGTGTTTTAGTTTTAATTTAGTGTATTATGTTTTAGACTTAAGACGATGTAATTGTCAGTGTGAAGCTGATGTTTTTTATCATAATAAATCTTATCTTATCTTTGATTTTTTGATTTTATAAATTTAAATTGTAGTCATTTTATGTAACCTTATTTATTTGTAGCTGCATAATAATAGTTATTTATGCACCAAGGGAGCAAAATGAGTAATTTAATCCTGAGTGTGGAAATTGTTGCCCGAGACGTAGTCGAGGGCAACAACCACACGAAGGATTAAATGCACTTTGCTCCAGCGGTGCATATTAAATTTTTTGCACTTCCAATTAATTATTTGAACAAACGTTTTCAATTTTGGGACAATGGTTATTTCGAATGCAAATAACTACTGAGCCAGACATAATCGTAACCTTATTAAAAAAAATAATTGAACAATTTGTACCTCCTTCAGTCTGCATAAACTTCCGAGTGATGTTGAAACATTCTATCTTTTATATTCTAGAAACTTAAACAACTGACAAAAATCTTTTGAATTGTATAAATATAAACATTTAGCATACTACATTAGATAAAACCATTAGATATCTTAATAAATAATACAAGACAATTTAGAGGTTAGAATTTCTTGTCAATAAAATTTTTTGAATTTAAGACAAAAAACTATAATAGATTCCTTTCCTAAATAAAAAAACCCTAAAAATTATTGTAGTAATATTAGAAATATTTTTAAAAACTTGCGCGCCATCTGTGTTTGTAATATCTAACTACGGAATTTTTTTAATACCAAGGGATTAAATGAACCGTTATGGGACTTTTAATCCCTAGAGATTAAATGAATACTTGGTAGTAAATGTGTAGCTTTTACTTCTGCCATTAAGAGAGTAAAATGGCTCATTATTGTTTGGAAGTGCAAAAAGTTTTTTATATCATTACTTTGTATTTAAAATTATATACCCAGAAGTACATGTTAGTGTAAACTTAAGCGCCTTGCAAAATGACGACACTGACATTAACAAATTAAAATAAATTTATTTAAAACTTTACTTTTATAACCAAAAGAAAAAAAATATAGTTTTAATAAAATAATTCGCGTCCAAATTCCAATTATTATTATGCAATTAGCGCTCGTTTATTGCCCGACTTTTTCACAAATGCGGATTATAACTAGGCACGCCAATTACTAAATTACCGCAAGAACCGAAGAGCCCAGTAATCCCGAATAGATTATTGCTTGTCACTTCCCTTGAACGGCGGACGTTTTTATTGGTCGCAAAATGATCCTATAAGAGAGAGTTCAGTTGATGGATACCTTTCATGGCATAAGCCATCTATCTTATTTTGCTTGAACTATAAATCGATGTATCGATCCATTTGGCGCGCGCCAAATTTAAATTCCCCATTTAAAATGAACTTTCCGATTAGCTTCGAAAATAATCAAAAAATAACTTTCAATTTGCATCATACCGGGTGGAAATGAAACTAGGGCCACCCCTGGCATTTCTTTATTTATGGAAATAAAAAATTAATATTTTAGTATATTATATGATCTAAGAAAACAAATCTTATGAATCGAATAAATTTTTAATTTTACTTCCGGTTTTTCAGCAAATGGCATCCACATTCTTATTTTAAATATAACCCCCTGATTTTTTCTACGTAACACCAAACATTGTTTCATTTTAAGTATGTTTAAGACAAAAAAATATTTTTTTTCAAAACTTTAAGAAAAAAATTTGAATTTTTTTTTGGTAAAAAATTTGAGTAAAACCTACAAAAACTATTTTTAAACATACATATGGGATATCACAGTAACCGGAAAAAACCCTCTATTTAATAAAAAAATAAATTTTATAAATTACAATTTATTTTACGTATTTGTATTATTTAAAAATAGTTTTTGTAGGTTTTACTCAAATTTGTTAAAAAAAAATTCAACATTTTTCTTAAAGTTTTGAAAAAAAAAATTTTTTTGTTATAAACATACTTAAAACTAACCAATGTTTGATTTTATATAGAAAAAATCAGCGGGTTACATTTAAAATAAGAAAGTGGGTGCCATTTCCTGATAATCCGGAAGTAAAATGAAAGATTTATTCGATCCATAAAATGTGTTTTCTTAGATCATATAAGATACTAAAATTCTAATTTTTTATTTTCATAAATAAAGAAATGCCAGGGGTGGCCCTAGTTTCATTTCCACCCGGTATTTAAATAGTATGATGTTTTGAGTTTCTTAACATAATTTTTAACATTATTATATCGTATTAAACTATTAAAAAATCATAAACAATTTTATTTTAAAAATATATTTTTCTAAATTTTATGTAAGGTTATGTAAAATATTCATTTATACATGGAAAAAAAAATTTAACCAAAAAATAATATTCGAGCGCATTTCACCTTCGAGAAAGGTTCAGGCTCAAAATTTCCCGGTCTTAACTTTTCTCATCAGATGTTTGCGTTCAAGACAACTGATGCACATACCAGAAGCAACCAACGGCAGCGCCCATGAATTATAACAAATTTCATCAAAAACGACTTGATGACTCTAGATTGTAATTTACATAAAATTTTAAACGCTTTTATTTCGATTACGTTCCAGCGGTTAGACTAAATTATTACGTATTTCGTACCAAAGAATGACTGGAAATGCCCCAAGTCTATAATTACCTAATATTTAAATGCTTGTATCAAATATTTTTAAATTCAAGGATTAAATTATCCAAAATCATAATTTTGCCCCACACAGTAATAACACATCTTAATTGCCAATTAAGCATATTTATGGTAAATTCTTTTCTCGGTATTTTCTTTCAAAATCTATCTTCGATTACCAATGAAGAACGGAGCTACATAAACGACTTGATAAAAGTACATACATCTTTTTTGGCAGAAATAATTGATCAAAGTCCAGTAATAAGTAAAACCGAATTTATCAAAATAGGAAGATCATTAAGGATAATATTAATAATCTTTA
Source organism: Stenus bimaculatus (assembly GCA_963971135.1). Taxonomy (NCBI): domain Eukaryota; kingdom Metazoa; phylum Arthropoda; class Insecta; order Coleoptera; family Staphylinidae; genus Stenus; species Stenus bimaculatus. Next base: position 30,064,924 of record OZ020182.1, on the reverse strand, counting down.
TTTATTAATAATATTAATCATGTTATTCGTACCTAATATAGAACACAAACTTAAAAAAATACAATTAAAATATATAAATTACCAAAGCATAAATATTACAGATAACTAAAGGGCGGAATGTATACACTGAAATTTTCAAAAAAATGCGCATATACAGGCTGACCCAGTCATCCGTAAACGGTCTATGCATTCTTTGCTATAAATGAAAGGGGAATATATAAATGCACTTTAAAGAAATGGCTTTAAATGTGGACAAACAAACTAAAAAATGATTAATTTGCACTTTGGAAAAGGATAATATAACATAACAACTTTGAAAAAGTTTTTATAAACTTTTATCACACCACTATAAAATAAATAGAGAGCACTTTGGATAAAATAAATTTACACTTTGAGCGTTTAGCTACAAATTGATGTTTTTGCACTTTGTATAAGGTATATTTAAACTAAAGGCTTTCTCTAAAAAAATCACAGGTTTACCTATATTTTATTTAAACAATGTTATTTCACATAAATAAAAACTATTTATATATTTAATTAACATAATTACTATTTTATTTAAAATAAATATTATTTCCAAAATTTAACATAATAACAATTATTAACAAAACGAAAGAAAATATAAATAAAAAGTTGAAATAAATAATTATTGAACTATTAGGACCTTTTTGGACATACTTTGGCTTCAATAGGCACCTTTGCGTGTCCCAAAATAATTAAAAATCCCTGGGAATGTGTGCACACATATTCTTTTAAATAAGCTGCACAAGTGCATGATGAATTTATTACATAATTTTCAGAGCTCTTTTATATATTTTCTGTGCTTCACAAAATCTTTGAAAAGTTTCCCATTTCAAGTTCCTGATACAAAAACTCACAAATCAAGAACTTTTACTGTGGTAAACAATGAAAATTGCGGTGTCAATTTTATCAATATTTATAAAAAATATCCAGCATTGCGAAAAGGGAAATCTGCGGCAGCCAAGAACTTCTTTGCGATATGCAAATGGAAAATGATATAATCAAGTTATTGTACATTTGCTTCAAATAATTGCAAAATATTTCAAGTTAGATGAACCTACTTTATACACAGGTCATTGTTTCCGGAGATGATCTGCGACAATTTTAGCAGACTGGTGCAGATTTCATCAAAATAAAGAGGCATGGAGGCTGGAAGTCTTCAGCTGTAGCTGAAGGCTATATAGACGCTTCAATTGGAAATAAAATAAAAACAGCTTCTAAAATTTTAGGTGCCTCCTCGACAAGTACCGTTTCCAATGAAAAACCTGCGTCTGAGCCTTTTGCGATTGGGATAACTCAAACGTGGTTTATTGTGAATGCTCGAGAATTTATTCCTCGCAGCACATCTTCCGACAGCGAGAATTCCGATAGCGATTTATCTTCTGGTAGTGACACATATTATGTGAAATCTTATACTTTTGATAAAAAAGCTTGCACGGGTGAGGTTAAGAGGTGTTGCCGTTGTCAACAAGGTTTCTACCTCACCACAAATGGACATTATTCTTGTAAAGAAAAATGTTTTTATCATTGAAGAAGATTATTCTTCAGCAGTAGATTTGGAAGATAATCGTGTTGTAATCGCGTTGTCGGTGCAGGTGGTTGCACCACAGCAAAAGGCCACGTTTGGACAGGGATTGAGTTAGGCCTCAAAGGCTCTTATGATTCCATCGTCAAAACCATAGCACGAGGTGATAACTCTAAATTCGCAGTATACGCCCTTGACTGCCAGATGATTTTCACCACCAAAGGTTTAGAAATGGCGAAGGTCTCGGTCGTTGGGGTGGACTTGAATCTAGTGTACGAAGCAATTGTCTTTCCAAAGGGGAGAATAGTTGATTACATCAGGTTTTCTGGAATCACAGCAGAAGATTACAGACAGGAGATGCGCCCAAAAACTTTCCAGGAAATGCAGGATGACTTATTAGAGTTCATAAGCGCGGACACCATTTTAGTAGGACATGGCCTTGAAAACGATCTTAAAGCTTAACGGCTAATACATCAGAATTGTGTGGATACTTCTTATATATTTCCCCACTACAAAGGCTTTCTTTCCTTTTAGGCGGAATTTGAAGTCTTTAACTGCTAAATTCCTAAATCAAGCTATCCAGATTGGTGACCAAGGTCATGACAGCTACCATGATGCCGCGGCCACAATGAACATCGTGATCTGAAAAGATATTAGTGATTTTAATATTAATTAAAGGGTAAGGTGGCTTTTGTTATTTTTTTGTATTTTACATTTTTGCGTGTTTGTGGTTTCTTGTGTTGGTTTTAACTTTTTATATAAATACTTAGATAATTTTGATTCTAATGTTATTTGTAATTTAATATTTTTTATTACAAAATCATACACTGAGAAAAAAGTTGAATTCTTTATTAAATTATGGTTTGTTTACAACGCTTTTGTTGAATATTAATTAACCGTTATTAAATAAAAACAAATATTCTAAATGTTAATAAACTAGCATTTTTATATTTAAAAATAAATTTGGTAGTGGTGGATTTGTTAAAATTAAATTTGGTATGTTATTATTAAACAAATAATATCTAAGATAATTTTTAAAATAAACATTTGTTTATAATAAACAAATGAAATTTTAAACGTTAATAAACCATTGTAATTATAATTATTTGATTGAAAAACAAATGTCTTTATTACTATAAATAAAGGTTCTTTTATTGTCATAAAATCAATTTAATAAATTTTAGAGGAAACAAATACATTTTAATAATAAATAAATATTTCTTTAAAATATTTCTCTCCGTAATCCCTTTGCGCCAGCGCTGTGCGCGGAAATATAGTGTGCAATGCAATGCATCTCGCGCGCGTATTAATATTATTATTTCGCAAGATTGATTCAAAGCATTCACTCCATGTTCAAAGTCAGCATTCAAAGTGTTAATGGTGTTAACGTTTAACGTGCGTTGTAATAATATATTAGATGTGGTGCGTGCTTGGGAGCACATGATAACAAATTCTGGAACAATGAACGAGGAATTGCGCTTATTTTTAATTAAGAACGCCTTAGAAGATTTGGTGGATATTTTTGAAGGTAAGTCTGGCAATTTATCATATCATAAATATTTAATATTATATTAATTGAAATTTTATAATAAGGAAAATAATCGACACGGCATGTTTTCTTATGAGCACGTGCTGGTAATGCTTGTATACAATATTGTATTACACAATTTCCTGACGCCATTTTAAGCTAAAATTTAACAAATATTAGTTAAATAGTAATAAATCTGCATGAAATCTAAATTTATTATTCTTTATATAAACAAATGATTTTAATTATAAACAAGTTATATTTTTGGTGAATTAAATATGTTTTTACTAAATAAATATTCGATTCACATTGCAGAAAATGATGTAGACGACTTTGATACTTTAGAGGCAGTATCAGAGGCAGACCTGGCCAAACTAATTCCAAAAATCGGCAAGTTAACAAAATTGAAACAAAAACTTAAACATCACAGGAGTGTTGTAGGATCATCACCTTCACCTAGCAATGGCACCTTTGTGCAAAATTGTAGTATAACAGAACCTGAACCTGAAACCAATGCAATTGCACCATCATCAAGAAATCTAATGTAAGTAATTTAATATTGTTATGGCATCAGTTATCAATTTAGTAAAATTAATTTATGTTTTTTCTACACTAAATTAAAATATATTTTACTATTACTTTAACATTTTTTAAGAAGGAGGATTAAATAAATTGAACTTTTTAGATTTTATGAAAACATAAATACGGATTATGAATCCAATAACATTTCAACCATTTCAAATATTAGCAGTATTTTACCATCGTTTACTGATGATGACATATCATCTTTAAATTCATCTACAAGTAATTTCATAATAACTTCAAATGTGTTAGAACCAAATATTGAACCTCTGCAGAAAAAAAGGAAGGTATCTGACAATTTAGATATAAAAAGCTTATTAAATTCAAGCGCAACAGGAAAGGCAATATTGGCTTTTTATAATGGAAAAAGACATCTCGACTCTAGGTGTCAGGGATATATGGTGGACATAATTTGTCAGCATTTTTTTAATATCGAGCCTTTTAAGTAAGTCATTTTCAATGTTTTGAAGTAGTATATAATATTAAATATAACTTTTTCAGTCGTCTTACTAATTCGGATTTCGAAGATATTTCTAAACAAATTGTGAAATGTTTTCCCAATGAACTAGAGCAGGTTTATTATACATCTCCGATTAGGAAACGATCATCAAGAGACAATAAACCAGGAATATCCAAAGGAAAGTTAGTCGACAAATACCGAAATCGACTAACTTTCCTACGAAAAGCTAATGTGCTCATAAATTATGGACATCAATCTGAAGACGAAGAAAATAGAGATACATTAAAAGAAACTGAGGAGCTAGATTGTGGTAATTATTTAATTTTCTTAAATTTTTAAAGTTACATAATTAAAATTAATATAAAAATTTTAGAAGATTCAGTAAAAGTAGCAATAAATTGGTTAAAAAATAATTATAAACCATGGGACGCAGTAAAAGAAAAATGGCAAGTTACGATGAATCATCGACAGAAACTATTGAATTGCAGTGACACTACAATTGAAGGTGTTTTGGAAGAATTTCCAATATTGGGCAAGGAAATAGGCCTTTCTTTGGTTTGAATTTTATTAATTTTTTTTCACAAAATTATTAAATTTGGTTCTTGTTTTTAGATCGACTTGGATTTTGAAAAAAAGTTTCAAAAGATTTATAATAAAATATACATTACTTATGAAACAAGTTTCAATAATCTTTTGCAACTAAGAAAACGTGTTTTGTCCCAAAGCGACGAATTGCTCCTAGCAACATTAGATGGACCTGATCTTAATAATGGTAGTAGATTTTTCAAATATTTCCATAATAATGGGTTAATATCGTTTACATTTTAGATTCTAGACATTATTTGATGTTGAATTTAATTAGTTCCTTGTTACCTTACAAAGCATCACACAAAAAAAATAATGTTAATTGGAAACCTACAAACACTGAATCAATAAATGGCATTGTTATGCATGCAAAGGTAATATAATACATATTATATACAATATTTATATTATAAAAAAGTAGAAGGTAACTGTATACCATGTGTCCCAACATTGAAATTTAATTTATTCTTAGATTGGAGATTTGTTTTGAAAAAAACAGATAATTTCCTAATTTAAGCGGGAAATTTTTGGGCACAAAGTATAAGTCACTTTATTACGTAGGTTAAATTTAAAATTCAAGAATTTGTTTTTAAATTCTAGATTCCTGCAGATGTTGAAGGTCTGATGATTTCTAAAAAGGATAAGATGACAAAACATGGACTTTCCGATATCCTGCCATACATTATTGTTGAAGGTCCTACTTTTTCTAATATCAACACTATTTATGTATGCTTTAATGGTCAAATATTTAAAGTTCTAAATTTTTTAAAGGCACTGGACACATGTTTTCAACTAATACATACTCTAATTTTACAATATCCATTTCAGTCGCAACATATTTGGTTATTTATACAAAAAGCCATGTACGGTCTTAATACCAAATTTGATAATTTACCAACAATATTGGATATTGTTAATAAGGTTAACTTAATTTCGAATTCAAATTAACTTTTTAAATATTTGATCATTTAAGCTTATTTATGATATAATAAGTTACTCAATCATTTTATTGTATATATACAATACAAGTGCCATATATGACAATCAATACCAAAGCTCAAATATCTAATTGATGGTTTCCGAATATAAAGTGTATGTTACATAATAATATAATATCAGGTAAACCAAGTAAATATTTCTTAAAATTATGCTTTGTATACAATGCAAAAAAGTTTTTTCTTCAATTCATTTATATTTGCATCATGTTTCGGCAATGCACAAATTTAATGACGGTTTTTCTTGTTGTTTTAGAACATGCGGAAAAACTTTTAGCTCAATTAACATTTTAAAAAAACATTTACAAAATTCATTAGCTCATTCAAAAAAAGTCAAAAACATAGTATACACTTTAAAAAATAAAGATGACATTTCAATAACTACTGAGGAAAAAATGAAACCATCACAAATTTCTGGAATTTTTAATGAATCTTTCTGCCCAAATAATAATTCACAAGTTTTACCAAACACGGGTTCAAACCACCATTCCTTGGATAATGTATCGGTTGCCTTGAAATTTATTTCAGAATTATACAATAATAAGACAGTTGTGCGATCAGTTGTTCAAAATGTAGTTCAAAGTGCTTCCGATTTAGTGAATAATATTTTAACAAATGTTAAAGTCCATTTATCACCTTTATTGAAAAATATTCCCCAAATTGAAAATATTGAAGTACTGGATTGTATATTATTTGAGAATCAATTTTTAGAACTAACCACCGAATATAAAAGATTAAAATATTTAGAAAATTCAAACTATCTTATTAAACCTAGCTCATTTCAGATCGGTAGTATGTTGGATAATAAAAATTCCTTAGATGGAGTAACTTTAAAACAAAAAATTTGTACAGGTCAAATAATTTCAATGAGAAAAATATTAATTGAGTTTTTACAACTTCCAAATATTTTGAATGATATCATAAATAATATTCATTCAGAGGATAATTGTTCAGAAGAAATAACAAGTGTTTTTAATACAAATTTATGGAACACCATAAAGTTAAAATATAAAAATAAATTAATTATTCCTTTAAAAATATACTTTGACGACTATGAAACTGGGAATCCTCTTGGCACTCATGCAGGTATTCATAAACTTGGTGCACTTTATTTTTCTTTAATGGGTATACCTCTGAAATATGCATCCCTTCTCGAAAATATATTTTTGTGGGGATTGTTTTATTCCTCCGATAGAGTTACATTTGGCAATTTTTTAACATTTCAACCCTTTATTCAAGAACTAAAATATCTTGAATCTACTGGAATTACAGTTAACGTGAATAATGAATTACAAACCATATACTTCATTGCCCCATTTTTACTTGGTGATAATTTGGGCCTTAACTCGATTACAGGAATGTGTGAAAGTTTTTCAGCAAATTATTTTTGTAGAGTTTGTCTTTGTGATAAGGAGTTAACTCAATCACTTCCGTCAGAGGATGCATCTTTGTTACGAAATATTAACAATTATAAATGTCACGTTGAAGAAAAAACGTTTGGTATAAAAGAATATTGTGTATGGAATAATTTGCCATATTTTCATAATGTTATTAATATTTCCTGCGATCCGATGCATGATCTTTTGGAAGGTGTTTGCCGATATGACATGGCGCAAATTATAAAGGTATTAATCCATGATCGAAATTATTTTAATTTTGATATTTTGAATAGACGCATTAAATATTTTGATTTTGTTAGTGGTATTGATATTGGTAATTCTATACCTCCAATTAATCCAAATCATATAGTTAAACGAATGATAATCATGTCAGCTGCTGAAATGCATGCATTTGTAACATATTTTCCTTTAATAATTGGTGATTTGGTAAGTTTTTCCGATGAGGTATGGGACTTCTTTTTAATTCTTTATGAAATACTTCAACTAGTAAATAAATCAAGCACCAACGAATATGAAATAATTTACCTTGATAATTTGATTTGCAAACATAATCGTCTCTACATGGATCTTTTCTCTACTAAATTAAAACCTAAATTTCACTTTTTAACTCATTATCCGAGAATAATAAGAAATATTGGACCTCTTCATCAAATGTCAACAATACGATTTGAAGCATTTCACAAGATAGCAAAAACGAATGCTCATTCAGTTTCATCCAGAGTTAACATTGCACAAACAATTGCTCTAAAACATCAATTACATTTATCACACAGATTGTTGAGCAGAAAGGGTTTCACTGATTATATAGAAATAGGACCCTTTATGTTTCCTACTTCTGATTTAAATCTTAGTGAGTTTTATTATAATCCATCATCAGTTGTTGTGAAATGGGCTAAAATAAACAACCAAATTTTTAAATCCGGCTTAGTTGTACAAATAAGTCGTGATAACTATGGAGAACCAAATTTTGCAAAAATACAGTATGTTATTCATGATGAAGCTAATAATACAAGAAATATTTACTTGGTTTGCCGAAATATTTATTGCTATGGTATTGTGTTGCATTTTAAATCATATGAAGTTCGAAAACCTTCAAAGTCATGTGATACTAATTATAAACATTTAATTATTAATATTAATGATATTTTTCACCCCCTTACAAAAATTCACACCACTGGTGACGGAAATTCTTACATTTCCAGTATGAATCAGGACTGAAATTATAGCTAATATAGCATACATATTTGTATAATATTTAAATAATCCTTTTGATTCCTATTTTTGAATATTACATTTTTTTTTCAATTTTGTAATATTACCTACTATTTTTTTCCTATTGTGGAATATTATTTTTTTCCTATTTTGGAATCTTGTTATTTTTTGCTATTTTGGAATGTTTTTTCCTAATTATAGTCTCGAATTCTTTTTTTTTATGTATAAATTTTATAATACATATAAACATGTTATATATTTTCAATATTTTGTTATGCTGTTTACTTAAATATATTTTAATTTCTTTATATGTTGTCTTTGTTTTATTGAAATTAAAGTCCCTAACAAAAACAAATATAATTTTATAGTTTTTAACAAATCTCTGTTATATAACGACTGATTTTTATTAACTATTGCAAAATATTTTTTATATCCAAACTAATATTATTTTATAGTAAACAATCTCAATTAAGATATTACAAAATTGCGGTTTGTGCAAACTAATAAAATGTAATAAAGAAATAATCCTAATTTAATTATTGCTAAATAATCTTTATATGCAAACTAATAATATTTAATAAAAAACAAACCCAATTTATTTTTTACTAAATATTGTTTATGGACAAACTTATATTATTCAATAGAAAACAAATCCAGCTTATTTTTTACTAAATATTGTTTATTGACAAACTAATATTATTTAATTAAAAACAAATCCAGTTTAATTTTGACTAAATATTAATTATTTGCAAACCATTATTATTCAATAAAAAACAATCCTAATTTACTTATTACTTAATGTATTTATTCACTTTAAACAAATGGGACCGTAACAAATAGTATGGCTACTATAAAAAAATATTTTTTTGTCAATATACAACAAAATAATTGGGTAAGAATGAACATATTTTATTAATTTTAAACAAACTGTTTTCTCAGTGTACCATCAACTGTATTAAAATAGCAACTTATTTCGCGTTTCCTGAAAAAAAAGTGTTTTTTTTGAGTTGTGTCATTATTCTTCCGGACTAGCGATATATACAGAGTGTAAATGTAACCAGGGCCACCCCTGCCATTTGTTAACTTATGAAAATACAATACAATAAAATGTATAGTATCTTGACTTACATTCAGAAAATGGGAGCAGAAAGTTATTTAAGCGCTCATAAACATCATGAGTACCGTAGTTTTTACGGCCACGTGATAAGTAATTTGAGAAGCAACTCAACCACCTTAGCTTCCATTACAATAGCAGGACAGGTAGATTCAGACGGTAAATGCGAAGGTTCGGCCTATATTGAACACGGTATAACTTATCAAAACGTAATTGTCATGGCATCAGTAAGCCTAAAACTAACGGATTATCGGGCCAGGGTTAGCCTGGAGACTAACGAAATTCTTCTACAAACCGTGTAAGTTGTACTTATTTAGATGGGTATTGTTTAGATACCACTTTTGGCGAAACTGTTTGTTGCAGTTCAGGAAGATGACGGTTGTATAGCATGATATAGCATATTCCGGTAGAGCTACACTTCTCCATCCAAAACCAGATTCAAACTATTCAGATGATTACTTAGCGGCAGAGGAGAAAGATAAAATCTTTGCACTTAGTATAATAAAAAAGTTATATCTTTGCGGTGAAGATATTTATTTAACGGAACACCCTAAGCTTATTTTAGTTCTTAAAGAATCACCAATGTACCCAACTTATTTGGCAGGACAAATTAAAGCACTTTTTTATTGCTTTACACTAATACTAAATTTGTTACAAAATAGATTACTTTTAGCTCAATTACTCCTGCAAGCGGGATTAAAAATTAGTTAGGTTACGTAGGAAAGGTTTACGGAGAAACACTTTATATTTTACAATTAAGGTTAAACCATTATCAAACTTGCATATGGTTTCGTATTTAGTGCGTGCATTGGGGTCGTAGGGATAGTGTAAACAAGTGTCAAGTGTCGACGACAAATATCGAACACAGCATACAGTCCACAGTCCGCTTAAAAGCTTTGCTTAAGCACATTCAACTTTGTAACGTTCTACGCGGTTCACTGACTTAAATCAAATTATTACATATTTAGTTGTAGAATAAAGGAGTTTTTAAGGACACATCCAACCTCTTTTATTTTCCCCGCAAGCAAATTAAGGTGATTTAACATCTCAAATTATTCTGGAGGATGAGACCCCAGTCATAATAATTAATGAAGCTAATTCAGCGAAGACGTAGACAATGAAGCTACATTTCCACCTATTGATATAGTAAGGCCACGCAAAAAAAGATAATGTTCTCATATGAACATCCGGATGAAAGTCATCTTCTTTCGCCAAAAGATCATATAAACTAAATTTTTATATTAAGCTTTTGGATACAGCAATTTCAAAAGTTGAAGAACGTTTCGAACTTATGAATGAATATAATGACACTTTTCAATTTTTAAATAATATTTATTGTTTATTTGATACACCCAGAGAAACTAAATTAAAATATTGCATGGATTTACAAATTAAATTATCGGATAATGAGCAAAAGAGAATATTTTTGACTGCACCTGTAACGGTGGCAACTGGAGAAAGAAGTTTTTCTAAACTTAAATTGATAAAAAATTATGAGGTCAACTATGTCGCAAGAACGGCTATCATATTTAAGTATAATTGGCATTGAAAATAAAATTGTATCAGATTTAGAAATGCATGAAATAATTAACGAATTTGCAATAATTGAGGCTAGAAAAGCCAATATTATTTAAAATTTTCAGAGATTTTTTTTTGTATTTTATGAAGTACTTAATTTTTTCAGTTGTATTTTGATTGATTTTTTTCTTTATATAAAATGTAAGTAGACACGTTGTAGTCATTAGTACATATTTTATATTATATTTTATGAACTTTATACCGTCAGTTATATTTTTTGTTTGTTGTTTCTTTATAAAATGTATTGTTTATTGGTGTATTTTGGAAATAAATATTTGTTTTTAAATTATGTGTTTAATTATTTATATACCAAAATCTATATTATATAAGGTAAATGTCCCTGTTATCGACCACGTCCCAATTATCGCCCATTTTTTAACATTTATTTAAAATTAAGAATTATGTACTAAATAGTAGGTAGTCAATAATTTTAATAAGTTAAGTACGCATTCTTTTACTAAATTGCAAAAAGATTTCAAAATATTCAGTTTTTAATAATGTTTTAACTGAGTTCCTCAGTCACGTTCCAGACTCTGTGCGTGTTGGTTGTGAGTTCTGATCAAAGTAAGTAAGCTATGCGCTTTTAGTATTATTGAAATATTAATTTGTTTTTTAAACTTTAATTAAAAACTTTTTCATTATACTATAATAACCTCTGTAGTTACTTCATTGTAAAATATTATTTCTATTTACTCGTTTTTGTTATTAAAATTTAGGTGGTCGATAATTGGGACAAACGAAATCATAAATGTATCATTTATCCACCGGCCGGTCGATTATACGTACATCATCAATTTGATTTTAATTGTTTGGAAATCGATTATTATAATGTGTTTTGCCAAAAAAAAAAAAATTTAACATATTTAAAATTAGCCATAATTTCATGTATCCAATTATCGTCCTAGCGTTTTATTTATAATTACTGAGTAAACTGTATCACAAAAACTAGGTCGATAATACGTTCATTGGATGGTCGATAACTAGGCATTTCCATTTGCAGATTATAATAAATGCCACAAAGAATGGTATCTCCATAAGGAAAACGTGCAGTACATTTAATGTTCCAAAATCAACCCTACTGGATAAAATAAGGGGAAGAGTACTCTTAGAAGCTAGATGTGGTACGTCGCCTTTAATTTCTTTAATGCTGGTTTTCCTATTACAAAAACTCATTTAATAGATAGTGTTCAAATCTTATTAAAAGAATTAAATAGAGAAAATCCTTTTCCGAACAGGTCTCAGCGACATTGGTATGAAGCATTTATGAGACGACATCCAGAAATTGTACCACGGGTATCCCAAAATATTTGCGAAGAAAATATTCGAGGATGGTTCAAAGAAATTGAAGATTATATGAAAGAACATGACATTGTTGTAGATGACCCAAAAAGAATTTTCAATTGCGATGAAACTGCAATGTATTTGTGCCCTAAAGGCGAGAAGGTTCTAACTCAAAAAGATCAAAAAGCTGTGTACACAGTTTCCAACAATGACGAAAAAGACTGTATAACAACTCTCATGATGGAGACTTAGCTCCGCCAATGATTATGTTCAATTATAAAAGAATTCCTAAGAACATTGCAGATAAAGTTCCTTTATGTTGGGCAGTTGGTAAATCAGAAAATGGTTGGATGAAAGGAGTATCCTTTTATGAATATGTTGTCAATATTTTTTACCCATGGCTACAAAAAAACAAAGTACATACGCCTGTCATTCTTTATGTCGATGGACACACATCAAATCTTACTATGCAAGTCAGCGAGTTTTGTTCAAAAAACGGAATAGTGTTGATAAGCTTGTTACCTAATTCCACACATATATTGCAGCCTTTGGATGTAGCTGTATTCCATCCCCTTAAAGTTGAGTGGAGGAAAGAAATTGTTAAATGGCGAATGGAACATGGTGGTGCTAAACTAACAAAGGAATGTTTTGCTCCTTTACTAAAAAAAGTTATTGACAACATGTTGGATAGATTGCCAAATATTATTAAAAACGGTTTTCGTACTTCGGGTTTGTTTCTGCTTACTGTAGATAACATCGACTTTAAAAAGTACTTTAAAACAGAAAAAGAATCATGTGTTTCCAATGAAAAAGTTGAAGATATAAACAAATTCTTAAATATTTTTGAAAGATATAATAAAAATAAAATATATTCTTTTAAATCATTAGGAAATATTTGGCAGGGCGATGTAAAAGACACAAATTTATTTTACTTTTGGAAAGCGTTGCAAAATCAATCAGATTAGATAATTATAAAGAATGTATGCAACCATTAGAAGTTGTAACACCAGTTTTGGAAAACTTCGAGTTTGAGGTACAAACTAATGCAAGTTCTGATATCAATATTTATAACGAAATGAACAAAGCTAAGAATATTTTGGGCTTAAATGAAGATTTTGAAAGCGATATATATATAATTTTCCTGACCTGGCGATTGAAAACTTTAACGTTGGCGATAATAATGCAAGTCAAGTGGAAATAAATTTAAGTACACTTTTAAGTGATTCAATGTTGTTAGAATTGCATAAAGCCATGGATAATGTAAATTGTTCCACAGCAAACCAAGATCCTGGAAAGGAAAATGTATGTATAAACGAACCCGATATTATTGGGGAATCAACCAATAAAAACCTAGATATTCAAATTATACATAAAACGCAAATAGATAATGATGAGCATCCATCCTCGTCAAAACGATTACAAGACTAACTAATTCTAATACTACTACCCCGAAATCAACAAAAAATGAAGAAATTAATCCCAAAACACCAGAAAATATTCTTACCAATTTAGATCAATATGACGATATTCGTGATAAAGAAAATAAGGCAAACATTCCCAGTCCTTTTAAAAAATTATTGTTTTGGAAACATGACGATAAAGAGAAAACTAACAATAGAAAATCAAGAGAGAAAATTCCTTCAGTTGCATCATCTTTTGATTGGCAAGAATACCATAGAGTAAAAGACGAAAAAAAGAAATTAGAATTGAAAGAAAAAGAACAAAAAAAAACAATTAAGATTAGAAAAAACTAAAGAAAAAGAAAATATTAAAGAAAAAAAAAAAGACAGCTGCTCGACCATCGACAATACCAAATGAAGATAGTAGTTCATCAAATGAGTCACTAAATTTAAATATTCCAGAATCTAGTATCTCTGAAATTGATATTGGAGATTACGTTATCGTAAAATACGATGAATCTTTATTTCCTGGTCTGGTGATCAGTATTGTTGAAGAAGATGGGGAAACAGAATATTACGTGAAAGCTATGATGCGAAGTAATCGTCATTGAAAATGGCCCAAAAAGGAAGATGTATTGAATTACAAAAAAGATGATGAAATTTTGAAGATACAGAAACCAAAAATAATTAATAAACTGGGATTATATGAAGTACTTGAATATTCTAATTTGTGATTTTTATTCCAAAGAATTTTTTTTATTTGTTATATATATATTTAATGTGGTTTACGTTTATTTATAAAAATATTTTGTATAATTTTATATCAAATAAGTATTATTGAATCTGTTTAAATAGTTTTTATTCACCTAAAGCTCACCAATGTTATTAATTAATATTTCCAAGTCACCGGTCGATAATACGATCACGAGGTGGTCGATATCTGGGTTAATCCAAGTTGACGCGGTCGATAACTGGGACAAAAGTGCGTTTTTTATTTATTTAATTTAAACTATTATAAATAAAATTAAAAAATAAATAATATATGGTTAAAATGATAATTAATAAAGGCTTGCAATATCCAATTTTAACATTAAAGTTGGATATTAGGAATTCGTTTATTTTTTTTCAAGATTGAAATTTTATTTTTTATTATCGGGGGGGGGGGGGGGCGTTTTTGATCTCGCACCCCGACGCAAATTACCCTTGGAACGGGCCTGATATTTTCAACATTTCAACTTGATTTAAAACCGCACATTTGAAACAATTGACTTAAGAAGCCAATTCTAACATAATTTGACAACTGTATTTTCCAATAATACTAAAATGTTTGTACATTTTTTCCTTTAGTGTTCTAATAACGTTCAGCCATAGAAGCTTTAACTGTGCTATATGAAGAATAATGATTAATCTTATGTTTCTTCATTAATTTTTCAAAATGTTTATTATAAAATTCTTTTCCATGATCTGTTTGCAGATTTTTAGGTATTCTGCCAGAATTAAAAATTTGTTTCAAACTACCCGATACTGTTTCGCCAGATTTATCTTTTAAAGGAACAGCCCACGCAAACTTTGAAAAGCAATCAATTACAATCAATATAAATTTATAGCCTTTATTTTCACTTGAATAAAGACCAAATTCGGCTAAATCAGCCTGCCACAGATCATCAAAACCTTTAATTTTTGTTTTTCTTCTCAAATAGTTCTTTCTTGCTGGTTTATGCAATTCATCCACAACTAATTCTTTTATTTTACTCATTAGATGATGGTACGAGTGGTTTTTTAGATAGTAACTCTACGCTTTTTTTTTAAACTAACTATGTTTACAAATAAATTTTTTTTAATTTCTTCAACTTTCAGTTTTATAGTTTCATTTACTTCATCAATAAGTTTTCTGTTGTGATCAATTTTTCTTTTTAAGTCGTTGTGCAGTTCCAAACTCGATTCGTCGACGTAGTCTTTATTTGCCGCATCTAAATTATCTTTAGGAGAAAGTAAATCCGTAAGTCGTCTACTTTCTAAGGTAAAATGTCCGTTAGGAGTTATTTTAAATCCCAATCCTGGAGGTCCACGTACCGCCGAGCGTACTTTATGCGAATAACGCCCAAATTTGTCAACACTCATACTAGGAGATTATTATTATTAATGATCGCAAAATTCAAAACTAAGTTATTTTATAGTATAATATTAGCTTCTCGAAGCTCTTCCTCTATTCGTATCATTTCATTTCGATGTGAGGTATTTCCAGCATTTTTAGAAGACTGAAGTAGACATAACCGATCTACCAACTCGTTTGGGTCATCCCAGTAAACGTACTGATACGGTTTATTTTCCATAGATATAAAACCACTTCCGGATACACTTTCTTTGGAATGAGTGGTAGAAAAAAAGAGAGGTCTAATTATCTCCTGATATTTATAAGATCTGGTTCCTATTATTTGTTTGTTGGGCTCGTAATTTCTTCTTAAAGCATTAGTTCCTTCAAGAATATCTTTATAATTCATTAAATCTTCCTTGTTGAAATCAATCGGCATTTTTTTGAATAAAAGTTCATATAAACCACGTGTGCCTGTATACTTTTTATTTAAAATAATAAGGTTGGCGCCTTCCAGGTTAACCAAAGTATTTCCAATTTTCCACTCTTCGTTGTCGGGGTTAAACCTAATTCCATGTGTATTATCGTATTCGTAATTTTTATCGTTTATCTTTCCTTCTATGTACTGTCTTGGCAGAGGATCAAAATTACTTTTCCACTCGTAATAAGTTTTAGGGTCGATTTTATCGATAAAAGTTTGATAAACAGGTTTATCTTTAATAGATATTTTAGTATTGCCGTTTTCGGTATCATTATCATCATTATCATTATCATTATCACTGGTTTCGCCCCCAGATGTAAATGGTAATTTTAAAGCCTTTATTTTAGACTTAAATTTTTGTGAGGTTGCTTTCCTTTTGTGAGATAATTTTGAAGTTGTTATCTTAGATTTAAATTTTTGAGAGATTACTCTCTTTTCTCGAGGTGTGCTTATCAAGCTAGGTTCTTCAGTTTCCTTTTTAATCTTGGTTGTTGTGCCAATAAAATTCTTAAGCGGATCTATTAACGGCTTGTACGATTTTATAAGATCGTCTTCTTCTTTGGCTCTTCCTACTTTAAGATCACGAAACTTTTTACGAATGATGTTTTTCGTGTCAATAATTTGTTTTTTTAACTTTCTTTCCTCCATTACTGTGCTGTTTTGTTAACCTTTCTATTTAAACTAAATATTTTTTTAAAGATGATAACTTTATATACTTATAATTTCCATATTAGTTATGTACAGTTACTTTATTTGTTCCAGAACAGGCCAATGATTGATTCTTTCAGGTTTTTAACTGGTATTAATTGATTTTTAACCGGTATTACTGGTTTTAACTGATATTTATCTGTTTTTAACTGAGTTTAACTGGTTATAACTGGATTTTATCTTAACAGAACTTTATTTATTTGAATATCTTTCGGTCTTTTATAAAATTATAAATTCATCAATTTTTTTACGATAGCGACCTTTATTTACAATACTTTCATTATCAATTACTAAATACCCATGTTTTTCTTTCCGACTCTCTGAGCAAAGTTGTTTAAACTGTTCAAATTTCATATCAGTACCCACATGATAGTGGAAAGTTGCGCTAAGAAGTGGTGTTGTAATAAAAGCAAAACAAGCGGTAAACGGATTCAAAAAGAAATTTAAAAATTTTGAAAATAATAATAAACTTTTAAGAGAAGGTGCAAATGTAGCACTTTCGGCAGCCCGTACCGCTGTTCGTGAGGCTGGAGGAAGAAAAAAAATTCGAAAACCAAGAATAATCCCGGTATCAAAACATGGTGGGGTGTTACCCTTGATACCTATTTTTGCAGGATTAAGTGCATTAGGTAGTTTGGTGCGAGGATCAGCCGCAATTGCGAAAGCAGTCAACGATTCTAAATCAGCTTCAAAGAAGTTGGAAGAGGCCCAACGACACAACAAAACTATGGAGGCTATTGCATTAGGTAAGCAGGGGAGAGGCCTGTACCTAAAGCCTTATCGTAAAGGTCTTGGACTCTACATTCAAAATAAAAAAACTATTAAAAGAGCTACCTCGAAAACCATTAACGGATTTGGAAATTATTAAGTTTTTAAAAAAATATCCAGTTAGAAATTTTAGAGGAATTTATATGAGAAACAGTTTACCACACAAACCACTAAGAAATGAGTGTGCAATTATAAACCTGGATACAACCAGTGGAGAAGGAACACATTGGGTTGCCTACAGGAAAAGTGGTAATAGTGTCTCTTATTTTGATAGTTTTGGAGATTTGCAACCACCTATGGAGCTCCAAAAATATTTTCGTGGTAGCGATATTAAATATAATTATAATAGATTTCAAAAGTTTAACACTTTCAATTGCGGACACTTGTGTCTAAAATTTTTGTTATTTTCAAAATAATAAAAGCAGGTGGACAATTTTTCTAATGTTCAGTTATGTCTGAGACGTTTACCCTACAAGGTAACACTTCTACACTAAGTGTTAATTATTTTCCAACGATTGATTTGGACCCTGGTTCGCAATACAGCCTTGGACTTATTGGTTTTCATGCATACAATTCTGTGCCAAACATTGAGGACGGGTGTAATAAGTTCTATTTTGATGACTACGTAATTACAATTCCAACAGGGTCATATGAGATTGATGATATTGAAAAATACCTTCAAAAAGAATTACAATTATTTTTACACGTAAAATAGTGCAATATTTACAAAATTTCAGTTTTTTAAGAAGAAAAAAAAAATGCAACTTTTTTATTTTACATTATATGACACCACTGATTATTGGAATAATATTATAATATTAATTTCTTCTTATGGAGAAATGCATGTAAAAAACTATATTTTTTTAAAATAATTTTTACAAGTTTCTTTAATATCATTTATAAATAATAAGAAATCTATAGGGAAAATCCAGTTATTGTGGAATATTCTCTGAAAATAAGAGGAAAGAACAAATATTTTCCCTTTTGGAAAATTATTTAAACCATTTTGTAAAACAAAAATTATGCAAAATTTCAATCGTAGGTTGTTACTTTTATATTATACATTTTTAATTTTCAGAAAAATTAATTGAAATGAAAAAATCCTTTGTTTGATAGGATTAAGGATTAGCATAAATAATGGTAATAATCCGTTGCGGAGAGGGTAAGTAATGTTAAGAATAAAATTAAACCTTTCTAATGAACGACCCATTGAAATATCGAAATTTCTAACAGATCTTAATTCTAGGAATTAAATATTGTCTAATTCTGCGATTATCATTATTTATTATTTATATTAATAATCCTATTAAGTATCACCAAATCCTGGGAAAAAAACTACAAATTTTAATTCTATTTTTAATGAAATGGAAATTTTTTTGTTCCGATTAAAGTAATTTTAATGTAAACAACTTTTTGATCTTTTTAAGGAAAACTTTATTTATTCAATTATTGAATAATCCATTATGTAGTTATTTGTATTAATAAATTTATTATAAATAAATAAAGGTGTATCTGTATACAAATAACGTTTTTATAAATAAACAAGCTAGCGCACTTTCGAATTAAGACTAATTCATCGTCAGGCTAAAAAGCAAATGGTTTTATGTTATTAATAAAATAAATAAATAATTAAATATGTAATATAAGAAAAATATTTACCAAAAAAGTTTAAAAATATGACCGTTAATCAAAAAATTGATTGACAATAAAAATTTTTTTGTTTTATTAAAACATTAAAATGGTATTAAAAACAGACTACTTATAGATTAATTTTACTAAAGAATTTGGTTGAATTAAAATTTTCAATATCGTTTAAATTATTTCCCTTACGTTTTGAAATATTAATTTCAAAAGATTCAGCTACATTCAATTTCTTTCCCTTGTCTAAATTATGTAAAATTGTAGCGAATGATTTTGGTTTGAAATTGTGATTATGATTGTTTACATGTTCTGCAAATTTTGAATCATTTTTGAATTTTCTGATTGAGTTTAGGTGTTCTTTAATTCTAACATCAAAATTTCGCCCAGTTTGCCCACAATATTCCGCGCCACAATCACAAGTCAGTAAATAAACTCCACTTTTTTGTAATTTATCAATTTTGTCTTTATTATTTCCTAAAATTTGTTGTAAATTTGTTGGTCTACTAAATGAAAAATGAAACTTCTGTTCTTTTTAAAGACAAAATTGATAAATTACAAAAAAGTGGAGTTTATTTACTGACTTGTGATTGTGGCGCGGAATATTGTGGGCAAACTGGGCGAAATTTTGATGTTAGAATTAAAGAACACCTAAACTCAATCAGAAAATTCAAAAATGATTCAAAATTTGCAGAACATGTAAACAATCATAATCACAATTTCAAACCAAAATCATTCGCTACAATTTTACATAATTTAGACAAGGGAAAGAAATTGAATGTAGCTGAATCTTTTGAAATTAATATTTCAAAACGTAAGGGAAATAATTTAAACGATATTGAAAATTTTAATTCAACCAAATTCTTTAGTAAAATTAATCTATAAGTAGTCTGTTTTTAATACCATTTTAATGTTTTAATAAAACAAAAAATTTTTTATTGTCAATCAATTTTTTGATTAACGGTCATATTTTTAAACTTTTTTGGTAAATATTTTTCTTATATTACATATTTAATTATTTATTTATTTTATTAATAACATAAAACCATTTGCTTTTTAGCCTGACGATGAATTAGTCTTAATTCGAAAGTGCGCTAGCTTGTTTATTTATAAAAACGTTATTTGTATACAGATACACCTTTATTTATTTATAATAAAACTTTATTTATTCTATCTCTCTAATGCATTGAAACGTTTCGACCTAACTTTGAGGTCATCATCAGTCCTGAAATGTGAACACATTAACATTCAGTAACTTTACAATAAAAACATTAATAACTTGACAATTGGCAACAACTTTTAACTTAAAACGTGACAAACTTTTTCAAAAACTTAGGTCGTAATAAAAATGGTTCAATATTTACCTGCTACAATGCCACGCCAGTATAAATTATCCAATGATTAAATTTTAAGTCGAATCAGCCTAAAATTCTGCTCATTTCGCTTTTTTTGTAAATGTTTTTTAATTTTTTTACGTCATGGCCTGAAATTAAAGTAAATACAAGAATTATTGCATAATCAACAAAGATTTTAATCAATTTTATTCAAACCTGCAGTTTTTAAAAATTGAAAAAAAAAAATAATTAAAATTTCACTCATATTTCGCATATTTTTTATAAAATAAAACATATAAATTTGCAAATTATAAACTTTAATATTAAAATTGATTGTAATTACGCATAGGGTTAGTTTCCAGGTATAATATCTAGTAATGAGTATACCTTTAATGAAGGGAGGGGCTTAAAAATTAATCTTGGCTATGATTAAATAGCTAACAATATTATCAACTGCTAACATTCTTAACTGATCTTTGAGAGAAGTAAGAAGTCTTCAAGCCCAAAATTTTAATTTTACCCATATTTTGATTACAAGTTATTCTACATTTAACCAACATGAGGTAAGTTTATTTTATTTCGTATATATATACAATATTTCTATGAAAATTTCCAATTATTTTGCTTTATTAGATTTTTTGATAAAAACTAATTTTTTTATTGTTTTCAGTTCAGTGGATGATTTCATTGCGGAGTTGGAAAAATTCTTTGAAGTGCAAGACGATGTCAATCAAAGATTTTTTTAACAAACTAACCAAAATCAAAAACTACAGTTATTTTAATTTCCAAATTACATACTGGGAAATAAAAACACTAAAACAGACATTAAAGGTAATCGAAGATAAATTAAAGAACAAGCTTCCAAATGAGGTGTTCCTAAAGTCAGTGGAGTTAGAACTAAAAAAGAAAAACGAATATAAGAAAAAATTACTAACAATACATGAGAAGGAAATCAATAATTTACTGATAAGTTCCAATATGATAATACAGACACAAGATAAATGGATTGTATTCGTCTAGGTTGCTAAAGTCTTAATTCGCCACTAGCGCAGCGGATTTTATAATACAGATCCGCTCGTCTTTGTCACACCGCAAACAAAGACCCGCTCGACTTTGTTGCATCTATCCCCCCCCCCCCCCTGGATTTGTGCTTTCAATTCCGAACATCGAACAGTTGAGCTCATTCGACTCTCAACTGCAGGTGCCGTTGGATTTCTTTTAAGAAGTTAAAGTTTACTTTATATTTTTATTTTACATGGATCTGGATATCCCACTCCCACCGGACCCACGACCCGTCGCTGGACCGTCGGTGGGACCATCGGTGGGACCGTCGGTGGGACCGTCGGTGGGACCGTCGGTGGACCGACCGGGAGAAACCGCTGGTCCGGCGCGGGTTCGAAACCAAAATAAAAAAAAAAATTTCAAGAAGATAGCAAAAGTAAGTAGATTATTAAACATTTATAATTTAATATAATTTATTTTTCTTATCTATGTACCAATAGAAAAAAAAAACAGGAATGAAAAGAAGAGAGCCGAGCTCATGGTTGAGCTCGGCTATCATCTTCATAGGATTCAAAGCGTAAGTAATATTATTTTGTTTTAAACCTGTCAATAATATTATGTTTTTCTATTTCAGATCTATACTCAATTAAAACAATTCTAACATATTAACATATTATGTAATACATTAACTCTTTCAAACATGGTATAATAGGGCTCTTGGTGAAGGTCCATGTAAAAAAAACCTAACGCATCGCGGTGACACCTCCGGGGTGATGTGGAAGTTCACCAATTATTTCTTCTTAATTTTTAAAACGTATTAAATAATTTTACATGGATGCTGTCTTAAATCGCAAATCGTTTGTGGAAACGTATCTTAATACGCATCGATTGTGTGTAAAATTTTATACGGTTTTCATAATTTACTTATTACTGTTGCCAGTTTCGAGTAAAGAATCAAAATTCATAATTTTTCATGTTTAAAGAGAATCTGAAAAAAAAATTTGAAAAAAGTTGCATCTACACCCCTAGCCGAATATCCCTACTCGCTGACACGATAAAATCTCATCTCGGTTACAAGTGATCAAAAAAATTTCAGTAAGGTATCAAAATTCATCATTTTTAATGTTTAAAGAGAATCTGCAAAAAAAATTTGAAAAAAGTTGCATCTACACCCCTAGCCGAATATCCCTACTCGCTGACACGATAAAATCTCATCTCGGTTACAAGTGATCAAAAAAATTCCAGTAAGGTATCAAAATTCATCATTTTTCATGTTTAAAGAGAATCTGAAAAAAAAAATTGAAAAAAGTTGCATCTACACCCCTAGCCGAATATCCCTACTCCCTGACACTATAAAATCTCATCTCGGTTACAAGTGATCAAAAAAATTCGAGTAAAGTATCAAAATTCATCATTTTTAATGTTTAAAGAGAATCTGCAAAAAAAATTTGAAAAAAGTTACATCTACACCCCTAGCCGAATATCCCTACTCGCTGACACGATAAAATCTCATCTCGGTTACAAGTGATCAAAAAATTTCCAGTAAGGTATCAAAATTCATCATTTTTCATGTTTAAAGAGAATCTGAAAAAAAAAATTTGAAAAAAGTTGCATCTACACCCCTAGCCGAATATCCCTACTCCCTGACCCGATAAAATCTCATCTCGGTTACAAGTGAATCCAAATATAATTAAATGATCTTATAAAATTTATAAATTATGTAAGTACTTAGCAAATTAATTTGTTTTCTTACTTGATCATACGGACTAATATTTCCAAATTCCCCCGGTTGGTTATTAAAATATTTGCTACTGCCAAACTTTAAACTAATGGCATTAACGACATCCTTCGTGATCCTAAAATGCTCAAAAAATACTTCCTCGGAATAAAGAGGCACTGTTTGATCTATAATATAAATACAAAGCATTTTAAACATTATGGGTAGCCAAAAAACACTAAACTTACCTAAATAATTTTCATTTTTCACACGGTGTAGATTTGTGAATAAAATCTCATCAAGACTTTCACTACTTGTATTTGAAGAAATGTCGCCATCCCCTTCATTTTCCATAATTATAAAATATTTATAAACTTGAAAAAAGCGGTTTAAAAAGTCCAATGTGCAATTTACAATCCAAAATAAAAATCGCAAATAACACATTTTTTTCATTAACTAATTAAGTCAGCCAACTCCTTTTAATTAACTTGTACAAAAAAATTTATTACACCAATGATCATGATTTTTCAAGAGGATTAGATTGATATATGGCACAATGCTTGCATGTAACCAGTTAATGAGCGGTTTTTGTTAATTAACTAATTAGGTCAGCCAACTCCTTTTAATTAACTTGTACAAAAAAATTTATTACACCAATGATCATGATTTTTCAAGAGGATTAGATTGATATATGGCACAATGCTTGCATGTAACCGGTTAATGAGCTGTTTTTTATAATTAACTAATTAAGTCACCCACCTCCTTTTAATTAACTTGCACAAAAAAGTTAATTACACCATTGATATATGGCACAATGCTTGCATGTAACCGGTTAATGAGCTGTTTATTTAATTAACAAATTAAGTCACCCAACTCCTTTGCTTTACCTTCTGATTTTCTCTTTGGTTCCTGATTTTGACTTTCGATATTTTGGAACGATACAATATTATACGACTTGGCTTTGTTTTTGGATATTTTCTTTGGATTCTTTTATAAAAGTTTGGTTTTTTAACAACTACTCTATATTCATCTTGTTTTTTAAGAAGTTTCATTTGGATTTGAAAAGCATTCAGTCGCTTACCTTTGAAGATGATTTAGTAACTGAAGCAGCTTCTTTTGTTTTTAAGAGTGACTCATATCAATCACGTCGAAACATTTTAAATATTATTAAAAGAAACTCGGGAAATGTTTTGAAAAGTTTTGGAGAACTTAAAACCGAGCTTTCGTCAAAATCTCTTTGATGTTTGGATACTAATATCTGTATTCCTTTAGAAGATACATCGCTTGTAAATAATATTATTATTCGAAGATCATTTTTAATTTTTAAATTTCTTCTCCATTTTGATTGTTTATACACTTCTACACAAAATATCAAAAATTTGGATGGCAACCCCTTCCCAGTTTCTCTTAAATTAAATGCAAAATGCAGCTTACGCGCGGAGCGCGCTATAAATAATCTCCAATTTCTATTCGAAGATCATTTTTAATTTTTAAATTTCTTCTCCAGTTTGATTGTTTATACAATTCTACACAAAATATCAAAAATTTGGATGGCAACCCCTTCCCAGTTTCTCTTAAATTAAATGCAAAGTGCAGCTTACGCGCGGAGCGCACTATAAGTAATCTCCAATTTCTATTCGAAGATCATTTTTAATTTTTAAATTTTTTCTCCAGGTTGGTTGTTTATACAATTCTACACAAAATATCAAAAATTTGGATGGCAACCCCTTCCCAGTTTCTCTTAAATTAAATGCAAAGTGCAGCTTACGCGCGGAGCGCGCTATAAATAATCTCCAATTTCTATTCGAAGCTCATTTTTAATTTTTAAATTTCTTCTCCAGTTTGATTGTTTATACACTTCTACACAAAATATCAAAAATTTGGATGGCAACCCCTTCCCAGTTTCTCTAAAATTAAATGCAAAGTGTAGTTTACGCGCGGAGCGCGCTATAAGTAATCTCCAATTTCTATTCGAAGATCATTTTTAATTTTTTAAATTCTTCTCCAGTTTGATTGTTAAATAATTCTACACAAAATATTAAAAATTTGGATGGCAACCCCTTCCCAGTTTCTCTTAAATTAAATGCAAAGAGCAGCTTACGCGCGGAGCGCGCTATAAATAATCTCCAATTTCTATTCGAAGATCATTTTTAATTTTTGAATTTCTTCTCCAGTTTGATTGTTTATACAATTCTACACAAAATATTAAAAATTTGGATGGCAACCCCTTCCCAGTTTCTCTAAAATTAAATGCAAAGTGCAGCTTACGCGCGGAGCGCGCTATAAATAATCTCCAATTTCTATTCGAAGATCATTTTTAAATTTCTTCTCCAGTTTGATTGTTTATACAATTCTACACAAAATATTAAAAATTTGGATGGCAACCCCTTCCCAGTTTCTCTTAAATTAAATGCAAAGTGCAGCTTACGCGCGGAGCGCGCTATAAATAATCTCCAATTTCTATTCGAAGATCATTTTTAATTTTTAAATTTCTTCTCCAGTTTGATTGTTTGTACAATTCTACACAAAATATCAAAAATTTGGATGGCAACCCCTTCCCAGTTTCTTTTAAATTAAATGCAAAGTGCAGCTTACGCGCGGAGAGGGCTATAAATAACCTCCAATTTCTATTCGAACCCCAGTAGCACACAATATTAAACCTACATTTAACCCTTTGATCAAAGTATTCGATACTTAAAACTACAATTAATATTTTTTTTTCCATTTTCGTGAGTAATAGTTACATTTTATCAACTAAATTTTGTTGGTAAAGCATGTTTTTTAATCACAAATGAGCTAAAATTTTTTGCTCACTCAAATGAGTTGAAAAAAGGTGCAATGTTGGTTGCATAGCAACGCATACAAAACAACGTCAATTATAAATTTAAAAAGAATTTAATTTAATAGTTAAATTCAAACTGAAACAAGTTTATTATTTTATAATTTTATTCAAACAAATAACAATTCTGTGATCAAGTTCTTCATTCCCACACGTAGATAATTTAAAAGGTAATAATTTTGGGTTGAAGTATAAAAGAATATTACCAAAATAAAAAAAAAGTCAAGTCTCTATGACTTTTTGTTCAAAAGTTATGAATTTTTATATTGTAATGCGTAGTGTGTTTGTGCGCGCTGTGCGTGCTCCAACCTGTTCGGCGCGATCTATTGTGTGTTAACCTTGGTTGGGGAATACAAAGGAAAAGTCAGCACTCATAGGCTTATAGCGCTAGTTGCTAGGTATATTTAATTATTTAATAAAAGCAATAGCAAAGCCTAAGTTTTAAGAATTGTTGGTAAAAACGGGCATTAAACCTTAGAAGAGTAATTTATTATACTCATTTGTATCAACTTTAGGGGAGAGGAGAGTACGTATTTTTGGCCCAGGTGTGAATTATCCCTAAACAGGATATGATATACAAAAACATATTTTTTAACATTTTTATTGAAGACATATAAACATTTTAATGAGTAACATAACTTTAATGAATACACTAAACATTGAGGTGTATTTTTTTAAGAAATAAAAATAACATTTTAATAATTAATGCAAACACAAATATAATTAATTATAATTCCAGTAACTTCTTAAAGTTTTGAATTTGTTCTTTAATCTCTTTTTGGCTTCATGCTGCTTTCTATAAGCCATCTTCATGAGCTTATCTAAAAATTAAAATATTTAGATAAAGATATTAGGTATATGATATAGGTATGAGTGTGGAAAATGCCTTTTGGGGTTATTTTCGTGCCGTTCGAACTTGGTTCGCATACATAATAATTTTTATTATTGTTTTCAGTTCAGTGGATGATTTCATTGCGGAGTTGGAAAAATTCTTTGAAGTGCAAGACGATGTCAATCAAAGAATTTTTTAACAAACTAACCAAAATCAAAAACTACAGTTATTTTAATTTCCAAATTACATACTGGGAAATAAAAACACTAAAACAGACGTTAAAGGTAATCGAAGATAAATTAAAGAACAAGCTTCCAAATGAGGTGTTCCTAAAGTCAGTGGAGTTAGAACTAAAAAAGAAAAACGAATATAAGAAAAAATTACTAACAATACATGAGAAGGAAATCAATAATTTACTGATAAGTTCCAATATGATAATACAGACACAAGATAAATGGATTGTAAACCTAACAAACACTGTAATACCAGAAGATACAAAAAAACATATTGGCCCTAGGACCAAAATTTGCGATGGAATATGAAATGGGTGAAATTCCAATGGAAAAAGTTATAATTGATGCAAAATACATAATCAAAAACAAAAATCAAAAACAAAGAATCACCAGAGAAGAAAAGGACATCGTTAGGT
The DNA here is from genome assembly GCA_963971135.1 of Stenus bimaculatus. NCBI lineage: Eukaryota > Metazoa > Arthropoda > Insecta > Coleoptera > Staphylinidae > Stenus > Stenus bimaculatus. The sequence goes on along the minus strand of OZ020182.1, from coordinate 30,037,183 downwards.
TAGAAACATGTAACATAATCACCAATTATCTTAACAAAAATAAGAAGAACAAAAGAGGAGGAGGAACACAAATCAACAGGTTATATGAAGAGACAAAAGAGTTCCTTGAAGAAAATAAGGAGATCATAGTTACTAAATCCGACAAAGGCAATAAGACAGTAATAATGACAAGAAAAGAATACGAAAAGAAACTATCAACAATGCTAGATAATAAAGAAGTGTATGAGAAACTAAATAAGGACCCGCTTTCTTCAATGCAGAATAAAAACAAACTAATAAAAGAACTGGTAGACGAGTTACAAATAAGCGATAATATAGGTAAAACCTTAAAATGTTATAATGCAAATATACCCAAAGCTTATGGGTTGCCTAAAACCCATAAGAACCTTAACAACATTAAACTACGTCCAGTTATTAGCTAAATTAATGCGCCAACCTACAAACTAGAAAAATTTGTTGTTAAAATATTAAACAATATTATTCCAGACTTAATATTTAATATCAAGAATTCATATAATCTAGTTGATAATCTTAAAAATATAACAATACCAACAAATTATTATTTAGTGTCATTGGATGTTACTTCATTGTTCACTAATATTTCAGAGAAATTAGTAATCGAAGCTATTGAAAGCAAATGGGAATTAATTCGACAATATACAGACATTTCTAGAGCCAAATTTATCAAAATTGTAAAGTTATTCTTTGAATGTACCTTTTTCGTGTATAATGGTAAATTCTACAGGCAGAAGTACGGTACAGCGATGGGGCACCCTACAACCCCCATATTCTCAGGTCTAGTAATGGACGAATTGAATTCTAAAAGCATTAAAAGTTTAAATTTTAAAGTAGAATTTCAATAGCTTTGACGAAAAGATTAAGTTTACTTATGAAGAAGAAATAGATTTAAAAATTCCTTTTCTAGATATTCTCATTATAAGAGATAACCAAGGTAATATTAAAACAGATCTCTACCGAAAACCAATAAGCTCAAATAGATTTTTAAATTACAAATCAAATCACAAATTAAATCAAAAAATAGCAATTATCAAAAGCTTAAGAATAAAGATAAAAAGATTATGCAATAAAAATTATATTAAGGAAACTTTAAGAAAAACAGAACACATTTTAAAAGAAAACAACTACCCTAAATACTTGATCAGAAAGTATTTACTGAATCAAAACAATTATAGTAGCATTGAGGTAATGAACAATGAAGTAAATAAAACAGATATAAATTTTTTTAAGATCCCTGGAATAAATGTTTTAAGTGACAAACTCAAAAGACTTTTTGAAAATATGTTTCAAAATACGAAAATTGTTTACTATAATGATAAAACTATCAACAATCTCTTCTCCAAACTTAAAGATAAAACCAAAAAGGAACTGAAGAACAACCTGGTTTATAAAATAGACTGTAAAGACTGTAACGGTTGCTATATTGGGCAAACCAAAAATTGGTTGATAAAAAGAATTAACACACATAATAATGATTGCAAAAGTAATAAGAACAGTGAAAGAACAGCACTGGCCAACCACGCAATTCAGAAAAAACATACATTCAATCTCGATATTAACAAAGTACAGATCTTAGGCACAGAATCTAACTTGGAGAAGCGATTGTTGATGGAAACCATTAAAATTATCAACACAAAAAATTGTGTAAACTTAAGAACAGATATTAATAACATTAGTACAATTTATTCCAATGTAATTAAAATTATAAGTAGCAATGACGGAAATAAAACTAATGTAACATAATATGTAATTTTAATATGAACCGGAAATATCATAATTGTTATATATACATAACTTAAATGTGATTGATGTAATTTTAATTTGTAATTTTTAACCTTAATTTGTATATTTTTTAACTTATGTGTATTTTTGTAAACGTTAGTTTGTAATTGAACTTATAGCAGACCGATGAGTAAAACAACCTTATTTATTTTATTAAAAGTTGCATATAATATTTTCACATATTTTGCTGTTATCAAGGTCTAGATGTTGGCAACAATTGACTTAACCGATCGAGAATGTTTACATGTCAAATGATAAGTGAATAATTGTTAATTAAGAGTGAAATCCAATGATTAAAGTATTAATGATTATATTTACCATAGCACTCAATGATAATTTTAGATATGACTATAGGAAAACAAACTAATTGGCAAGGTATGAATTGTTATAATAAGTTTTAGTTAAAATTTCTTCTACTTAAGCACATGATAACTAACCTAAATTATAAAATTAAAATACAAATTTCTTCATATCGTTTAACAGTTTCCAAATAAATATGTAACTCTAATGTTTTTGTAGCTCTGAAGAAGAAATAATGTTATTTCGAAACCGGTCAGCAAACCAAAAAATTGTTTTTCTGATTTGAAGTCCTAATCCCCAACCCCCCTTTTGACGTTTTGTATAAAAAGGGTCTTGATTCAAAGTTTTGTTGTAATAAATCTGAAATTTGAATAATTATGGAACAGCACTTTAAGTCTAGACCATCACATTTTGTAGATGTAAGATCTCTAAGTGAAACCCGAGTTACTGACAGGAATTTCATCTGTAAGTGTATATTCACCTGTCAGTAGTAGCAACCTTTCTGTAAATTTAGGTTACTGGATACTTTAGTTTACTGATCAGTTTGACCTCCCAGTAAAGAGATAATGAGAAGATTATAACCTCAAATTTGAAGAAAATATCGATTTTCTTAAGTATTCTCTTTGTTTTCCAATTTTATAAATTAAAATATGCTCAAACCATGGATTTAACTATGTTGTTTTAAGTATTGCCAAAAACATCATTAATCATTAAAATAGCATAACTGCCCAATATTTAAGAAATACGATATACTCTTTATGTTTGTGTTGCCCCAACAAAGATAAGAAGACACAAGATTTTAGACTTTTGTATAACAAAAATACAAATTATAAAAAAAGTTAATCGTTAATCGCTTTCACCAAAATATTTTACAGAAAGAATTTATTTTTTACTCATACGTCATAAATGTAATAAAATCTATAAAAATAGAACAAAATAGAAGTGCAAAAAAACGCCAAAAGCCCAAAAACATTGTTGCCATGTCTCTTTCGTCGCAAAATGTTCAGAAGTTACATGACAGATAAAATAGAATGAATATACCCAATTTTTTACAGGTGACCTGTAACCTTACTGAACAAGTAACTAACTGACACTTTACTGGACAGATGAATAAACCGGCCTTAAACACGTAAATTCGCGATACATAATTAACCCCCTTATTCGCTAACGCTTAACAATATATGAACGAATCGATATTGAACGAAATTCGTTATTTTAAGGGTAACGTTTTTGCTATTCTCTAAGAAAAACTCACTCTTTTAGGAACGACATAATTGTTCAACTAATAATTACTAATTACGAACAAGCGGCGATAGAGAACATGTTTAGCTCTACTTTTGGAACTTTTAAATTTTTCTAACGACTAACGACAATTTTGAGAATTAGGGGGTAAATTTAACCCATTTAATTAATAAAGCACTTTGAAACCCAAATACCTTAGTTCTTTTTCATCATCGAAAACGCAACACTTTTTAAAAAGGATTTGTAGCATTTGGAAGAATAGTTTCTGATCTAACAATATCTTTAAAATATTTTTATAAAAATAGGTCCTCCAGATGGGCAGATATTGAAAAAATAAGAAAAAATAAATAAACTTAGAAACAAAATTTCTATTAAGCATATTCAAACTAGATGGCTTACTTTACAAATATGTTCGGGACGAATTATTCAACAATGGCCAGCAATTACGGAATATTTTACAATATTTATTACTCCAAAAGTACTGAGAGACATTAAAAATGGATTAAGAAAAAACAACACTTTTATTTGTTATATCATTGGCAAAAATAGTTGCAAAATTTAAATAATACTTTCAAAAAAATAAACCTTTAATAGAAAACAATTAATTAATTAATTACTTAGAAATTAAATTATTGGTGGAAACAATTATTCTTAGGTTTTGTAAAACAGAAATACTACAACATTTTTTCAAGAAGATTTAAATAAAGATTCAAGGTATTTTTAGACTTAACTAAGATTAAACTTGGTGATAAGACAGTAGATAATCTTATGACACAAATTCCAGAGAAAAGTGATCAATTGGTATTTTACCATAATCCCAAGCAGAAACGAATATTGTAGTTTGATCGTGGTTATATTGTGGGAATATGCGAATATTGTACATTACGAAAAAATGTTGTGACAATATTGTATACGAATGCAAACAACGATATTTTTAAGATAATATTACAGTGATATTGTCACAATGTAGTTGTTTGAATATTGTGTTATAATTGGAGCCTCGTCCTTCAGAAAATATTGTACTAACATATTGTGGTGATAAAATGATTACAATATTGTGTTAAATATATGGTTTTAATGTGCTTACAATGTTATGAATAAGCTTTAAACACAGTTTATTAGAATATTTTTTTACAATATTATAGCAAAAAGAAAATTATAGGATTCATGACATTCCTATAATATTACTTTGAAGAAAATGAGTAGTTATGTTAACAGAAGTTTCTTTAGGGATTAGGGACCTACAAAATAATATTTAATTATTGGTTGCCCACATAAAATTTTTTTTACTGAAGATAGGTATTTATCGTCTACAGGGTGGTCCAAAAAAACGGAAACACCTTAATATTTTTTGAACCGTAATGAATTTCAAAAAATAGTTGAAACAAAAGTTTATTCAATATAAACAAGCTATCATTTAAACATATTATGAATATACAGAGTGTTCAATTTATTAGTGATACGTGTTACGGCACCTAATAACTTTTGTTTTTTAAATGCAACTAAACTTATTCAAATTCGTGCCTCTCATTCGAGGTTTGCATTTCTTTTATTTCCTCGTTTACAGATGAAAAGATTGTACATACGTTGTTATACGTGTATTTCTGTCTTTAGACTTTAAAATAACTTATTATAAAAATAAGCAGTAAATAATTATGTATGCATTTCGCTAACGGTGTTGCCAAGTGGAAATAAATATAACAATCTAATTTTCATAAAACACTAAAAATTAAAATTTATTTTTATTTTACATGAACGTTTTTTAAAATAATAATACAAAAAAATAGATTCATCGTACTTTTAATGACAATAAAATCGAGAACAGACATTTTAATCGAATATTTGGGCCAAGCGGCAACGGCAACACTGTTATGAGCCATGATACGACATACGACATACGACAGATGACAGTTAAAAACTTGGTGTTGGCGCGCATAATTATTATCGTGTGATAATTTTGAATTATTTCTATATCAAGTGATACAACACATTGTTTAACGTTTGTGGTCTTGTTTCATCGAATTAATATAAGGTAAGTTACTGTAGCAAAATATAGTTTAGAAGTAAAAAAGTTAAAAAATTTTGAGGTTAGGTTTGATGGAAGCACATGGTTGTTTGTTGGATCTATACTGGATTAAATCATATTAAATGATAAATGTGATTGAATATATGTATGATTTATCATCTTCTAAAATATATCATAGCATGCTCCTAAACAACATTTAATTCCAAAACCCTAGTCTAATAGCGTTTTCGGATTAACTGCACTGGTATGCACTGACAGGCACTGAGTGTATTTCTATCTCTATTAAGTCGAACACTATAAACCGAGATAGAAATACACTCAGTGCATGTCAGTGCAGTTAATCCGAAAACGCTATAAATTATATCCAATGTGTACGAGCTGCTCGTACACATTGGATATAATTTAGAAATGGTAAATATATTTCTCGCAACGAGCAATATATGTACCATTTCGATTCCTACATTTTAACTGGTCTTATTTATCGATTCCTTTAAATAAGATCAAAAGGCAACCTAGGAAACAGTGGCGTAGCTAAAAATTTTGGGCCCGGAGGCAGGACTATTGTATGGGTTCCTTAAAAAAGTGCGCGGTGGTGTATGGACTCAACATTAACCCGTGAGCTATGAATATTCTACCAGGCAATACACACATTTGGCGCTGCTGCTTAGTATATCGCGCACACCGTGAGGAAATCTTGACAAAAAAGTAAATTAAAAATATCGGCTAAAACCAAAAATTTATCAAAAAATGTTTATTTTTATTGCCAATGGGCTGCGGGCTTGGACCTCGATGGGCCCGGAATCGACTGCCTCCTCTGCCTCATTGTAGCTACGCCACTGCTTGGAAACCGTTAGTTTCAATCCATATAACAAGCGTTACAGATATTTCCTGTAAAGGACTTACGGTTTTGTAAGATTGAATCCACCCATTAATCGTAAATCATCAAATTGTTGCCTATATCTTAATATTAAGATGGTTTACTTTATTTATACTTCAATTTTATAAAATCTAATGTTTTTTGTTAACTTCTTAAATAATTTCAGATGTCTAAAGTTTTGAAAACTCCAGCTGCAAAACATATATTTGTGAAAAGAAAAGCAGCGAAAATGCTTGAAATATCTGATTTAGCATTAAAAAGAAAGAAAGTTGCTGAAAATTGTGTTCCTTATACCTCACACATTTTAACTGAGTCTCAAACTTCTGTTAAATCACCTGCTATTCCTAATAATTATAATAATGAAACCTTAAATATTTCGGAAAGTTCTAAAGAATGTTTTTCTTGTGATTCTGATAATTCCCTTTCTGAAAATAGCTTACACTCCTTAAAACACACAGTTTTTGTTGATAATACTTCTACAAAAAAATCAAATGCTTTGAATATTAAGCTAAAATCATGGGCTCTTGATTATAATTTAAAACATAACCAATTAGATTCTTTGCTTCAAATTTTAAATAATTATCACCCAGAATTACCTCTGAGTAGTAAAACATTGTTAGGTACTAGAAATAAATATGATGTGGAACAAATGAAAACATTAAAAGGAACAGATGGACAATTTGTTTATTTTAATTTAGAAAATTGTTTTGAAGAATTTTTTGCAAAATTTAATAACCTTACTTTTGAAAATAACATTATTAATATTCTTATAAATATAGATGGAATCCCAATTTTTAAAAGTAATTCGTTACAATTTTGGCCAATTTTGGCATCTATTTTTTCCGAAAAATTTTGTAGTACACCTTTTGCTGTTGCGATTTTTTGTGGTGACAGTAAACCCTCTTCTCCAGAAATTTTTCTTAATTCTTTTATACAAGAAATTAACCATTTGCACAATAATGGATTTTTTTATAGAGATCAGATTCATTACATTAAAATTAAATCGTTTATTTGTGATGCTCCTGCTAGAGCATTTATAAAATGCATTAAATCACATACAGGTTACTATAGTTGTGAAAGATGTTGTGAAAAAGGTACACGTGCAATCTCTGAAAAGAAAATATGTTTTCCTAATATTTCGACTGAAATTAGAACACACACCAGTTTTGTCAATCAAAATAATAAACAACACCATACTGGAATATCACCTCTTTTACTTATCAACGATTTTGATATAATAAGCGGAGTAACTCTAGATTACATGCATATGGCATGTTTAGGTGTAATGAAAAAACTTCTTAATTTATGGATTAAAGTTCGTAATAACAACAGTTTAAGTAGCTCTAAAATTAAAAACATTAATTCGTATTTGGAAAGTATGAAAACTAGTATTCCAATTGAGTTTCAAAGGAAACCTCGTACTCTATACGAACTTGATCGATGGAAAGCTACCGAGTTCAGATTATTTCTTTTGTACACCGGACCTATTGTTTTAAGAGAGTTTGTTTCTAAAAAGATCTATAAAAACTTTATTTATTTCCATTCTGCTTTAAGAATTGTTTCCTCAAAATATTTAATGAAAAAATATGGCAATGATGCTTTAATCTATATTAAAAAGTTTTTCTCCGGCTTTATTAAAATCTATGGAGAAGGGGAAGTGTCATATAATGTTCATAGTATTTGCCATTTGGTTGAAGATGCTATCAACTCCTCACTTACTATTGATAGTATTAGTTGTTTTGCCTTTGAAAATTATTTGGGAAAATTAAAGAAAATGATAAGGACACCCAACGCACCATTACAGCAAGTATGTTGTAGACTATCAGAAAATTTTGCTGCAACTTTCAATATACATTTTTTTAATGATGCAATTAGAGATATTAAGCGTAAGGAAGAAATAATTGAAAGTTTGGTTTTAAAAAATTTTTTTCTTAAGCCGAATTCAATCAGTGACAAATTTGTTGTACTTAAAACTGAAAAAGTGATGGAAATAATAACTATTTTAAATGACACTGAAAATAATACATTTAAACTTTCTGGATATATTTTTCAATCAAACGATAAGTTTTATAAAGTAAAAAATTCTTCATCTTCAAATTTTTATATAAGTAGAGTTGCAGATAAGAGTACATTTTTATTTCAAATTAATATTGATGAAGTTTTTTCCAAATGTATGTTGTTTAAAGTAAACGACATGACTATTGCAGTATCTTTACTTCATTAATTTTGTATTATATCCACTTATTATTATATAAATTATTGAAATGATTCCTTGTTTCCAACTTTATTATTAATTTAATAAAACTAGAAACAAGGAATCATCTTGTGTATCGTTATTTAACAAGTTTTCCAAATCATCATTAAGCTAACCAACCCTTTTATAACCACATTTGTTGTTTGTTAAGTATACTTCAATTAAAACCTCTTGGTCATTACTTTTTCTTCGTTGTGACCGAATTGTTCTTTAAAAAGCATTGTTATTGATCACCATTTTTATCAAATTTAATATTTATTTTCTTTACCAAAATGACTTCTTTCAGTGTTAAGGTGGGTGATAATTATTTTATTTGTTTCATATACTAACATATTTCTAATCAAACTAATATAATGTAATTTGTAATGACAAAATTTGTATACATATTGGGCACATTTTCTTTCCTCTCCCATTTTGATCATCATCGTTCTCTATCAACACAATATTTTAATTTAATGAAGTTCATAATGTTAAGATGTAAGTGTTATTATTTTATTTCATACTAATTAATTAATTTAACACCATGGCCATGGCTACCCAATATTTTTTAATATTTTAGAGTAAAAGTTTATTCTTTTTATTTAGAATTAAAAACGATGGCAACTTGGGATGTTATCGTTTGGACTCAAGAAAACACAACAGATTGTGTTCCTTCTTCATGGGCAATAGATGAATCGAAATCAAAGTACATGTATCCGAAAAATTTGAGCCAATCTAAAACACTGAAAATGATTAAACATTGTGCTCCACCAACAAGCAAACATAGTTTTTTAGAATTGGAGGCTAAATATAAAAAAACGATAACTAGTTATGATCAAGCAAGTGCTATTCTAAAAAAATTAGAGTACACATCAAATTTGGAAAGTGATGAGCAGGGTGCGAGTGAGGGTGAGAACTTATCGAAAGAGGGTGAGTTAAGTTTTTACATTATTGGTTAAAAAATTGCCTTCATATCATTAAGGTCAGGGAATCCGCAAGCTTTAGAACCTTTTGTTATTTTAATAGGTTTGCATAGTTTTAAATCTTTCATCAAAAAGTTTTGTTTTAAAAATTGTGGAGTGGTCAGGTCGACCATGCAACAACTCTCCACATGATCCAATTTGGTCAGGAGAAAGCCTCCACACGACCCAACCGAGTACCCAACGCAACCAAATCGGGTGGTTGGATCTGACCAAATTGAATCGTGTGTAGCCCTCTTAAAATAGTTCATTATTTATATGAAATGTAAATAGTATATTGTTCAACAAATTATGAAAGTGACTCTTTTCCTCACGCGTAGGATATATATATATATATATATACCTACGAGTGAGGAAAAGTCACTTTCATAACGAGTTGAACATACTATTTTTTCCAACGTCACAATTACGGCATATCTAAATTAAAATTGATCAATAAATAAATAATCATTTGTTTTTTCCAACGTCACATTTGAAATAAATAATTTCATTTACTCGTGCAGTTTCTATGGATTCAAATAAATAAAATGTACTTTCATCACTAGTGATGGAAAGTCAACTTTCATTTCTAAAATGAGTGGTGAAAATGTCACTTTCAAATGTGACGTTGGAAAAAATATAATAGAAGGCCAACCTAATATTTTTTATTGCGGTTGCTATGCAATAAAAGTTTAAATAAACAAACCCAGTTGGAAAAAAATGTTGTGTAGCTTACGATGATTTGGTATGTTTCCTTATCACTTGTGGATTTCCTAGCCTTAAAAGCTATATAAATTTAAATTATTGAATTACAATGGTTAATGAAATTAATATTGTATTTATTCTATTTATAGTAATTTATGTAATTAAATGTATTTTTATTTTATAGTTCCACCAAATGATGGATTCCATATTATTCCTTCCGAGTTTATATATGATTCTAATGTAAACCTCCAAGAAGAAAAATTAGATGCAATCACAAACTTGTTAATAAATACATTTAAAGAAATTCAGCTTGTCAATCTATCATTGAATGAAATAAAAGAAGAGCAAAAAACTCTTCAATTAGCAATTGCAGCCCTTACTTCTTCTGGAAGTAATAATATCCGATTTAACGATTGGACAGTTCCTCTGCCCATAAGAAATGAACTTGATTTTGAAACTGCCGAAAACTTACTTCCTGACAAAGCACATATACTTGTAAGATTTATCATAACTTAGATGTTACAAATAATGTAAAACATATAATTTATATTTTAGGTTAATTTATTATCTTTGGTAGGAGGCCAATCATTAAGGCACAACATAACTTTAATGTTAAGAAAACTGCTTAGTAAAGATATAGCAGTATTATACAGTGGACAGGGAAAGAAAGGGAAAAAAGATTTTTCCCTCACCAAGTTTTTTCCAGTAATTATAGGTAAATTTTAAATTAAATACTTATATTGTTTTAATAGCTATTTATGTAACAAGTACATAATCTAGGACTTTATTGGACGAGTCGTTATTCATGGCCGAGCAACTGAAGAAAGCGAGGACATAATACGCCGAGGCCAATAAAGTCCGATTATGAACGAGTTGCATACATAGCTTTATGTTCGACTGCTCTTCAAGGGATTTTTGAAAAAACATATAATATTAAATTAATTTGTACGATTAATATAGTGGCCTTTGACGTTGCTATTATTGCTATTATTTGTTTATTGTTTTTTAAAAAAATGGATAAAAAAAGGAGTCATTCCACCAATTTTAAATTTAAGCGCTGACTCAAAATCAAACAAACTAATTGTCAATTTTAAAATCCGCGCATGCGCACATTCAAATTATATTGCCAACGTAAACAATTTACGGGTATATCGGGCGAATAACTAACCGTGCGTTTGTAAAATGGATTTCGTGTTATACCTAGTATAAACTATGGAATTATTTAACTAGGGGATAGTTATCCGACAATTTTATCTCTCGTTTGTAAAAGCGGCCCTTAGAAGTATAAAAATGTCTTAAGCCATAATCTTATAAATTGAGGGCTGGGTTTCATAACTAATAAAAATTGGCAAAGTATTAAATTATAGCTTCAATTTATTTTATTTTCAGATGCTGCAAGATTTAAAGATGAAACAGCAACAGACTCCATTATCTTACATTATATTGGCCTGGGTCTTGCTGGTGTAAAAGATTGGGAAGGCGGGAATAAAAGACGTGCGAAAATTAATGAACATTTTGATAATAATGAACAGTTGTGACTTGTGCGACGTGCCAAATTTAGTACATTTTTATATATGAATACCTATTGTATTATACAAATACCTATGTGATGTCATATTTAACCAGAAAATATTATTTTGTTAATTTTTTTAATTTTATTTCTTTATTTTGAAAACCAAGAAGTATTATTTTGTAGTTTATCTCTTATTCTTTTATAATAAACATTTTTGTAAAACTTGTTTTTTTTTACTAATAATTTTTCAGAATTTTTTTTAAACAATATAATTATATTATTAATATAATTATATTGTTTATCTTAATACCACCTATGACTTGACTATGACTATTAAAATAATGGTATCGATATTGTCTCCGACATGTTTCACAACTTTTGAAAATATTTTAAAACAATATTACCATAATTGAACCTTATATGATGTGAAAATATTGTTTCACAACTTTTGAAAATATTTTAAGACAATACTACCCCAATTCAGCCTTATATGATGTGAAAATGTTGTCATATAACTTGTAATTTATTGAACAATAATATTAAGACAATAATATCGCCGATCAACATTTGCTGATATGACAATATTGTGCATAACATTGTTACAATATTTTATAATTGTAATACGTTATTAAGATAATATTTTCACAACTTTCGTTTCTGCTTGGGATGTTCGTAAATATTATACTGCAGCAGCGTTACATATTGTAAAAAAATAATGTCCAATCATTAACTTATTTAGATGTTTGCATTCTAAATTTTTAAAGAAGACTGATGCATTCATTGCAGAGTACCTCTTGATTCTGTTCGAGATGAGTGGAAATTATTAAAGTTTAAAACAAATATTCCATCTTATTCTGAAAAATGTAGAGTTGATGACTTTTAGGGGAAATGTCTTGATTTGAAATCACATCGGAATGAGCTTAAATATCCAAATTTAAATATGGTGGTAAAATCGTTGCTATCAACATCACATGGGAATGCCGGTATCGAGAGAAGTTTTTCTAAGTCCATTCGAATGTTAACCAAGGAACGAGTTAACTTATAACAATGGACGTTAAATAACATCTTACTTACACAATTACTTACTATGTAGTATACTTATTTCTCCATGCTAGACGTGTACTTTTCAGAGAGTCATAACTTTTTTTCCCTTTGTCATCCTAGCCGCAGCCCACGTCCCCATTGCTTTACTATAATTAAGACATGAAGTATTTTCTTTTTAATTAATGATTTTAAATCATCAACTTCAGTATCGGACTCATTTAATGCGGTCATCCATCTGAATTGTCAACTCCTAAATTAAGAATTGGATCAAATCTATTTTCTAATGAGGATAAGAAAGTTTTAAAAATTTACTTTGTCTGTAAAAAGTTGAAGATTCTGATCCTTTCCATTTTTTTCTTAGAGACAATAATGAGGGTAATATTAGATACCCATAAAAATACAATTTTGTTATTCTTTTTTAACCTACAGTTGTTTATGTTAGTAGGTATTTAAAATTTATAAAAGAATTTAAAGTACTGAAAAGTATATAAAATTCTTGGAAAACCGTAAATTATACCAGTATTTTTGCTTAGATATATTATAATTATTGCAATTCATATTTTATAATATTGTTATTTTTCGTTTTTTAGGATATTTTATTTATTTCGTTTTAATAATTGTTATATCGATCCATTATATTATTTTCTTTTTTTAAATAAAAAGATGTTTACTTTTTCATTTTTAGTATTTAATTTTTCCTATAACTTTTAAAAATTTACAGAACATTTTTAAAGGATTTTCAGAACATTATCGGAACATTTACAGAACTGTTTTATACTTTTGTTAGATATTAGCTATACCGTAGTTACATTGCATAAATAGAACGTGCTCTGTAAAGGTTATAACACTGTTATTAAACATTTAGAAACATGTTCTGTAAACTTTATATCATTGTTACCTATCAGCTAAAGAACGCTGTTTTCTAACTTTTATATAACGTTTATATATTTGTGTTTACTGGGATAGTTAGAAGTTCTTACGAATTTCCGTAACTACTCTTGTTTACGCGACCAAAGCAGCGGTATGTGACGTCACGAATGACGTCATAGCCATAACTACGGTTAGCAAACTGGTAACTACCTCAAGGGAGCAGGTTATGAGTGGTTAGTGCTAATGCTTGCTAACTTCAGGTCAATCGATTTCGGTTATTTCGGGTTTGCTTTATGTTTTTAGGTTAGTTTTTCCAATGTTAAGTTTTAAAGTAGTTTAATCATTTAAAAAGAAATATTTTTACGTCGATTAATTTCCAAATTTATTTAATTTTGGCGTAAATTATAAAAAAATAGTATAAGCAACTCGTTCATAGGTCAAATATAAAACTTGTCTTATGCAACTGGTTGCTTAATATACTATTAAATGTTTAATATATTTATTTATTTATACCATGAAGTAACCACTCTGTTTACGCGAGGTCTTGAGCAGTATCAATAAATGACTTCATAACAAATAACTACTCCTAACTATAGTAGTTACGAGTTGTTGGTCGCGTAAACTCGCTTTAAGTAAAACCTTGAATGAAATTAGGGACCTTTTGCATACAAGATTACCCATTCAAAACTTTACCGGAGATACGGATACTGAAATTGTTCAAATTTATGAAATGCTCCCTCTTAAATCAGTTGATGATTGGGAGAACAAACTTGAAGACCAGAATTTTCCAAAACAATTTATAAGCATCGGAGTATTAAGTCACCCAACTCGTTTTAATTATCTTGCACAAAAAAGTTAATTACACCAATGATCATGACTTTTCAAGAGGATTAGATTGATATATGGTACAATGCTTGCATGTAACCGGTTAATGAGCTGTTTTTTTTAACTAACTAATTAAGTCACCCAACTCCTTTTAATTAACTTGCACAAAAAAGCTAATTACACCAATGATCATGATTTTTCAAGAGGATTAGATTGATATATGGCACAATGCTTGCATGTAACCGGTTAATGAGCTGTTTTTTTTAATTAACTAATTAAGTCACCCAACTCCTTTTAATTATCTTGCACAAAAAAGCTAATTACACCAATGATCATGATTTTTCAAGAGGATTAGATTGATATATGGCACAATGCTTGTATGTACCCGGTTAATGAGCTGTTTTTTTAAATTACCGAATTAAGTCACCCAACTCGTTTTAATTATCTTGCACAAAAAAGATAATTACACCAATGATCATGACTTTTCAAGAGGATTAAATTGACCGGCGAGATGTTAGCAACAAACTTTCCAGCCACAAACATTTAACATGTATTTCTCCATAAGAGGTTTTTCCTCAATAACTAATTTTCTATTCACTCTAGAAAAAAAATAAGCATATCAGTAGATAGCTTGATTCAAGACGAATGCCCGGATGTAACTCACTTTGCTTGTTCGGTACGATTAAGTTCATAATTACTCATGAAACAAAACTGTGTTATTACATAAATTCGAAATAAACAGATTTATTAAATGTCCGTTTATTAATTAAAACTCACCGAACAAGCAAAACCACCAACACACCCTCAATCAGAATTTAATTCTCTAAAATCCATCGAATGCACAAAAAGATATTTACCTTTGAATCTAATTTTAGACCATTTTGGACACGATTAATTTTCTAAAAACTTTGATTCCTAATTAAAACTCACCGAACAAGAAAAGTGACTAACACACTCTTATTCAGAATTAAATTATCTGTCTACCTGTGCAAAAAAAATTAAAATCCATCAAATGCACACAAAGATATTTACGTGTGAACTATTGATGAGGAAATCGTATAAGTTAATAGTAACATGTAAATATCTTTTTGTGCATTCAATGAATTATACATTTTTTTGCACAGGTAGATAGACAATTCAATTCTGAATAAGGGTGTGTTAGTCACTTTTCTTGTTCGGTGAGTTTTAATTGGGAATCAAAGATTTTAGAAAATTAATCGTGCCAAAATGGTCTAAAATTAAATTCACAGGTAAATATCTTTTTGTGCATTCTATGGATTTTAATTTTTTTGCACAGGTAGATAGATAATTCAATTCTGAATAAGGGTGTGATAGTCACTTTTCTCGTTCGGTGAGTTTTAATTAGGAATTAACATTTTTAGAAAATTAATCGTGTCAAAATGGTCTGAGATTAGATTCACAGGTAAATATCTTTTTGTGCATTCGATGGATTTTAAATTTTTTTGCACAGGTAGATAGACAATTCAATTCTGAATGAGGGTGTGTTAGTCACTTTTCTTGTTCGGTGAGTTTTAATTGGAAATCAACATTTTTAGAAATGGTCTAAGATTAGATTCACAGGTAAATATCTTTTTGTGCATTCGATGGTTTTTTAATTTTTTTGCACAGGTAGATAGACAATTCAATCTGAATGAGGGTGTGTTAGCCACTTTTCTTGTTTATTAAAGCTAAGCGCACACCTAGTCGGGGCGCATCGCATCGCATCGCAGCGCAACGCAAAATCCGCTAGCGATCGTTTATATGGACTAGCGCACACTACTGCCCGGCCGCATCGGGTCGTATTCCATATAAAATACATTGACACGATTTTGCAGTGCGATGCGATGCGCTGCTCCCCGATTAGGTGTGCTCTTAGCTTTAGTAAGCATTAAATCATCGATATAAAACATGGGACAGCATGTGGTATAGCAGCTGAATTGGAAGATTGCACGTGCAGTAACAAACTTTCGTATCCCTACCTCGCGATATTCACGCGTATTGGATGATCTGATTTTGATGTCAGTCTTGTTCTAGCATTGGTTAGGCATTGACGCTTTGAGAGGTTTTTTCTCGTTTCTCATTTTTCCCTTGTGTAATTTCTATCCGCATATTTATAGACGACTTGGCTTTGTTTTTGGATTATTCTTTGGTTCTGATTTTGTGATTTTTTTGGTATATTACTGATACAGCTGGTATTTAGTTTGTGTGTACTTACCATCCGCATATTTATAGACGACTTGGCTTTGTTTTTGGATTATTCTTTGGTTCTGATTATTTTGGTTCCCTCTTTTGTTTTTTTCTTACAAAGGATAATTGCATAATACGTAAAGATGCGTATCAAAACTGACTATAGTTTGTCGACGACATTCTTAAAAGAACTTTCATTAGATCTTGAAAGTTTAAAAAATCTAACAGTCGATGATCCATTAATCTATAGATCTGCGATGTACGCCTTTAATTGTAATTCGTATGATTCTCGACGAAAGGTCGTTCAAATAATTAAAAGAAACTCAGGAAATATTTTGGACAAAATTATTCAGCCTCTGGATGATTTGAATTCTCTTTCTCTCCTTGATTGCGATATTTCCGTTTCTCCTAATAATAAACATTTAATAAAGGATTTACTTATTACCGATACGTTGTCACAAAAATCTCCAATCTTACAAGATGATAGTACTATACCTCCTGTGTCAGATATGACTTTAGTTGTCGGTAATATTTCTGATATGAATGTTACAAAAGAAGTTTCAGATATACCTGATATTGCCAAAAATTTGTACGAGCATATGGATGACATTAAAGTTTTGCTACTTAGACAATCTAAGAACGTTTATCCCAATCCAATAAGAAATAGTAATGCGTTAAATTACAAATGCACCATTAAAGAAGGTTCGTTTTTCATAAATGAATTTGATCTAAAAAAAATTTTTGATTTTGAAAACAAAAAATTTAAATCTGGGTTGTATAACTTTATTATAAAAGAAAAAGTTAAGGTAGTAAATAATACTTGCGACTTTAATATAAAAAAATACCATTATTCTGTAAAGTTGAATAAAATAGTTTTGTATTGTTATTGCAATCATCCCCAATGCAAAACTTTTAAAATTATTGATATTTTTTCAATTGGCATAATGCAATTTGATGTATTCTCGTCATCAATAGATTATTTCCATGCTGCTCCTTTAACACGTAGAGTAAAAGGAGTAGAACGAAAATTATTAGGTAAGCGTTTGAAGAATGTAACAGCACTAACTGTTAGAAAAGAAGATGTTAATTCAGCAAGCTCCCGTCAACTATCAACAAAAAATATGGGAAAAATTAAGTCAGAAAGTGTGTATCGGCGTGTTAAGACGGAAGAAAAGTCCAAGCTTGATAGGTCCACAGACGATTTTTTAGATATGGTCTTGATGTGTCGCAGCAATTACAATTATGTAAAGAATGTCATTGAACCATTTCAGGTTTATTTGTATAGTAAGGAGCAAATTAATTTAGTTTTAGATCATACGAAGGAACAAAAACCAAAACTCTACTTGGATGCTACAGGTTCTGTAATAAGAAAACCATTCACAACATGTCAGAAAATTTTGTATTATGCTGGAGTTATTCAGACGAAAAATGGAAGAAATGTACCAATCCTTGAATTAATATCCAGTAAGCATGACTCGGAAACTATTTTCTTTTGGCTCCTAAAATTCAAATTTTACTTTGAAGAGCATACCAATACTTGGCCGGCATTCAAAACGGTAGTAACGGATTTCAGTATGGCATTAGTCAATGCTGTATGTGAATCGTGGAATAAATTGAGTTTTATTGATTATTTAAATAATATTTTTAATGAAATAGTGAATAAAAAAGAGTCCTATAGCCCAGATCTCACTGTTTTAAAACTATGTTGTGCACATCTTTTAAAACTTATGCTCAGAGATGTCGATTCATATTTTTCAAATTTAAACAATTTCTTTATAAAGAAAATTATTGCCACGATTTACAATAAAGAATATTTATCTGACATTCATGACTGCATTGCAAATTTAACAGTTTTAACTTCTAATAAGTACAAGACAAATGCTTGTGATAAAAGTTTAAGATTACTACTAGCTGGACATTCGACTTGCGAAGATAACTTTGAAGATTTTGAACCAATTTGCGATGGGTTAAGTAGCAAAAATCTACCGAACTATAAAAAATCCAAATTTTACCTTTACTTTGAGGAGGTTATCAAAAAATCAATTGCTGTTAATAATTCTGAAGACACATCAGCTGAATTAAACAGTTTTTATAGTCCAAATTTCATGGCCCATTTTGCGAAACACTATTTAACTGTTCTTCCACTATGGACAAGTTTACTTGCTGAAGAAAGACGGAGCAATGCTGTTGTCGAAAATTGGTTCGGCTTAGTAAAAGAAAACATTTTAAACAGCAATTTACAAAATAAATGTTCAAGATTTGTTCGTTTAATTAGGGAACACATTTTATTTGTATCCAAAGAAAACAAATTTGAAATAAAGAGAAAGGGTTGTGCTTCTAAAAATCTCACCAACAAAAGGCCCAAGAAATTGGAAGAAACGTGGCAAAAAAGGAAGAAACCAGTAGCTTGTTATTTCAAAAAAACATTAGAGAAGAAAGTGTTTTTAAAAGAAAAAAAATCCTTAAAACAAAATTATGTTGTAGCTAAGCAGAATGGAGAGAAGTTGTATTACTCCAGTTATAACACATTAAATGTTCATAAAAATTATAGAGAAATGTGGCTGGATAATTTTCTAATAGATTATGTTTTAAAAAATTTGTATACTGTCAATTCTACAAATATAAAATGCTTCATGTGTTATGAAGTTGACATGATAATTAAAAATAAAATTCACCCCAATGTAAAATCAACAAATTTCTCTGCATCTCTTTTTCCTATAAATGTAGATAACAATCATTGGACTTTATTTTACGTCAATCTTTGTTCACGATATTGTGTGTACTTGGATCCATCCGATTCAAATGCTTCCAATGGCGCCATGTACAAAGGTATTCTTGATCCATTTATTAGAAAATATTTAAAGCCACATCCTTTTGGACCGATAGAACTAAAATTATTAAAATATCCATGTCAAAAGGATTCTTACAACTGTGGCATCTATATTTTAAATTGGGCTGAACAAATTTTAAAAAACGAAATGGACTTTAATGATTTTGATCCAGAACAATATAGAGAAGAATTAAAAACAGCCATACTGGAAAAATCCGATAATTTGTCGATGTTGTGTATATATTGCGCGGAATATGGTGGTGAAATTAATTGTTCACAATGTCATAGAAATATACACTTATTATGTGTAATAGAAAAACCACAAAATAATAAAAAATATTTGTGTGAAGAGTGTCAAACGAAGTAATACAAAATGTTGTCAAGAATGACAATTATATTTTTGACTATTCTATCTAGAATTTTAATATGTCTAATGAATTTTGCTTACTTCACAAATTTTGCATTTTTAATTTTTATTTGGAGACTTTTCATCTTTTTCTAGAAGAATTAATTACTAATTAAAAGTAATCAAACAAACTACCAACATATCCTTGATCAGAGATGAATTGTCTATCTACCTGTGCAAAAAATTTAAAATCCATCGAATGCACAAAAAGATATTTACCTGTGAATCTAATCTTAGACCATTTTGACACGATTAATTTTCTAAAAATGTTAATTCCTAATTAAAACTCACCGAACAAGAAAAGTGACTAACACACCCTCATTCAGAATTGAATTGTCTATCTACCTGTGCAAAAAAATTAAAATCCATCGAATGCACAAAAAGATATTTACCTGTGAATTTAATTTTAGACCATTTTGGCACGATTAATTTTCTAAAAACTTTGATTCCCAATTAAAACTCACCGAACAAGAAAAGTGACTAACACACCCTTATTCAGAATTGAATTGTCTATCTACCTGTGCAAAAAAATGTATAATTCATTGAATGCACAAAAAGATATTTACATGTCACTATTAACTTATACGATTTCCTCATCAATAGTTCACACGTAAATATCTTTGTGTGCATTTGATGGATTTTAATTTTTTTTGCACAGGTAGACAGATAATTTAATTCTGAATAAGGGTGTGTTAGTCACTTTTCTTGTTCGGTGAGTTTTAATTAGGAATCAAAGTTTTTAGAAAATTAATCGTGTCCAAAATGGTCTAAAATTAGATTCAAAGGTAAATATCTTTTTGTGCATTCGATGGATTTTAAATTTTTTTGCACAGGTAGATAGAGAATTAAATTCTGATTGAGGGTGTGTTGGTGGTTTTGCTTGTTCGGTGAGTTATAATTAATAAACGGACATTTAATAAATCTGTTTATTTCGAATTTATGTAATAACACAGTTTTGTTTCATGAGTAATTATGAACTTAATCGTACCGAACAAGCAAAGTGAGTTACATCCGGGCATTCGTCTTGAATCAAGCTATCTACTGATATGCTTATTTTTTTTTCTAGAGTGAATAGAAAATTAGTTATTGAGGAAAAACCTCTTATGGAGAAATACATGTTAAATGTTTGTGGCTGGAAAGTTTGTTGCTAACGTCTCGCCGGTGACTTGGCTTTGTTTTTGGATATTTTCTTTGGATTCTTTTATAAAAGTTTGGTTTTTTAACAACTACTCTATATTCATCTTGTATTTTAAGAAGTTTCATTTGGATTTGAAAAGCATTCAGTCGCTTACCTTTGAAGATGCCTTAGTAACTGAAGCAGCTTCTTTTGTTTTTAAGAGTGACTCATATCAATCACGTCGAAACATTTTAAATATTATTAAAAGAAACTCGGGAAATGTTTTGGAAAGTTTTGGAGAACTTAAAACCGAGCTTTCGTCAAAATCTCTTTGATGTTTGGATACTAATATCTGTATTCCTTTAGAAGATACATCGCTTGTAAATAATATTATTTCCGATAATGTAAACTGTACATCAAATAATATTACATTAGATATAGAAAATATATCAGAGTTGCCTAATGTTTCTAAAAATGTTGAGGAAATTCCAGATATTGCTATTAATTTATATAAAAATTCCACCGAGCGGCACGAATTGATTCCTCTTAATTCTAAAAACACCTATCCTAACCCTATACATGATAAAAATACGGGAATGAGTTTTAATTGTACAAATAGCGAAGGGTCTTTTTTATTAATGAACCGGATTTCCTAAATATTTTCGATGTCTCTACAAAAAAACTAAAATCAGGGCTGTATAATTTCATTATTCAACAAAAAATGCGGTCAGTTAATAATATTTGTCCTGTGAATATTAAAAAAATATCACTTTTCTGATAAAAACTTCAAATTGACAATATATTGCTATTGTAACCAACTTTCTTGCAAAACTTTTAAAATTATTGGTCAGAAAAAAGAAAATGGAATGAATTTCGAGGTTTTTCTTCTTCATGGGATTACTTTCACGGGGACAGATTAACACGTCGAGTAAAAGGGGTGGAACGACAAATGTTAGGGAAGCGTCTTGATAATAACACCGCTTTGGGTATTCACAAAGAAGATGTCAAGTCATTAACATCTTGTCAATTGGCAGCCAAAAATTTACAAAATATAAAATCTGACAGTGTTTATCGAAAGATTAAAACAGAGGTGAAGGCAAAACTTGACAGATCTAAAGACGATGTCCTTGACATGGTGTTAATGTGTCGTGAGAATCGAAATTACATTAAAAATGTTATCGAACCATTTCAAATATACATATTCAGCAAAGAGCAAATTAATTTAACATTGAATAACGCAACAGAAGATTTGCTAATTTTATATTTGGATGCAACTGGTTCTGTTGTAAGGAAACCATATGATTCCTGCAATAGAATTTTTTATTATGCTGGTGTAATACAAGTGAAAAACGAGAGAAACGTGGCAGTATTAGAATTTGTATCTTCTAAGTATGATACTGATACCATTTTCTTTTGGCTTATAAAATATAAAAGGTATCTTTTGAGTCATTCAAATGCTTGGCCAGTCTTTCTTTCAGTAGAAACAGACTTTAGTATGGCTTTAATAAATTCTACTTGTGAAGCTTTTAATGATACGTGTTTAATGACATATATTAATAATATATACGATGATATTCATGATAAGGCAGATTCATATCGAAAGCAATATACGTCACTTAAAATTTGTTATGCACATCTAATAAAATTAAAGGCACGCGACATCGATACATTTTTTAAGAATAAAAATAAATTAATTTTAAAAAAGGTTGCTGCCTCAATTTTTAAAATGAATAAATTGAAAGACATTGAAATATGCATCTTGCATTTAACAGTAATAACTAGCTCCAAATTTGAATGCGAAAAAGTTACTGAAAGTATTTGTTTTCTAAAAGATATTCCAAATGATTTTGATGAATCCGATTTAATTACTTCTCCAGAGTATGTTGAAACAGAGTATCAAGTTAATAACCCAAATTATAAAAAAACAAAATTTTATAACCATTTCAAGAGTCTGATTGAAAAAGAACTCCAAACTAATAACGTCACAGAACAAAAAGAAGGACAAATTTGTAATAAGTTTTATAGTCCGGATTTTATATAGTACTTTTAAAAAAAATATATTACGTATATGCCGTTGTGGACAAATTTACTAAATACAGAACGCCTTACTAACGCAGTTGTTGAAAATTGGTTCGGACTTGTTAAAACTAATATATTACAAAAGGATCTAAACAATAAGTGCTCAAGATTTGTGCGATTAATTAGAAATCATGTATTATTTGTTTACAGAGAGAATGCATTTTCTTTAAAACGAAAACGATGTGCATCAAAATTAAAAATAATTAAAAAGAAACCCAAAATTACAGAAGATTGGCAAAAAAGGAAAAAAAATATTGCATCATATAATAAAAAACTATGGAAACAAAAAAACTATTCAACGGGAAAAAAAAACTTAAACTTGATTATGTGGTAGCAAAACGCAAAGCTGAATAAATATATTTTTCTAGTTTTGAAAGGTTAAACTCCCAAAAAAATATTAGAGATATGTGGTTGGACAACTTCCTAATAGATTATGTTTGAAACATTTTTAACGACCAATATTCAGTAGGTAAACATAAAATGTTTTATGTGCTTCGAAGTTAACTTTTTAATTAATAATAAAATATTCCCTAAAGTAGATTCTAAATCATACACTGGATTTATTTTCCCAATAAACTTATCGAATAATCACTGGACTTTGTTTTACATTAATTTATATACACCCCCAGCAGAAGCGAATGTTGTAGTTTTAACGTGATTACATTGTGGGAAATTGTAAATATTGTTTGTCGTATAGACATGTTCTGAAAATATTGTAGGGGGTTTGTGCTAAGATATGTCGAGAAAATATTACCGTAGTATTGTGACAATGATTTATTTAAAATATTGTATTTTCATTGTGATCATAATATGCAGGAAATATTGTGCTGATATTGTAATTACAATAATGTGTTGAATGCGTTTTTTTATAGTGCATACTATAAATACGATTTAGACACAATTTACCACAAGATGTATAAAATAAATATTACAATCTTGTATTAAATTGTAAATTATAATGTCTTAAAATATTCTTAAAATAAACAATTTACAATATTTGGTATTTTCTCTTATAATAAAAGATAAAAGTTTTGGCATATGTAGATGTTTTATTTCAACTGAAGGAATTTTGTTTCGAATCAAACAATTTTAGATTTTAGATCTAAAATAAGTTCTAAAGTATTATTAGGAGGAAAAACATAATTTGACTAATTTTGAGTAAATTAAATATTTGATAATTACAAATAAAATAAATACTGATAAATACATTAAAAAGGCATACGTGCTTGTGTGCATGATATAAAATTTTTGTTTTTACTAAAAAAAACTATGTTTTCTAGGAACGAATATACATTCTTTCTGATATTTCAATTAAATAATTGAAATAATGTTAATTGTACTTTTAAGTATCCCCATCGCCACTAATTCCCCAAGAAAGACAGAGATAAAGTTGCACTCGGTGCGCATGAGCAAAACGCAGCTGCGTTCTCCATGCACGTGCTTTGTGTTAGTAAAATTATTGTTTAATAAATCGCCACTTTGTGTACAATTTTACTTAAATATCTATCTATCTCTCCGCTGGCAAGTGGTAAGTACATTATTATTATATTTAATTTTAAGACATTTTTATCATCATGTGGCTGTAATTAAAAATATACATAATATCGCTTTCCCGCCATATTCTATTATGTGCGATTTATATTATTTATAGCTCAATTTGAGGCTTTTGTCCCTTTGTTTATTAGTTTCAAACACCGGTGTGTGGGATCATTAGGCTCGTGCGATAAATAAACTTAAATTATATAAATTTCAAACACTTATCAAACATAACCTCAAACAATCGACATAATATACAACATATTTAAATTTCCCGGGTCTTGACATACAAAATAGGTAGGTGCTTCAGGGTTATGGGGAAGGAAAATTTTGAACTGCTTCATTGAATCAAGCACCTGCAATGAACAGACTTCAGTTACCCAGAGCAGAGGTGGAAGTTAATATGCCTAACGTAACGAGAACGGTTACTACATTTTACTTTACTATAGTTTAATTTTTGTCTCGTTTCCACACTATGAACGTTTGCATTTGTAAGAGAGTTATTAGGGCACAGACTTTCATCTCTGTACCGAGTAGATAAGAGTGAATAGACGAAAGGGCTAAATATTGCACAACCGGTGTGGCCAAAACGATAAATTTTACCTTGTGAAATTCATTCTAGTTAAAATTTTATTCTATTATGTAGGTACTATTATTTATCATTGCGAGTAGTTTTTCTGAATTATTTATTTTATCATAATATCCTTAATTCCAGATGTCCAAAGTTTCAAAAACCACATCTGCAAGACATATATATGTTAAAAGAAAAGCAGAATCTATACTCGAAATGTCTTCTGTAAAAAGAAGAAAAATTTTAAAAGATCAATCTCAACATCGACCATTATTAAATTCTACTTCATATGCCCCAGTTGAGATCCCATCCGACTCACAAACTTCATCAGATGTATTTAATTATAATGTACCAGAAGATAGTGCTAAAAGTTCCGAGGAAATTATTTTAAATGAATTTAAATATAACTATATTTCTGAATCTGAAAATAACTCCATTTCTGAATCTGAAAATAGTTTACCTTTCTCAACATCAAATGATATAGTTACTATTAAAAACGTCACAACAATATCGAATCCTTTAAGTATGCAGCTAAAATCTTGGGCTCTCGATAATAATATCAAACACAATCAGATGGACTCTTTGCTAAAAATATTAAATCAATATCATCCAGAATTACCAATTTCTACTAAAACACTTTTAGGTACCAAAAATAATTATAATATAATACAAATGAATACATTGAGAGATACAGAAGGTCAATTTGTTTATTTTAATATTGAAGCTTGTTTAGAAAAATTACTTTCAAAATTTAATCATCTTATTTTCAAAGATAAAATTATTAATCTTCTTATAAATATAGATGGGATACCTATTTTTAAAAGTAACTCTTTGCAATTTTGGCCGATTTTAGCTTCTATTTATTCAGAAACATTCTGTAGCACTCCTTTTTGTATAGCAATTTTTTGTGGAAATAGTAAACCTTCTTCTCCAGGTGATTATTTAAAAGCTTTTATAAATGAGGTAAATTATTTGCATACTAATGGATTTTTCTATCGAGATGATGTTCACTACATTAACATAAAATCATTCATTTGTGATGCACCAGCAAGATCTTTTATTAAATGTATAAAAGGACATTCCGGGTACTTTAGTTGTGAAAGATGCTTGGTAAAGGGTACTCGTGGAGCCTCTCAAAATAAGATATGTTTCCCCACATTCTCTTCTCAAATTAGAACTCATGAGAGTTTTGTTAGTCAAAATAATAAAGAACATCACACAGGAATATCACCCCTTTTACTTCTTAAAGATTTTGATATAATAAACGGAGTGACTCTTGATTATATGCACATGGCTTGTTTGGGGGTTATGAAGAAACTTTTAACTTTATGGGTTAAAGTTCGCAGTAGTAATAGTTTTTCAAAATCAAATATTAAAAGTATGAATTGTTATTTGGAAAAAATTAAAAATTGTATCCCCACCGAGTTTCAAAGGAAACCTCGTACTTTATTTGAACTTGATCGGTGGAAAGCTACTGAATTTAGGCTATTTCTTTTATATATTGGTCCGGTTGTAATCAAGGAATTTGTTTCGAAAAAAATTTACAAAAATTTTATTTATTTTCATACAGCTTTGAGAATTGTTTCCTCAAAGTATTTATTGGAAAAATATGGCAAGGATGCCATAATCTACATAAAAAAGTTTTTTTCGGGGTTTATTAAAATATATGGAGAAGAGGAAGTATCATATAACGTTCACAGTATTTGCCATTTAGTGGAAGATGCTGTTAATTCCTCACTTACTCTTGATAATATTAGTTGTTTTGCGTTCGAAAATTATTTGGGAAAATTAAAAAAAATGATAAGGACACCCAACGCACCGCTACAACAAGTTTCAGGTTATCAGAAAATTTTGATGCAACTTTTAATATACGTATTTTTGATCTTGCTATTAGGGACATTAAGCATAAGGGATAAATAATTGAGAGTTTAGTTTTTAAAAAAAATTTTCTTAAGCCAAATTCAATAAGTGACTGCTTTGTTATCCTTAAAAGTACAAAAGTGATGGAAATAATAACCATTTTAAATGACACTCACAATAGGACCTTTAAACTATCTGGGTATATTTTTCAATCTTATGATAATCTTTATAAAGTTAAAAATTCGACTTCTTCAAATTTTTATATAAGTAAACTTGCCGATAAGAGTTCATTTTTATTTGAAGTGGATATTGATGAAGTTTTTTCTAAATGTATTCTGTTAAAAATAAATGAAATGAATGTTGCACTATCATTACTTCATTAATTATTTTCCAAAAAATAACAAACAATTTTATTTACAATTTTTTTAATTCTACTCTTCTGTGCTATGGTTACATATGTTTTATATTAAAATTATTTCATGAATTAATAAAAGTACCTGGTTTTAAACTAAATTTTTAAATATTATTAGTTAATAATACTTAATTGCAAATCATAATAAATGTATTAAAAGTAAAAGAAATAACCGTTTAAATTTAAAGTGAGGATACCACATTGTAATAAATTCACACTTTACCACATAATCATAATGTATAAAGATTAAAATAATCTGCATTTATGATTAATTTCTATTTTTTGAATAGAACTGAAAATAAGCTGTTCTACTTCTAAATTATATCACTATGACATCTTGGGATTTAATTATTTGGACCACTGAAAATACATGCGATTGCGTTCCATCATCTTGGTTGGTCGTGGGTTCTTCTCCAACAAAATATGTATATCCGAAGAATGCCAAAAAGAGCAAAATTTTAAAATTGATTAAAAATTGTACACCACCTTCCAGCAAATACGCATATCAAGAATTAGAGGCAACATTTAAGAAAACTATAAACAATTATAGTCATGCCGAATCCTATTTAAAAAAAATGGAGTTCACCTCTAATGTTGAAGATGATAACGATGTTCCTGAAAAAGGTAAAGTCAACATTTTTATATTTAACTGTACTATATAAAATTTAAGCTATATTAGCATACTTCAGGTTTATATATACAGTGAGCGGCAAAATTATGGAATAAATTCAATAAAACTGAAACCATAGGTTTCTCAAAAAAAAGTTTCGAATAAAAGTTGTTTGGCTTAAAGGTATAATCACTAAACATATTTTTATTTTTTATTTAAATTTTTTTTTCAAGGTCATTTCAAGGTCAACATTGTTTTTTAAATGTAAACCTATATTTTTTCTAAAAGAAATTTACAGCTCTTCAAAAAATAAACAACTTTTATCTAAATCATTTTTTTAAACCATTCTTAGTTTTGAAGTTATACAGAGTTTAACATTTTGGATCGTAAACTTTTATCCCATTGAAATCAAGTGTACTTTACCTTAAAATGTAATTATGTGATGACGTCATCATTTTGAAATAGCAACAACGTTTATTTGAATTTAGCATTTTAGATCGTAAATGTCTTAAAACATAATTATTTTGTCCGATTAAAGCCAAGTGGGACTTAAAATGTGAAAGAATCTACATTAGCATTACAAACAATAAACAAATAATACACTTTTGAAATTTTTTGAATGTTGTATAATGAATTTCAATCGTATTAAATTGATTGATTTTACAAAAGGCATGATTTTTGGCTCGACCAGCGTTTGCTTAAATTTAATAATATCATTTTTATTAATCGCCTTGCAATAACGTAAGCAAATAAAATAATGGCTCGCTTAAATGAAACTCAACGGATTGAAATTTTGATTCTCGTTGGATGCGGAGATAAGACCAGAACTCAGCAAGAGGTATGCACTATGTTTAATGCAAAGTATCCAGGTAGACCTATCAGCCAATCCACGGTTAGTAAAATCGAGAAAAAATTTAGAGAAACTGGACATGTTAAACATATTCCAAATGCCGGGCGTCCTGCTAAACTTAGGGAAAATGTTCAAATTGATATTTTGTTAAGTATTGAGGAGAATCCTCATAGTAGTTCTCGACAAGTTGCAGCAGATAATGAAATCAGTCAGCGATCTGTATTACGTTTTTTAAAACGAGAAAAGTACCATCCTTATAAAATACAACTAGTCCAGGAGCTCAATGAAGATGATCCCGATCGCCGGATGCAATTTTGTGAAAATATGCAGAATTTATGTAAACGCAATCCACAATTCCTTCGCCAAATCGTTTTTTCGGACGAAGCCACTTTTTCCTTAAATGGCGTAGTGAATAAACAAAATTGCCGGTATTGGAGCAGAGAGAATCCTCATTAGATGAGTGAGGATCATACTCAATACCCTCAAAAACTTAACGTTTGGGCAGGCATAGTTGACAATCGAATAATTGGCCCTTTTTTCTTTGAAGAATCACTCACGGGGCAGAGGTATCTAGAGTTTTTAAGAAATGATCTTGTACCTGCCCTAGCAAACATATTTCCGAATGAAAATGATCCTGACTTACCAAATCCTAGCATCTGGTTTCAACAAGATGGTGCACCTCCACACTTTGCACTTCCAGTACGGGAGTTTTTAGACACCTACTTTCCTGGGAGGTGGATTGGCAGACGAGGCCCGATGGAATGGCCCCTAAGGTCCCCTGACATAACACCCCTTGATTTTTTTGACGTCATCACATAATTACATTTTAAGGTAAAGTACACTTGATTTCAATGGGATAAAAATTTACGATCAAAAATGTTAAACTCGGTATAACTTTAAAACTAAGAATGGTATAAAAAAATGATTTAGATAAAAGTTGCTTATTTTTTGAAGAGCTGTAAATTTCTTTTAGAAAAAATATAGGTTTGCATTTAAAAAAACAATGTTGACCTTGAAATGACCTTGAAAACAAATTTTAAATAAAAAATAAAAATATGTTTAGTGATTCTACCTTTAAACCAAACAACTTTTATTCAAAACTTTTTTTTGAAAAACCTATGGTTTCAGTTTTATTGAATTTATTCCATAATTTTGCCGCTCACTGTATATGCAGGTAATAATGAAACTGCAACATTTTATCAACCTACTACATTTCTCTATGATTGCCCAAATGTCGAAATAGATGTTATGACTGAACATAAACTTGAAGAAATTCAAAATTTACTTAAAAGTCTTGTAACCGAAACACAGAATCTTAAAGTGACCCTAAACGAAATTAAACAAGGACATAAGAATCTTGAGGTAGCTGTAGCAACCCTTATTCCTAATCCTAATGCAAATAGGGATCTAAGATTATCAGATTGGAATATACCTTTGCCAATAAAGGATGCTGAAGACTTTGAAAAAGCTGAGAATCTTCTCCCAGAAAAAGGTTATGTACTGGTATGATTTATATTTCTTTAAGATGTAATAGCTAGTAAAAATAATAATTAATATTTTAGGTTAACCTCTTAGCATTGGTAGGGGGACAATCATTGCGCCACAATATAACCCTAATGCTTAAAAAACTTTTAAGCAAAAACGTTGCTTGTCAATACAGTGCGCGAGGAAGAAAGGGCAAAAAAGATTTTTCCCAAACAAAGTTCCTCTCTGTCATCGTAGGTAAATTTCAGGTCCTAAATCTAAGTTATACTGTATATTTGAGAATATTTACTTTTAGAAGCAGCTCGTTTAAAAGAAAATAGTGCAACTGATCGCGTTATTTTACAATATATCGGGTTTGCATTGGCTGGTGTAAAAGACTGGGAAGGCGGATACGGCAGACCATCAAGTCAAAAAGGTGGTGATAAAGAAAATGCAATTCCTGAAAATTTTGGAGATAATTAAAAGAAATTGAATTTAAAAAATGGTAAGTTTTAAGGATGACTAAATATTAAAAATAATGACCCCATCTTTATTATTTTCAGATTCCAAAAAGAATAAGAAGAATTAAATTTTATTTTTATTGTTTTTTCTTTTTTAAATTACATTATCTAAACATTTATTTCAAATTTTAATGGTAATTGCGTATATAATAATTATTTAAAACATTTATGCCCTAATTTTGTGGTGTAAAGTATTATTAATTTGTTATAATATTTATTTTTGAAACTTTTAAATGACTGTTATTTTTTAATGTTTTCTAGTTAATTAGTACTCAGAATTTATTGTTTAAACGTTAAACATATAAAAGAATCTATTTCTAATGTTTTTTTGACTTACTAAATACTTAATATACTTACAATTAGTACATATGTAAGTATATATTATTTTGATTGGTAATAATTTTTTATTATTGTGTTCATGTTTTATATTTTGCTTTAATGATGCAATAAAAATACATTAACTACACACATTTGTTTTCATGCCAAACTTTTATACTTCCTTCATTTTAAAGCATTCTAATAAAATATTTTAATCTGTGATACGAACCAGCTTAAAAATATTGTACAAAATATACCAAAATAAACTGCACAATATTATCGCATATTCATACACAACTTGTAATATACCATAAAACAATATTAAATAAATATTGTCTGCGATAAACATTTGCTGATATGAAAATATTGTGCACAACATAACAACAATATACACTTTACAATATTATCAGATGTTCGTACCACAACTTGTATTTTACCTATAACAATATTAATTAAATGATGTGGACGATCAACATTTGCTGATTTAAGAATATTGTACACATCATCATGAAAATATTTTAAAATTGTAATACAATTTTATCAAAATATTTTCACAACTTTTGTTTCTACTTTGGAGGTTGTTTCTGCGGTAATGAGACGACCCGCGTAGGCTACTAAAGGCAGCCGCGACGATCGTTCTAGCGCTCCCATTCTAAGCGCGCGACAAAATTTCATAATAAAAGCCACACGCGATAAAAAATTTTACTTAGATTTTAATAATTTTAAGGAAACAAATTTATTAATTACCAAATAATAACATCCTAAATTTTACGTACGTGTAAATTTTAATTTAAAATCTCGTTTTATAATTGTCATTTAAAGGTTTATGATAAAGCTGTAATTTAATTGATTTTATTGGTATCGCAATTTTCTAGATTTGACATAAAACTGATTGAAATTAAATTAAAAATTGTGTGGATGTGCATTTACCTTAAATTTACTATAAATTAAGTTAACTTAAAGTTGTGATTTTAATAATAAGTAAAATAATTAAAATCAAAATACCATAATCTAATAAAACCTATTCATAATTATTGTGATTACTTACACAATTATTTTTAAAAACTAAAAGTAATTCACTTGAAATAAAATAAAATAAGTTCTTGTTCGTTATGAATCTTAATCAATATCGGAATGAAAACCAAAGAATCTAATTCTAATAAAATGTGTAGTTGGGGTTTTTATTTAGAGAATCAATTATTTATTATTGTAGACAAAATTTAACCACATTTTCAATTGTAAAGTTAAACTAGGTTCATTTTGAAAATCAAATTCATTGATAATTTCTTATTTAAAACAAAAAAACATTAAATTTTCAGTCCGCAGCTTTATAATTAAGAAAGTTAAACTATTTTTTGAACAGAAAAATATTACCGAGAGGCGAATTTCCGACGTCTACGCGCAGACAGGCATTTTCACATTTCAACTAAGCTTCACGGCTCAAGTCGTGTCACTCTTGTTAGTCGTTCATTATTGTTTATTGATAAAGCAAACCTTTCCTTTTTTTCTTTACAATGAATCGTTATACGACATTAGAAAAAACTGATATGGTTTTGTGGTATGCTGCAGGAAACAGTGCACAACAAGTCTGTGATTTGTTATCCGTTAAATATCCAGATAGACCTATTCCAAACAAAAATACTGCACTTAGAGTGTATAAATTATTTAAAGATACTGGCTCAGTTTTTAAGATACCTCAGAATGATCCAAACATTCGTGGCCCTATTGTTTCTGATGAAAAAACTTTGTTGGTCTTAGCAGCAATTGAAAACGATTCTGATTTATCCGTTCGTGATATAGCTGAAGAAGTCAATATTTCGTATTCATCAGTTCATCGTATTTTAAAAAAACATGGTTATAAATCTTTTAAGTATGGTACCTGCCAAGAACTAAAGGATCCTGAAGATAAACTTCGTAGAATGTTGTTTTGCGAAAATACGACGGAGAAGGCCAATTCTGAGGAAACTTTTCTGAAGAATATTTTGTTCACTGACGAATCGAAATTTCCACTTAAGAGAAAGCACAATCCTTCAGTTGTGAGATATTGGTCTGAACGTAATGAACATCGTGCTATTGTTGCGTTCAGTCAAAATCGGGCATCATTAAATGTTTGGGCTGGAATAATTGGGAACAAAATTATTGGTCCATTCGACATCGACGTTATTTTAAATGCCCAAAAATATCTTCAATTATTGGGAGATATTGTTATACCTGCAATTCAAGGACTGCCAGATGTAGATTTCAATCAAATTTATTTCCAACAGGATGGTTGTCCAGCTCACAACTCGCTTAATGTGAGACATTTTCTTGAGCAACAATTTCCTCATCGATGCATTGGAACATACACCGAACCACTGTCTTGGCCATCTCGTTCACCAGATCTGAAATGAAATTTATCAAAGAGACCCGTTTACAAATTTACAACAACTTCAAGAACGAATAACCAACGTTTCAAATTCAATTTCTGAAGAAACATTAAACAAAGTTATTGGTTCATTTTACGATAGGTTGGGGTACTGTCTGGCACAAAATGGCGGTGACTTTGAGAAATTTTTATAACTTCATTTATTTGTTTTCTTTAATTTTTTGGGTTTGCACTACTTCACCCAAAAGTTGACAAATGATGAATTGGGATGACATCACTGATTATTCCCTGCTAATTGAGTTAACTTAAAGTAACTCTATTGGCAATATCTGACTTGTCAACTAAAAAACAAAAACGCATTTCTATTGTTTTGTATTTCAAATTGGAATTTAGGCACAATAATCAATTTCTTGATTATTTGAATTTTTGTATCCACATCAATTTAAATAACATTAAAATAAATTCAAATAAATTTATTGGATGGCAGGTTTAAATAATTTTACGATTAAAAGCAAAATTTTTGTCTTAAAAAAAACAGTTTAACTTTCTTAATTATGAAATTGCACACTGAAAATTTAATGTTTTATTGTTTTCAATAAAAAATTATTAATTAATTGGATATTCAAAAAGTAACTAGTTTCACTTTACAATTGAAAATGTGGTTAAATTTTGTCTACAATAATAAATAATCGTTTTGCGAGTCAAAGCGACAATCCGGCTCGGGCGTCTCATACCGCTTAAAACAGAAATGTAAATTTTGTACCTGTTCCATATGCGCTGCGAATAAAAACTGATTTAATTGTTTTGAAAATGTTTTGCATTACTTTACTTACTTTTAACGTCACAATAATTGATTGTATAAATAAAAACTCCAATTACACATTTTATCAGAAATAGATTCTTTGGTTTTAATTCCGATATTGATTAGGATTGTAATTCATAACGAACAAGACCTTATGTTATTTTATTAGATTTTGGTATTTTGATTTTAATTATTTTACTCATTATTAAAATCACAACTTTAAGTTAACTTAATTTAAGGTAAATGCACATCCAAACAATTTTTTATTTAATTTCAATCAGTTTTATGTCAAATTTTGAAAGATGCGATACCAATAAAATCAATTTAATTACAGCTTTATCATAAACCTTTAAATGACAATTATAAAACGAGATTGTAAATTAAAATTTACACGTTTTTAAAATTTAGGATGTTATTATTTGTTAATTAATAAATTTGTTTCCTTAAAATTATTAAAATCTAAGTAATTTTTTTTATCGCGAGTGGCTTTTATTATGTAATTTTGTAGCGCGATTAGAATGGGCGCGCTAGAACGATCGTCGCGGCTGCCTTTAGTAGCCTACGCGGGTCGTCTCATTGCCCCAGAAACAACCTGTATATTTGGTGTGTGTATAGTATCAGGATGGTTATAAAGTATAACAATATTATATTCAACAGTAATTGATGTAGTGGTATGAGGACAAAGATAAGAAACTCAAAGGTTTCTAATTTTTTACTACCAGCTGGAAGTAAAAAAATAGTAAGCTTTGAGGGTTTTTTATTTTTGTTCTCATACCACAACTTAAATTAATTATAACAATATTGTGAATAATTAGCTTTGTATGATGTGAGAAGATTAATCACATAGTTCTGAAAATCTGGTAGGAAGTGATGTAAAAACATTGTGTCACACTTGTGGCAATATTAGAATAGAATATTTACCCAACATGGTGGCCGATCAACATTTGCTGATATAAACATATTGTGTACAAGATTGTAACAATATTTTAATATTGTGATACTATATTACTGCAATATTTTCAGTACTTTAATTTCTGCTTGGGTTTTCTTAAATATTTTAATGAAATTTATAATAATTTAGATTTTTATTCCGAAAGTGGAGTGGAATTAAATGAATATTATTGTCCAAATTTTTTTAAAATAATTCTCGAAAGGTACATGCCTTTCGCTTCCTTGTGGACAGCCATTATGCTCGATAAAACGATTTTAGAGCATTATTCCAGGGTGAGCAATGCTCATGTGGAAAATTTGTTTTCACAGGTAAAACATAATATTTTAGAAGGTAAACGTAACGTTAGACCTACTGAATTTTGCAGAAGTAACGTTGTTTCAATGCACAAAGAGTTTACCATGAATTTGCCAAAAGATGGTCTTGCATACAACAAAAAAGATTTGCAAAAAATTCGACGCTCTAAAAGTAGAACTGGTATTAACACAAAGTATCGTACCGGTTCTCGTGCTACTTCACGTGGTAGCTCGCGTACTAGTTCACGTGGTAGCTCCCGTGCTAGTTCACGTGGTAGCTCCCGTGCTAGTTCACGTGCTAGCTCTCGTGATGGTTCGGCTAGTTCTAGAACTTCGGTAGACAATGCCGTAGAATCTTGGAAAAAAAACCAAGAAACGTTCATACTCATTTCAGTGGGAATTCTTTATCGAAAGTCCGCTGGAAAAAAGGTCCGAGTCCAATTAGAGAAAGCGTTATTGTTGAAGGTATAAATGATATTATCAAAGGACGTGATTTTTCCGAAAATTATAAAATTGAAGATTCTAAAATAAACAAACTGAGTCCAATAAGAAAAAGCGTTATTATTGAAAATATCAATTATATCAAAGAGCGTGATTTTTCTAAAAATTGTATAATTGAAGATTCTGAATCTAAAATAAACACAACCAACGATTGTTAAAGAATCAAATACAGAAGAAAACAAACTTGTGTTTGATAATAATACATTAGATATTCTTAAAAATTGTTTGGCTTCTGAAATCTCTTACTATAGAGATGTTGGATTACCTTACGTAGTTGTATATTACAAAATATTCCAAGCAAATAACAAGAAAATATCAATTGAAAATTTCTTAGAGCTGGAATTTTAACATTCTACGCTATTAAGTGATAAAATGTTTAGTGTCTGCATTAAAATATTGTCACAAATTAATAAAGATTTTTCAATTCAATCCACAAAGGATTTTACTGAAATTGCTAGAATATCTAAAACTAGTAAATTTAAAACTAGACAAAATTTATATTATTGCAGTAAAAAAAGAGGAGTATTATAATATATTGATAACAAATGTTTCCAAAAAGGAAATATCCACAATGGATGATTTATTTACAATCAACCTAGAGGATTTTTTAAACCAAGACCAAATTGGATTAAAAAAATATTAAAACCAAAAATTGACGATTTTGTTTCAAAAAATTGCATAGTTGTTCTTTGGACAATTTATCAATTTTGTAATGGCTTTGATTTTAATGCAATAATCAACTTAAATGATTTCTCCAGAAAAATTCGCACACTACTGTTAAATTCTTTCAGAATATGTTTAAAAAATGTTTAATCTGTGGTGACGAAGACGAGATAGGAAAATCGTTTAAGTGGGTCGAATGTCAAAATTGTAAACGTGATCCTAACATAAGTTTAAGTGAAGACAGAGTTGTCTATTTTTGTATACTTTGTGAAAAAGAATATCAAAATGTAACCGACAAACAAAATAATACCACTGATCTTTTTTATCCAAATGGATTATTTAAAGATATAACTTATTACACACAAGTAATTAAAGATTCCAATAATTGGAATTATGTTCTTGTCTCATTTTCAGAAATTACGAATTTATGTCGTAATTTGTCTTGTGAAGAAGGGGTCAAACTAACCACTTTCGTAATAGACACTTATTTAGAGGTACTGAGTAAAAAACATTACATGCAAAGTGAATTTACTATATTACCTGCTCAGTACTCAAACCGATTGGTTGGAAATGATAATGATAATTCGTATTTGTCAAAACTCATGCAACAACAAGATGAAAACCATCTTTCAATTTATCAAGTATTCCCCAAATTAAGTGCTAATAGCTTTCTTTTGTGGCCAATTAGAAAAGACGATCATTATCGTTTGTTGCTTGTGGACTTTTCGAAACAAAAAGTTTCTTGCATGGATCCTTTTGGAAAAGGTCGGACTTTTCCAAACCTTCTGGATCTTTTAAAATTCTTTATGATAAATTATAACAGAGTACATAACACTGAGTTATTAACCGAAGGTTACGAGTTAACCGAAATAGAAAGAGGCATTCGTCAATCAGACGTGGTAAACTGTGGCATTTTCGTTTGCTATTTTGTTGAATGCTTTCTATTTAAAGAGTCTTTGGGAAAAACTGAGTTTAGTTATAATTTCTCTATCTTGCCGATGTATGATTCTTCTTAGGGTACTGGTCCTTGATATGGTTGGTGAAAGGTCCATAATAATACGTATTGTACAAATCAAAACAAATAACTTAAGTTTAAGTAATAAAAATTACTGATTTTTTATAACCAATGGTTCACTGTCAACTGCTGAACTTGGAATACATTTTCTAAACGCTTAGGAATAAGAGCCCGCCCGCCTTAACAAAAGGCAGGCAACTTATATTACATATGACAATATGCAGTAGTATAATTGGTAACAAATAAATATTGTTATTATCGAGAATAAAATTACTGCGCTATTTTTCCCATAAGCAATTAAATTAATTACATTTTTTAAATAATAAAACCAATAAAAACACACAAGTTTTTTAATTTAATTATGAGTGAATTTGAAGAGCGAATAATACAATCGCTTGAGTCAGTCAAGAGCGAGGTTACGGAAAGCTGCAATTTTAAGGTTCGGCGTAGGTTCTTCCCATACTGCGCGAGATCTACTGTACTAATATTGGTTGGTTACAATTTGCCTTTGTTCGACCTTTTCTATTCAAAAAGGTATTACTCAGGTGCCAGCAGTAATAAATGCTTTTTTATAAGATAAACTTTTATTACCACATATTATGTATAACTATAACTTAAACATTTATAATCTCAATCATTTTCAATTTACAATTAATTTGATTATAAATAAATTCAATTATTATACAGGATGTAATAATAGTCTTAGCGGCGGCGACACTAGGTCTAGTGTGATAAAACTTTTCATGGTCGTACATATAATTCGATACGTCGTTGAGGGGGGAACACAAAATGGCACTGCTGCCATGTGTAGACCGAACGCCATTATACAAAAAAGTTTCAAAATTTTTATTTTTTCTTTAATATCTAGTATCATAGAACTTCAGGGTTCTGATTTCTCCTCGCGACAGGGGGAGGTTGAAGTTATAAAAAAATGCGTTGCTGCCAGTCTCCGTGAGAACGCTTATCAGTGGTAGCAGGAAAATAGAGATCCACAAAGTTTTATAAGAAAATTATAGTTTTCTTAAATTTTAATATACCTATAAAAATACAAAATTATTTTTATCCATAAAAATATTACCAAAAGTGGCTAAAATGCTGAAATACCAAGTATAATTTTAAAACTTTTCAAATTATTATCAACTGCGCGTGCTTGCATATCAAGCCTTTGGTCAGAGGTAGTGCATGATATACTGCGATATACCTCGAGAAAGGCGGGGCTTAGCAGGAGTATATACTCCAAATGTCTAATTCGGAACACTTCAGATGCTCATAATGCGGTATATGCGTAATTCGGAAAGCAGCCTGGGTCTAGTGTGATAAAACTTTTCAAGGTCGTACATACAGGGTTTCCCAAAAGTCCCGAGATGGAG
Organism: Stenus bimaculatus; assembly: GCA_963971135.1. NCBI lineage: Eukaryota > Metazoa > Arthropoda > Insecta > Coleoptera > Staphylinidae > Stenus > Stenus bimaculatus. Next base: position 29,998,067 of record OZ020182.1, on the reverse strand, counting down.
CTATAACTTTTGAACGAGTGAAAAAAAATAAATGCAAATTTGGGTATACCTACAGAGTAATAAAAACTATATACAAGATGGTTCACAACTATCTTGCACTTTAAGGGTGTTCTAGGGGATGGCCACCCCAACATTTGAGTTTCACCTCTTTTAAAGGTAATGAAAAAAGAAACGCATCGGCATAAAACAAAAGCCAAAATTTTAATTCTTTTAAGAGTTATAAGTGGTCGAGAAAAATTGGAAAAGCAAGGTGATTTAAAGTTTTTGCACTTACTATTTAATTTTCATTTTATAACAGATGTTCAAATTGTCGCCCTTCTTCGGTCTCGCAATGACCCAAACGGTTATAAATGGAATTTTGAACCATCAAGAGCATATCCCTAGTGATATTTGTAGTCTCTTCTAGTATGCGATCTTTCAAATCATTTAATGTTTCTGGTTTTGTTGCATATACTCTATTCTTTAGAAGCCCCCAATAGAAAAAATCAAGAGGTGTTAGATCAGGAGATCGCGGCGGCCATTCAATTTAACCTCTTCTGCCAATCCAACGGTTTGGAAATGTTCGGCTTAGAAAGTCTCGGTCTGCGCGAGTATTCCGTGGGGGAGCACCATCTTGTTGAAACCACTTATTGTTAATGCCATAAGGGCATATGGCACGTATACTTGGAACCACTTGATTTTCTAACAGTTCCAGATATTTATTTCCGTCTAAATTTCCATTAATAAAAAATGGACCAATTATATGCAACCCCAAAATTCCAGCCAATACATTAAATTTCTGCGGTCTCTGTGTATGATCTTCTCTCATTATACGTGGATTTTCGTCTGACAAGTAGAAAGTAGACTCATCGGAGAAAACAACACCTAAGAGAAAATTTCTGTTAACATCACATTTTTCACGTATTATTTCACAGAATTGCACCCTTCTATCGAAGTCATCTTCGTTCAATTCATGAACTAGGCGGAACTTATATGGAAATTTTTTATTTTCTTGTAAAATCCTGTGGACAGAGCTTTTACCAATTTCATGTACCTGACTCGCTTTTAATAAGGAACTTGTATGTTCTTCAATAAAATACAGAAGTACCTCTTCGGTTTTTTTCTGGAATTGTTGCCGATTTTGGTCTACCAGTTCTCAGCCGATAATTCACTGAACCCTCTTCTGGAAATCTGCGGACAGTTCTTTCGACTGTTGATTTGGAAATTGGAGGTCGTCGATCAAAATAATCATTAAACAGACTGGCAGCAACGCATTTTTTTAAAACCTCAACCCTCCCCTGTCGCGAGGAGAAATCAGAACCCTGAAGTTCTATAATACTAGATATTAAAGAAAAAATAAAAATTTTGAAACTTTTTTTATAATGGCGTTCGGTCTACATGTGGCAGCAGTGCCATTTTGTGTTCCCCCTTCAACGACGTAACGAATTATATGTACGACCATGAAAAGTTTTATCACACTAGACCTAGTGTCGCCGCCGCTTAGACTATTATTACATCCTGTATAATAATTGAATTTATTTATAATCAAATTAATTGTAAATTGAAAATGATTGAGATTATAAATGTTTAAGTTATAGTTATACATAATATGTGGTAATAAAAGTTAATCTTATAAAAAAGCATTTATTACTCAGGAGTAAGTTTCGCCTCATTTTAAAGGTACGGAAAAAAGAAACGTATCGACATAAACCAAAAGTTGACTACTATTCCTTCAAGAATTATAAGTGAATAAGTATCTACCGAATGTTAAAATAAGATGTTTTAAAATTTATCATTAAAACATTGTAAGATGTTATTTTAAAAATACGATAGCCTGTATTACTAAAGGAAATAAATTTTGAACAATTCCCTTTTAAATAATGCCAACCAATCCCAACACATGTTTTCTCAGGCATCCAAATTAAAAAAATTTCATTTCAATCGCAATTGTAGTGTTGTGTTAAATTTGCGCCTACGTATTAGTTACCTTCTTTAGTTATTTACTTACACTGGACTTATTTTCTAAAATAATTGCTATTTTTAATAAAAAATTACTCTTTTAATGATTCGTGGCTTTGGGGACAGAACAAGATCTTACGATGAAGTGCGGCACGTGTTTAATGATTATTTTGATCGACGACCTCCAATTTCCAAATCAACAGTCGAAAGAACTGTCCGCAGATTTCCAGAAAAGGGTTCAGTGAAATATCGGCTGAGAACTGGTAGACCAAAATCGGCAACAATTCCAGAAAAAAACCGAAGAGGTACTTCTGTATTTTATTGTAGAACATACAAATTCCTTATTAAAAGCGAGTCAGGTACATGAAATTGGTAAAAGCTCTGTCCACAGGATTTTACAAGAAAATAAAAAATTTCCATATAAGTTCCGCTTAGTTCATGAATTGAACGAAGAGGACTTCGATAGAAGGGTGCAATTCTGTGAAATAATACGTGAAAAATGTGATGTTAACAGAAATTTTCTCTTAGGTGTTGTTTTCTCCGATGAGTCTACTTTCTACTTGTTAGACGAAAATCCACGTATACTGAGAGATCATACACAGAGACCGCAGAAATTTAATGTATGGGCTGGAATTTTGGGGTTGAATATAATTGGTCCATTTTTTATTAATGGAAATTTAGACGGAAATAAATATCTGGAACTGTTAGAAAATCAAGTGGTTCCAAGTATACGTGCCGTATGCCCTGATGGCATTAACAATAAGTGGTTTCAACAAGATGGTGCTCCCCCACATAATACTCGCGCAGACCGAGACTTTCTAAGCCGAACTTTTCCAAACCGTTGGATTGGCAGAAGAGGTTAAATTGAATGGCCGCCGCGATCTCCTGATCTAACACCTCTTGAATTTTCTATTGGGGGTTTCTAAAGAATAGAGTATATGCAACAAAACCAGAAACAATAAATGATTTGAAAGATCGCATACTAGAAGAGACTACAAATATCACTAGGGATATGCTCTTGATGGTTCAAAATTCCATTTATAACCGTTTGGGTCATTGCGAGACCGAAGAAGGGCGACAATTTGAACATCTGTTATAAAATGAAAATTAAATAGTAAGTGCAAAAACTTTAAATCACCTTGTTTTTCCAGTTTTTCTCGACCACTTATAACTCTTAAAAGAATTAAAATGTTGGCTCTTGTTTTATGCCGATGCGTTTCTTTTTTCATTACCTTTAAAATGAGGTGAAACTCAAATGTTGGGGTGGCCATCCCCTAGAACACCCTTAAAGTGCAAGATAGTTGTGAACCATCTTGTAATATAGTTTTTATTACTCTGTAAGTATACCCAAATTTTCATTTATTTTTTTTCACTCGTTCAAAAGTTATAGCTCCATCTCGGGACTTTTGGGAAACCCTGTATGTACGACCTTGAAAAGTTTTATCACACTAGACCCAGGCTGCTTTCCGAATTACGCATATACCGCATTATGAGCATCTGAAGTGTTCCGAATTAGACATTTGGAGTATATACTCCTGCTAAGCCCCGCCTTTCTCGAGGTATATCGCAGTATATCATGCACTACCTCTGACCAAAGGCTTGATATGTAAGCATGCGCAGTTGATAATAAATTGAAAAGTTTTAAAATTATACTTGGTATTTCAGCATTTTAGCCCCTTTAGGTAATATTTTTATGGATAAAAATGATTTTGGATTTTTATAGGTATATTAAAATTTAAGAAAACTATAATTTTCTTATAAAACCCTCCCCTGTCGCGAGGAGAAATCAGAACCCTGAAGTTCTATGATACTAGATATTAAAGAAAAAATAAAAATTTTGAAACTTTTTTTTATAGTGGCGTTCGGTCTACACGTGGCAGCAGTGCCATTTTGTGTTCCCCCCTCAACGACGTAACGAATTATATGTACGACCATGAAAAGTTTTATCACACTAGACCTAGTGTCCTGTATAATAATTGGATTTATTTATAATCAAATTAATTCTAAATTGAAAATGATCGAGATTATAAATGTTTAAGTTATAGTTATACATAATATGTGGTAATAAAAGTTAATCTTATAAAAAAGCATTTATTACTGCTGGCACCTGAGTAATACCTTTTTGAATAGAAAAGGTCGAACCAAGGCAAATTGTACCCAACCAATAGTAGTACAGTAGATCTCGCGCAATATGGGAAGAACCTACGCAGAACCTTAAAATTGCAGCTTTCCGTAACGTCGCTCTTGACTGACTCAAGCGATTGTATTATTCGTTCTACAAATTCACTCATAATTAAATTAAAAAACTTGTGTATTTTTATTGGTTTTATTATTTAAAAAATGTAATTAATTTAATTGCTTATGGGAAAAATAGCGCAGTAATTTTATTCTTGATAATAACAATATTTATTTGTTACCAATTATACTACTGCATATTGTCATATATAATATAAGTTGCCTGCCTATTGTTAAGGCGGGCGGGCTCTTATTCCTAAGCGTTTAGAAAATGTATTCCAAGTTCAGCAGTTGACAGTGAACCATTGGTTATAAAAAATCAGTAATTTTTATTACTTAAACTTAAGTTATTTGTTTTGATTTGTACAATACGTATTATTATGGACCTTTCACCAACCATATCAAGGACCAGTACCCTAAGAAGAATCATATATCGGCAAGCTAGAGAAATTATATACAATGTGTATAAGTTTATGTTAAAAGAGTCAAAAGAAGGTGTTGAACATTTAACACACGTAAGGGAGAGAGTTGCTCTAGCAACAGGAGTTTCCAAAGGTACCATAAGGAGAATAGTACTAGAAGGAACAAATCAAACATCCTTTTCAAGTCCTAAGAAACCAAAAAAAAAACAAAAATTGGATGTTGAGGCAAAATACATTGTGCGAAATATTATATACACATTTCCTAATGTTCATAAGGTTCTACCTACTATGAAAGCAGTATATGTAGAAGTAATGCGTAACCAAAATATTTCTTACGACGGATGCCTGGCGACATTTAGAAAGACAGTAAAAGAACTTAATTTTAAATAGTGCAAAGGAAGCGATAATAGAAAAGTAAGTATTTTTTTTCGTTTTAAATGTCAATTTTTTCAGGTAAATTTTTTGTAGTTACCAATTCCTACGTCGGATAACTGAATTTAGAAGGAGGGACGACCCATTATTTATACTGATGAAACATATTAATAGCGGACATACTACACCAAATAAATGGGATGACGATACACACCAATGTTTGACGAGTCCCATTGGTAGGGACGAAGACTCATCATTGTCCATGCTGGTGGTGAAAATGGGTTTGTAGAGAATGCGCTTTTAATATTTAAGTCTGGACAGAAAAGTGGAGATTATAAATGTGACATGAACTATGTCAATTACAAAAAATGGTTAACAGAAAAAGTCATTCAAAATCTGCCACCAAATTGAGTAATCGTGGAAGACAATGCTTCGTATCATAATTTGGAATCTGAAAGGCAGCCATCAATGTCCTGGAGAAAGGATGAAATGAGAAAATGGTTGGCCGATAGCGGAATTCCATACGATTTAAATGATTAAGTTATCTCTTTATGAGAAAATTAAATTGAAAAAGGAGCTTACAAAAAATATGCTATTGATGAATTGTTTTCCCAGCATGGACATGCGGTTTTACGACTGCCACCATATCATCAAGAATTTATTTGAACTGGCCTCAAGTTGTAGGTTTAGTTTTGCTATCTGTGCCATATGGTAAGAGATGTGAAAGTTAACTACTTCACATTTTACAATATTTTCATCAGGTAGATTTGTGACTCAATTTGGGTTTGGCTAGTTCTTCCTCGTGTGTTGGATTCTGGTTGATTCACAAAGAATATTTTTCATCTGAAATGAATCCCAAATGTATGTGATTATCTTAGTATTGGTGTCATTTACAATTTCAACTATATTGATATCACCACATAAAATCGGCGCGTCTACTTTTTTTTCGAGTGTCTGTAAAACATGAGGTAACTTATTTGTGAATTCTTTGATGTTTGACGCGGGCGGGCGATATAAAGCTATTATGCCAACTTTGTTTTTGTTATTAGTTTTCATTGTAATTCCAGTACATTCTAATACCATTTCTTTGCCGAGTTTTGAGATTTCTCGATCTTCTTTACAATTTATTGAGTTATGAGCGAGGATCATAACACCGCCATTTCTATGATGTATTCTTATAAATGATGCTACTAATTTGTAATTATTTAGTGATATTAGATTTATGTTGTCCGCATGTGCCCAAGTCTCGTAAAGGCATATTATTTCGGGATTAATATCTTTGATGGCCACTGATAGACTATCGAATTTCTGGAATACACTTTGGATGTTTAAATGAACTATAGTTGTCGTTTGCAGATTTTCTGGGGACTGGGTATTTGAGTTATAATTTACGTTACTACTGCTGGGCCTAAAAAAGAATTTTCATTATATCTCTTATTAGGATTTTGATTACTAAAGCGATATCATGATGAATATTTCATGTTTTGAAATGACTTATATGAGTGGAAAAGTAAGGTGCTACTTGCCACTGGCATGCTTCATATTAACTATAAGTCAATATATATTTTTAGGCAACTACTCTTTTAGCAGAAATTCAAAATCGGGGAGGAAGAAGAAATAATGGCCGTAGAAGTAGACGAGGAGGTATAAATAATCAACAGCACCCTTATCAAAATGAACAGGGCAACGGTCGACGAAATAGGAGGAATCGTAGGAGAAACAACCAGGTGCAGGTACCTGCACAACATGCAATTCTGCCCCAGGTTGATGAAATTATTCCAGTGCAAGTACCTGTACCAGTTGAAAACCCAGCATGAGAACCGGCAAATTTGGTACAGGCACAGGTGCCTGCACAACCAGAAGCTAGAAATATAGATCTAGCTCAGGCACCTGCACTAATTGTGCAAGTAGATACAGATACACCAGTCCTCCAACCTTCAAGTGAAATTGAAGATAAAGAAATGGAAATTTCGTAAGTTTAGAATTTGTTAAAAATAGTTGTTTGGTTAGTTTCTTATATTTATTCTTAGAATTTAATAATGATAATTAATGTGTCGATTCTGTGCAAACCAGCAAGCCTTTACGAAACATATCTATGAGGTAAGTATGGAAACCATTACATTACATAATCACATCTTTAAGGTGATAGTCGGCAAATTTGAGTGCTTGAATTTAAAATTCGCTTGATATTTGCAATTTTGGTCATAATTTTTTTTCAGTGGCTTTTTTCTTTTTTTACTATACTAAAAGATCATATTTTGTAATTTTTATCTTTGTAAGATAATCTCAACAATTTTAAGAACGCGGCAAAGAAACTACTTTGTAAAAGTTGAGCGAATTAAACACAAAGAAAAAACAAAAAGTAATAACACATTTTATCTGGTGCTACTTAGTAAAAAAGGATTAAAACAAAAACGTGATTCTCTCTTTTGCTTTACATACTTTTATTATTTTTTTATAGGGTTTTTAAAAAAATGTAAAATTTTATTACAACAAAAATACAGGGTGCTGGAAAATTCGCGGACCAACGCAATGGTGCGATGTTGAGGAACTCTTAGAGAATAAGGGAAAAATAATTAAAAAATTCTTTGTTGCTTTACCTCGAAGATATATGTGTTTTTAAAATCTTAAATTTGGCAACTCTGTGTTAATTTTCGTTATTTAAATTAAAATGCCAAGATCAGGTGTAATTCGTTTCTATTTAATTTTTCCAGCATGCATAAATAACTAAAAACACTTAAAAAAACTTACTTTAAATAATACACAAACCTGCAAACTTAAAGGATTACTAACAAAAAGTTCGAACTAATAAAAAGAGAAACTACGCAATTCAAAAAATTTAAAGTATTGCTAAAGCGAACACAATAAACAAACAAAAAACAGATAACGACAATAATAAATTAAACTAAAGGAACTGCTCAAAATTACGTCCTTCTGCATCTAAACAAATCTCAGCTCTTCTTACAATATTATTATGGACTCGATCTAGCATGGCAGCATTAACAAATTGTGCAGCCTGGTAAATACGGTTAGTAAGTTCCTCCACATTGTCGACTTTTTTACAAATGACCAGAAAAAAAAAATCGAGAGGGATCAAATCAGGACTTCTTGGAGGCCAAGCAATGGGACCTCCACGACCAATCCATCTGCCTGAAAATTTTGATTTAACCAGCCCCTCACCTGTAGCGCGTAATGCTCTGGGGCACCATCTAATTGTAACTAGGAGTTACGTACTACTGCTAGTGGGATATCATCCACGAAATTATCTAATTGGTTTTCTAAAAATTGAAGGAAATTTTCTCCTCCCAATCGATCTGGTATAATGAAAGGTCCAATTAATCGATTCCCTAATATTCCGGCCCAAACATTTACACTAAAACGATGTTGATGTCCTCTTTCATGTTTAAGGTTTGGATTGTTTGCAGCGAAATAGTGATTATTATGTTGGTTAAACATTCCATACCTACTGAAATTTGCCTCGTCAGTCCAAATCACCCTTGACGTAAAATTTCGATCCTCCTCAACTTTTCTAAGTAACCAATTACAATAAATTAGTCGGTGATTGTAATCTTGAGGTAACAATTCGTATACCTTGCAGTAATGATATGGATGGTATTGTTCTTGATTCAAAACGTCCCAAACTAATTTTCTTTCAGCACCTAATTCGTCTGCAATTCCTCTGGTACTTCGTGTAGGGTCTTCTTGGACGCCCTAAAGAATATTGTCTTCCATTTCTGGATTTCTCACATTTCTTCTTCGGCCACGATCTGTTCCTATTAATAGGAAGCTACCGGTTTCTCTTACTCTTTGTTCCAATCTTCTAAATACATTTTTATTCGGATGTCTTCTCCCAACATATCTCTCTTCACATAGCCTGGAAGCTGCTGTAGCATTATTTCTACATTCGCCCAATATTAAAAACATATCAGCATATTCATTGTTACTATACATTTTACTACTTTTTTGACAAATTCGTTTGACCAGTCAGATCAGTTTGACACTGACAATTGTATCTATTTGTAATTTGTAATTAAGCTACAACGTTGATATGTTTATTTATGTGCAAATTCAAATATTTAAAATGTAAAATAGCACGTTTAACAGTACCATTCTTAAGTAAGATGGGCAAGGCTAAATAAATATCTTTGCATTTGTACATAATTTACGTGTCATACCAAAGCATAAATATGGAAATATTACAAATTAAAAGAGTAAAAAATTGAAAGTTTAACTTTCCATAACTTCGAAATAAAGCAACAAAGAATTTTTTAATTATTTTTCCCTTGTTCTCTAAGAGTTCCTCAACATCGCACCATTGCGTTGGTCCGCGAATTTTCCAGCACCCTGTATATGTAACAAAAAAGGAAAAAAAATTATGACTAACCTAAGGACATTTCCTTACGGGTCTTAAGAAATTGTATCAAATCGACCTATGATTAAATACATTAGGCGGCATGTTATAATCATAAAATTTTGATTAGTGCTTATATTAATATGTATTATTCTTTTGTTTCAGATTCTTTCAAATATTTTTATTATAGAATTAAAACTTTTTTTTTATAAAATTAAATATGTTTAAATTTATATTTTTATTATTTATTACCCAACCTTTACACTTTTATTTAAATAGTAAGCAATTATCTTATAAAGTAATATTGATATATTCTAAACTCAATGATATTTAATTTACTTGAAAATATATTTATTCATTGCTTTTTTACGTTATGATACTATTTATTAAAATCATAGAACTTAAAATTAATAGAAATTTAGTTTTAAGAAATATACATATGAATTATATACAGGATATTCTCAAATTAACGTACGAACTCCAGTGCTTTTCAAAAATCCATTCGACTTATTATTATAACATTATTAATACGGATAAACCAAAGTGCTCTAATTAAAAATATATATTATTTTATTTATTTTTTATAATATAATTTTATTTATTAAAAATGCCTTCTTAGAATAAATGTTTACCTTCACTGGCAAACTTAGGTTTTTCCTACAAATAAATCGGAAATTAATAATTATATACTAACAAAAAAGTTTACAAAAAAAGTATTATTTAAAATTTGAAATTTAAAAGAACTCCATCAGGTAATTAAACTTATAAAATTAAATATTATTGGAATTCATAAAAATAGTTTGATTACGTATATTAACAATTAATCTCCATACAAAAAGTACTTGCTAAAATTGCACTTCTTTTCCTAATACTTATTTATTTTAACTTTAACAATAACAATTATCCTAAAAATTTATAAAAAAAGTATTATTAGAAATAAATCAATTTTAATTTATTAGAAGCTATTTAAAATTTTATTAAGTTGGCTGATTGTTTAAAGATTTGAACATGTTTACGATAAATGACGCCAGGCAACTGCCATTATATTCCGTTTGATGCGCAAAAAAACTTCTTTTCGGCAACTATTTGTTTTCAAGGTATTTATATTAATTAGTGAGAATAATTTTCAAATTTAATTTGAAATAACGTCAACTAGTCAGATGAACTAATCTCGTAAGGATGGGCGAGTAGATCGGAACGTTGTAGAGTGTTGAAATTTTGTAGGTAGATAGACGACAAAAATACAAGATAAAAGTGGTCGAAAGGTTTTTTCATAGCTACCCCTAAAAAACGTTGTTCTTCCCAAAGATCACTATAAGATTTTAGTATGTCGTGTAGAATCAAAAACTAAACGTTCTGAACTTATTTGTCCACATCGATCTCTTGAAACGACCGAGTAATCGCAAAAAAATCTTTTTAAACGTCAAACGGACCCCGAGTTTGTTATTCCCATCACAACGTATATTTCTTCTTCACCAATCTTCTACACTCCGGTCTCATTTTAAAGCGGTTTTTTACCCAAGTGGACGGAATTTAAAAGTTTTCCGACCTCCGCAACACTTTTAAAAACGTTCCTTTTTTTCGCAAATCCATTTTTAATGTGTTAAATTATTATAAATTTTAAAAATTAACGTACGTTGAAAGGGCGTGGTAGGTTTGACATTAAATCATTTATACACTCAAAACAAACTTTACGCGACATGATGCTGGTTACTGAATGATTTAAAACACATCATGTTGATGCTAGATTTTAGATGATGGTGGCGGGGTTAAATTTCGTCTGTAAAAAATAAAAGATAATTTGGACGAATTGCAATTAGATTATGAGAACTAAAACTGCATAATACGGTTCAGCAACCTGCTCCGTAAGATGCACACCTACGCGAGTCTAAGGAATCGTAATATTTATTTAAAGAGTTATTATAATATGAAATAACTCCTTAGGAAGATATTCGGTAAAATGTTTGAAAAGCGTACTTTTCACTAGTAAAAAATGATTTTTGGGCAGTTGTAATCAAAAATTTGACAAAAACGATACCTAGTGCCATTCAAATTGAATTTAGTTTTCATATAGAATTTTTGTTTTTCATGTATAGTCTATGATAGGGGCGTACATTTGCTACAATGCAAAACCATTATTATTTGCCGATGATACCACAATCATCTGTAGTGATACTGACTTTAACGCAAGTAAGCTTAAATGATCCAATGAATCGCTCGCTGCTAGCGAATGGTTTCAAAGTAACAAACTTAAAATCAACAAAGATAAGACTGTAAACATTACATTTACTTTAAGACCATATCCGATACCTGAAAGTCATTGTACGTCAACAAAATTACTAGGACTAGTTCTAGATAGTAAGTTAACCTGGAATTCGCACGGAGAATATTTGCTACATAAATTAAACTCTTCCACCTTCCTAATTAGAGGTCTCTCGCAAAAAATATCCCTTCCTTGTTTAATAACAAGCTTCTATGCCCTATTTGAAAGCCATCTCAGATACGGTGTTCTTGTATGGGGTCATTCCTCAAGCAGGCATAGAGTTTTTGCACTACAAAGACGTGTTGTTAGGATTATTGGGGGTATTGGTTATAGGCACGATTGCAAGAACGTTTTTATTTTCAACAAAATTCTAACATTCCCGTGCATCTTCATTTTGTATTGTCTCACATACATAAAAAATAACCTCGGCGAATTTCAACATCATTATGATTATCATGAGCATAACACACGATCCAAAAATAATGTATATCCCCCTGCAGCGCGACTTAAAAAAGCACAAATCGGAACGTCATACTATTGCACAAAGTTCTACAACGCGTTACCACCAAGCTTGAGAAACCTCAATGCAGCCGTTTTTGAAGGAACAGTGAAAACACTTCTACTGAGAAATGCGTATTTTTCCTGGGAGGAATTTTTACTAAATGTGCATAATGACTGTAATAAGTTATCTTTAAAAGAAATGTAAATGAGTACTATCAATTATTATTTATTTACTTTTTTATTATATCTTATATTATTTTATTTCAACATATTTGGTTAACTATTTATGGTACACTTGTAAATCTTACGTCGACCCTCAGCTTAAAACCCTCAGAAAAATTATGTTCTTTCCAATGGTATAAAATTTCGAGGGCGGACTCGCCCCATAACTCCCCCAGGAACCCATCACCCAAAATAAATGCAGAAATAAATTGAAAATTTACTATTCGCTCTGCTGCTGTCAGAGCCTTCACGAATTTTTTTTATTTTTCTTGACTTGAAATTATGAGATTCTATTATCAATATACTGTTTTTGAAAGATTACTATAAATAATTTGTAGGGAAAAGTCCGTGGGTACGCTCACAGCTCACTCGTTCGCTGCAGGTGTAGAGCCGATTAGCATCAGCGAACAATGCCTGTTTCCGAAAACACACGTGTTCATATTTACTTGCTAATCTGTGTTTTCAGTACAAAATATTTTATAATTATATAAGTAATTCTTTTTAAATAAGATTATTATGCGATAAAGATGAATATTTTATGTAGGTAAATAACTATATTATTGGTCATTGTGCTTGTCCGGCCCAATTAAGTGAGCTATTAACAAAAAACACCATCTTGCGAAAAAAGTAACACCTCGCGCCATCTAAGGGGAATTAGATTTATTAATTTAGTTGAGAGATTTCTGAATACAAGCCGGTAGTTCGACCACTCGGCGCTAGAGGTTTCGTTATTCTGAGATGTTTGACTTTGCCTTATATGGTCATAATTCTGTATTCGTAATTCTATTGGTTCGATTTATTCCCACGCTAAAAAATATCGGTTTGAGTTTCATTGTCCACCAACTCCTTCAAAGAGGAAGACGTAAGACAATTTAATGGACAATTTAATGGACAATTTAATGGAGTAAGTTTCTATTTATAATTAACCTAATTATCTTTACAGATGAATAAGATGGTGTTTATTAACAAGTTTTTATTTTTGTTTAGTTATACAAGTGAGTCGTCGACTCCACCAGGAACAATGCGCTGGCCACCTGCTCATCCTGCGGCCAGCAGGTCTTGCCCGCCAGTTTTCTGGCCGCAGGAGGGTCAGGTGTGGGTGCCGCCTCAACAAGTCATTGCGCCGCCTCAACAAGTCTTTGCGCCGCCTCAACAAGTCTTTGCGCCGCTGCCCCAACAACACCCGCCGCCGACTTGGGGATCGTTGCCGCAAAGACACCCGCCGCTGGTCTGGGGGCCGCCCTGGGGGCAAGAGCAGCCGCCACCGCCGAGCTGGGGGCAAGAACATCCGCCACCGCCGACCTGGGGGCCGTCAGGTCCACCGCCGGTCCTTGCGCCGCTGGAGCCAGCAGCTGCCACCGCCGGCTCTTCTAGCAGTAATTTCGCCGGCCCTTCCGCCGCGATGGCTTTCAAAGAGCAAGACGTTCAATTCAATGGACAATTTAATGGAGTAAGTTTCTATTTATAATTAACCAAATTGTCTTTACAGATTAATAAGATGTTTATTAACAAGTTTTTATTTTTGTTTAGTTATATAAGTGAGTCGTCGCCTCCACCAGCAACATTCCAGCCCCAAAGGCCCTGGTCACCTGCTCATCCAGCGGCCAGCAGGTCCTGCCCGCCAGTTTTCTGGCCGCAGGAGGGTCAGGTGTGGATGCCGCCTCCACAAGTCTATACGCCGCCGGTCTGGGGGCCGCTGCCGCAACAACACCTGCCGCCAGTTTGGGGACCGCTGCCGCAACAACACCCGCCGCCGGTCTGGGGGCCGCCGACCTGGGGGCAAGAGCAGCCGCCACCGCCGACCTGGGGGCCGCCAGGTCCACCGCCGGCTCTTCTAGCGGTAATTTCGCCGGCGGTGGCAGCGGCGAAGAAGGCTGCCAATAAAAGGCGCAAGGCCGATAAGCGGTGGAAATTGGACTTGGTGAGTCCGCTCTTTGGTTATTTGTTCTGTCTCTTTCTAATCCGTCAACAGCACGTTTTGTAAACAATTCGTTTTAAGGTTACTTATTTAAAAGTGAAGTTGTTTACATTTTCGCACTTCACATGATGGAATCTTTAAATGCACTTGGGTTTGAAATAAATGGAAAAGTCATCCATTTCATGGGAGATGAATCCACCTTAAAGTTGCTACTCAGTGATGACGAATATGCAATAGACCATATTACAAGAGCAGCACTAAGCGGAAGTTTATCCCAATATGGCATAACTGCATCAAACGCAGGACAAATGAAAATTTCAAGACTTGAAGTTCAAGAGCATGTTGACTTCCCTGCATTACCAAATCAACATACATACATATTTGATAAGGATAATTCAGAAAATGGATGCATCAGTAATGACCCATGATTTTACCTTTGAAGCACAGCGCCCAGGAAGTTCCAAATCACAGCCAGAAGTTAGAAGTTCATTATCAGATATTAAAAACACAAGTTTCACAGGTAATAAATATTACATTCTATATTCATAAAATTGATAGACATTTTCAAGAAAAGGTGAAAAATCAAAAATATTCTATTTAACAAAGTTGTGTTTGGTCTGGAAAAAAAAATTCTTCGGAGAATGTTGAAGCAACAAACTTGCTTCTTGATCTGAGAGGTTCAGAAAAATATTCCAAGTTATTTGCTGATAACAAAAATACTAAACAAAAATTATGGAGTAAAATAGGGGAAGAAAGTGAAAGACAGGGTTTTCTTTTGGGAGGAAATGTTGGGGAAAAGTGTCGCCAAAAGTTTGCAAATATAAATAGGAAATATTTGGAAAATTTACAAAATTCACGCAAAACTGGTGCTGCTCCTATAGACAAACCACCGTATTTTGATAAGCTCCATGAAATTTTGCATTAAAAACACAAAATTGCCCCTCCACTTATAATAGACTCCTTAGAAGAGAATTTAGAGATAAGGCCGGATCGTGAGGAAGAAGCAAGAGAAGAAGTTTAAAGGGAAGGAGTTCCTAATGAAAATCTCCCGTCCGAAACAGAAATCAATAGATTTACTCAAAATTTAAAAAATAAGAAACCAAAAACTGCAACTTATAAATTATTGGAACAGATGTATGAAAATCAGGAAAGGCATAATGAAATGCAACTAACTATTTTACAAAGTTTTTTGGATGAAACTAAAAAAGAAAATAGAATTCAAAATAAATTGAAATCAGAAATGATTAAAACAATAAATAAATTATTAAGTCCTGTTCCATCAAGGAAAAAAAAGACAACCTCCCAAATGAGTTGTATACCAAAAAAAGGTTCAGTATGTGATATGTGACTGATAGATCAAATTTTATTTATTATTTTCTATGCAATGTTTAAATTTTTTATTTTATTGCCTATTTTATTAGTTTTTTATGTAAATATTTAATAAAAAAATTCATATCATAATTCCACTTTTTGATGGAGTTTTGTTATTTACTTTCAAGTATATTTCTAGAAAAAATTATGTTCCTTTTTTAGATGACAGTTCAAATTTTATTTATTATTTTCTATGCAATGTTTAATTTTTTTTATTTTGTTGCCTATTTTTTAGTTTAATGTAAATATTTAATAAGAGTATTTATATTTTAATTCCACTTTTTGATGACAGTTCAAATTTTATTTATTATTATTTTCTAATAGGTTTGTTTTTATGTTTTAACAAATTTTCTTTTTTTATTTTGTAAATTTTATTACAATAAATAAAATATAAAATATTTAAGTGTTTCCATTTTAATCATAGGAATCTTTACACCTTACATCCCTCTAAAAGATGTTTTGAGCAATTAAAAAAACATTACTTTTATTAAGGAAAAATATTTATTGCAAATACAATTTTTTGCATATGTTATTTCTTTTTGATACACCTTTCTGATTGTCTCTTTCGTTACAATTTAAAGTTGATGTTTTGTTTACTTCTTCGATGGCGGTTTCCATCTCACTTTCATTTATATACGCATCATTATTTGCACCACAAAAATTGTGAAGCATACAACAAGCAGTAGCTATGTATAGTCGACGTTAAAATTGCTAGTCTATTATCGGATTATAATAAATTATAATAAAATACAACTCAACTGCGCAGAGCCCGCCCTTCAGCCAATACTAACTCTGCTCTGTTAACAATTGAGCGAGCGATGCGCTTCACGCTTTAATAAATTAATAAAGATACGCTACGTTTTGCGCCAGCAGCAGTGTAAAATTGTAAAATTATTAATAATGCCACGAGCATTAATTAAACGGGAAAGAGAAATGGTGGTGAACCTTTATCACTATTTTCTAAGGGAAAGAGACAATGGAGGACCTTTCGAATCAATTCTGGGAATTCAAAAAAGAACAGCAAATGCATTAAATTTATCTTTGAGGACAGTGAATAGGATATGTAAAATGTTCAGCGCTGGGCAAAGTTTAAGTCCCAAAAAGAGGAAGAACTATTTTAAAAGAAAAACAAATAATTTATGTGACATTATTAAAGAGCAGATTAGGAAAATAATCTACGAAATGTACAGCAATAATGATTTCATTACGGCTAAAAAATTGCTGTTAAAAATTAAGGAGAAGAAAATCGCTGATATTGGTTTATCTAGTTTATATAAAGTTTTGCGTATTATGGGGTTCCGATTTAAAAAATTTGATGCAAATAGGGTATTCTTGTGCGAGCAAAGCCACATTGTTCAACATCGAAACAAATTTTTAAAACGTTTCATGCAGAATACAAATTCCGAATTTCCTCTGCAGCTGGTATTTCTCGATGAAACGTGGATTTTTTCTAGTGGATCTGGTACCATAAAAAAACAGTGGACCGACAAAACTCCAGGTTGTTCTAACCAACGAGGCAAGGCTTCAAAAGGCAAACGTTTTATAATTTTGCATGCAGGAACAAAATTTGGTTTTGTTGAAGGTGCAAATTTAGTTTTTGCGTCTAAAAGTAATTCTGCTGACTACCACGATTCGATGAATGCAGAAGTATTCGAAGAATGGTTTGAGGAGAAATTATTAAAAGTTTTAGAGGAACCTTCCTTAATAATCCTAGACAATGCATCTTATCATTCTCGATTGCTTAATAAAAGTCCAACGGGTGCCTGGAGAAAAAAAGAAATTCAAGATTGGCTAGAAACAAAAGGTATTGCGTTTGAAAAAACATTCACTAAAGCTGAATTAATGCATCTAGTGGTGAGCAATAAAGGTCCGAAAGAATTTGCAATAGACAGCCTAGCGAATAGTTATGGTCATGAAATTTTACGCTTGCCGCCTTATCATTGTCATTACAATGCTATTGAATTAATATGGGGTATCACAAAAAACTATTATGACAAACACATAATTTCTTCGAAAGGGACTGATTCAGAAGTTTTGACTGTGTGGGAAAATAGTTTGCAAAGCATAACTGCTCAAATTTGGGAAAACACAATCAGGCACACCCAAGAAGTAATAGAGTCATCTTATAACGATCAAATAATGATTGATGACGTGAGACCTTTAATAATCACAACTGGTGATGATAGTGATAGTAGTTCTAGCGATGATAATATGGATGATGAGGAGTCAAGTGATGATGATGAGATGGACGATTTGCAATAATAATAATTTGCAATATTATTTGTTTTGTTTAAAATAGAAAAGAGGCACATTTATAATTTTCATTGATTTATGAAATAATTTGTTAATAAATAAATTTTATTTTTATATTCTTGTACATTGTTTAATTATTTGCAATATTATTTTTAATTTGGCTTTCTCGAGAGCTTAACAAGCACGTCTCTTTGTTGCTCGCCATGATAAAACTGCGTGCGTAAGAGCGGAATGGGCGGAGAAAGTATGCGCGGCTCCGCCAGCTAAGATAATCCTTTGATAGACTAGCAATTGTAACGTCGACTATACACAACTTTTTCTATAGAGTACACATTTACAAATTTTAAAATTCTCCAGCGACCCTTTAACAATCCAAATGCATTCTCAATTGCCACTCTTGTTGAGCTCAATACCGTATTGTGATATTTTTCTTTTTGCGAAAGGCGACCAGTATCACTAAAACAATAAATACATAAAACTAAATATACCTATACAAGTATGAAATTTTTATACCGATATGGTGTCATTAACCATTCTAAACAAGGATAGGCTGAGTCACTCACTAAATGGTAGTTTTTGGAGAAGAAGAATTCCTTTCCCTTTGAATAGATTTTATTGTATAACGAAGATTCTTTCAAGACCTAAAAAAAACTTTTAAAAAAGTTTTAATGTAGGTTTTAATAATTTACCCTGGCATCATGAACAGATTCTGGGAATCCAATGCAAACATTAGTGAAGATTTTGTTACTTGTGCAAATCCCTTGAATAACTACCGAATGTGAAAGTTTTCTGTTCTGATAGCTGTCTTGCTGATCCTCTGGTACAGTACAATTGATGTGGGTACCATCAATTGCTCCAATAACATCTAAATTCAAAGATTGTTAATGAAATGTATTTTATTATATTCTCAAATAACTACACATCTCGCTACACATGGATTATTTTATTATTAATTTTGAAAAGTTAGAAATTATTTGTTTTTTACCTGGGTATCCCTTTGAAGCGAACTCTTGACATATACCTTTACATTCTTCGCTATTTGGCCAATTAATGTATTTTTCGGAAAGCAATGCTAATAATTTAACATAATAATACGATAGATTATGCATTGTGGAAACAGCTATATTAAACCTATCTGCAGTGGAGATCAATGTATCACCTTTAGCAAGATACCATATTGTTGCTAAAAGACCTTTTTCAAAGCCTACTTTCTTTTTACCTCCATAATGGACCACTCCCTGTACATGTTTGGCATTTATTTGCTCTTTTTAAAAGTAAATGAAATGTGTCCTTAGTCATTCGAAAATGTAAATAAAAATCGAAGTCTAGATAACGGCCTATCCACTTTTCATAAAAATCAGGCATACGAGTATGCTCTTCTTTAATCATAGTTTTTAATGTAATTAAGTTGATATTAGCACTTTTATTCGCATTTATAAAAAATATTTTTGCATCTCGTGTATGTTCAAAAGCATCCATTAATAAAAGGGCTGCAACTGCTTTTCTCTTCATCATTTTATTATTTATAAAATATAGTTTCTTTGCACTTTTTACACACTACACGAACTATTAACAAATATACATATAAACAACGTACATAACCATTAAAATTAATAGAGGTTAGTTTTGACTTTGACAGTTCTCAGTGGTTAACCAAAAGATTAATCGGACAATTCGAATGGGTCGAAAAGAACCGAAGGTATGAAGTCATCGTTTACGAACCGCTTGGTTGACCATTAACCAACCAAAAAAGCCATTTGAAATCGCTTAAGATGTAAGTATTTTTTTTGAAACGTTATACCTACTTGTTTATTAAGGTTAGGGAATTTTGATTAGTTTATGAAGTGTTTTGATCGAAAAATTTTGAGGTACAAAAATTTTATTATTTGCTGTGTTTATAGATACTATGTGTGTATCAAATCACATAATTTTCAAAAAAAAAATCTGAAAAATAAAAAATATATTCATACATTTAAATAAACAATTTTTATATTATTTTCAGCAATTAACAACAATGATACAGAAAGTGATGGATGGCGGTGGCGGAAGCGCAAAATGGAAGGGGAAGGGCAAAGGAACGGGGAAAGGGAAAGGAAAACAAAAAGAAAACAATGTATAGGTACATACCTATATACAGGGTGTTCCGTAAGTAATGCATAATAATTACCTTAAATCTTTTTTATTTACCCTGGTTTAATGGTTAATTTCCGAATATGGGTTTATTAACAAAAGTTGCTTGTTTTGTCTGAACAACCCCTTTCATCAAAGCCGGCGCAAGTGCATGGGCAGTGTGGTCAACTGCCCATGGCTTTGCGCTTCATGTGGCCTCGCGCCTCACTATGCAATATGATAAATATTATCTATTTTTTTCTGCACAAAAATTTGTCGAGTCACCTTACATCAAAAGAAAATCAACAACATCATTTTAAGAGCCAATTTGGTATAGTGCGCCTTCACCTAAACAAAACCCTGGACCCTGATGGGCCCGAATAAGTTTATTTCGTTTCGTTACAAGGTTATGACTCACGCTATTCAGAGCACTAGTCGCGTGCCATTTTACACCGATGCTGAGATCTTACCCCTTCCATATCGTGACTCTGCAGTGTACAAATACAGTATTACAGTGTGAGTGGTGTGAGTTCAGTCCAGTGTTGCCAGATGCAGGGAAATTTCCCTTTTTGCAGGGATTTTTTTAGTCTAAAGGAAAAATGGGAATATTTCATAAAAATACACGATTTGCAGGGAAATTCGAGCGTTTTTGTATTTTAATCTACCGATTAAGTCTTTATTTTAAAAGATTAATTTTAGTGTGTCAGGAAAGTGGGGTTGACGTTATTAATTATTTATCTACTCTTTAGCTCTCTATGTTCTACGTCTTTACTCTATGACTATGACTCTCTGGTAGTTTGTTTATCATCTCATCCAGTCAGATTGTTCGTTCACCTTAACCGTTTACCTTACTCTAAAATATTAAAAATCATAAGTAATAGTTGATACAACATTCTATATTCTATTCACTAATAATAAAATGAGTGATTCAAGTGATAGTGATTCTGAAAACCGGTGTGTTAAAAGAGTTCGTTTAACACCAAACACTAAAAAATTTCGTTCCGAATGGCTGTTAAATCCTGAGTTTAAGGGTTGGCTTAAAGAACACAAAGATCCCAATAAAGTAAACTGCAGTGTATGTGGTTCAGTAATTAAAGGTGGCAAAAGCCAAATACAAAAACACTCTAAAGGGAAACTTCACCTTCAAAAGCTGAAATTATTAGCTAGTAATTCGTCAATTGACAATTTTTTTAATGCACAAAATGCATCAAATATTAAATGTAAAAAAGAAGAAGAAGTCAAGAGTGCCAAAATTAAATTGGCTCTTTTTTTTGCTGAGCACAATTTGGCTATACAAATCGTAGATCATCTAATACCTTTACTCAAATAAATATTTTATGATTCAAAATTACTTGAAAAGGTTCAAATGCACCGAACGAAATGTACTTCACTTCTAACAAATGTTGTTAGTAACTCGATAAAGGCTGAATTGGTCGACACGCTTAAAAACGTAAGTTAATTCTATAATTATAAATAAGGTTATACATTTAATATTATTTTTAGAAAAAGTTCTCAGTTCTTGTAGATGAAAGTACTGACATCACTACTGAGAAACAGCTTTGTATTTTGGCCAGATATGTAGACTCCGAGTTCAAAGTAAAAACACAACTACTGCAGCTTGTTTCCATAGATGCTAAGGATTGTTCAAGTGAAAACATTTTTAAGGAGTTCAGTGAATGTTTAAAAACATTGAATATTCCGATAAGTAATATAATTGCAGTAGCTTCGGATGGCGCCAATGTAATGGTTGGCAGACACAATTCATTTTTTACACACCTTAAAAAACTTGTACCAAATGTAATACTCTTTAGGTGTACTTGTCATTCATCGGCTCTTATTAGCAGCAAAGCATGTCTAGAACTACCTCGTGGACCAGAAGAACTATTAAGACAAATTTATAATTACATTAACAGCAGTCCCAAAAGGTCAGCGATCTTAGTTGAAATTCAAGAACAGTTTGAAATGGAAATTTCTCGAATGCTGAAGCCTGCTAGTACTAGCTGGCTTTCGCTACATCCATGCGTTGTTAGAGTTCTAAAGAATTGGGATGTACTCATTAAATTTTTTCAGTCAGCTGTTCAACAGAACAAATTAATTTCAGCACAGACTATTTTATCTCAACTAAATGATTTAACTATTAAAGCCTACCTTTTCTTTCTAAAATACATTCTAAGTATTTTTAACTCCTTTAACGCTCTATTCCAAAGCAACAAAATTCTGATTCACGAATTAGGAAGACAGTGTATACAAATTTACAAACAAATTTTAGCAAATTTTATTAACCCGATTGTTATTAAATCAAATTTATTTTTAAAAGATCTGACACCCCATGATTACTTAAGTGATGAGAAAATAGTGTTGGGACCAGAATGCAAAGAACTATACATAAACTTTCCAGAAAATATTAAAAAGGATTTCATAAATAAGATTTTCAAATTTTATGTAACTGCTGCAGAGGAGATGAAAGCAAGGTTTCCACTAAACGATAAATTTATTCTCAAAATTTTAACTCCAAAAATTCTGCTTGAATCAACAGATTCTAATATAGAGTGCATAGACACAGTAACGCAAACACTAAACATTCCAAATCTGGACAAAACGAAACTTCTTCTGGAAACTCAAAAGTTATCATTTTTAATAAAGAAGAAAAAGAAAAGCTTTTGCAGTTAGATATTAAAAGTTTTTGGAAGCTCATATCTAACTACAAAGATTTTGAAGACAATTTAGCCTTTGAAGAAATTGTAAAATTAGCCAAAATTTGCCTAGCATTTCCACATTCAAATGCAGCTTCGGAAAGAATATTTTCAATAGTAACGGATGTAAAAAATAAAAAAAGAAATCGTTTAGGTAATAAAACACTTAATAGTATATGTCTAGTCCGATCATATACATATCATTTGTTAAGTTTATGAATTTACTTTTATTTCATTAGAATTATTTTGTTTATGTTTATATTTGTTTCGGAGAATAAATTTTATTTACAAATATTTATACAATAAAAAATGATGTCTTTAATTATTATAAACCTAATCCTGTAATGTAAAATAGTCGATATCGTTAGAAATTCAGAGGAAAAAAATCGGTGTTCATTAAAAGTATATTAAAAAACGAGTTTCATAAGATAAGTCACGTTTTATAGCACGCGTCCGAGTTGAAAATTGTATAAACAAACATTTTTTTGCTTTTATTTAAAATAAATATTTTCTGAATGTGCAGGGATATTTTACCAAAATAGGGAATATTTTAAGCTCTAGCAGGGAATTTATATTTTCTTCATCTGGCAACACTGGTTCAGTCGTGTGCGGTGAGTCGACGACAGGTACTTGGCATAATAAATAAAAGGTAAGGTGTAACAAAAAGGTTTCTTTTTTAATTATTTATAAATTTATCAACTATTTATAAACAGTATACAGGGTGTCCCAGGAGGAATCGAAAAAAAATTAGGAGGTGATAGTATGGAATATTTTAAGTAAAAAAGTTCAAATAAACATGTGTCCGATTCTCAATGGTTACGGAGATACACTTGTTTGAATGTTGTTATTCAGAGATAACATAACAGACTTATCCATGAATTCGTTAACGTCCTTGAACTTAATGTAAATCTAAGTATTTTCCCTCGATTTAGGACAAAAATAAAAACCCTATCTGTTGTTGTAGCTAACGTTTCGTTTATTTTTTATAAACTTCATCAGAGCTACAAATTATTAGTTTAAAATACATAAACAAATCACAATTAAAATCTTACCTTTAACAACTTTTTAGGCAGGTAAATGAAAAAACTACATCTAAAATATGCCATGAACTAATTGTTCGCATAACAAATAGTGTTGCTCTCATCAAGGAACGACAAGACGACCTCTGGATAAAAACATTCAAACAAGTGTATTTCGGTAACCATTGAGAATCGGACATATGTTTATTTGAACTTTTTTACTTAAAATATTTCATACTATCACCTCCTAATTTTTTTTTCGATTCCTCCTGGGACACCCTGTATTTACTACACATGTCGTATAATGGACTTGTGAGTAAAATACAAACTTTATTCACTCTTTTAATCACTAAAATGGAAAATAATAATTTCTTTGCATTTTAGATAATACCTCTCATTATGGGCAGATTACGCGACGTTGGGAGAAAGCATGTGTCGAATGGCGAAAAAAAAAGAATAAAAAGAAGAAGATGGAGTTCTTAACTACCCAAATTGGAGCTCTTGAAAAATTTGTAAAAAAAGATAAGTCTCCCAGTATTGAACAAAACGAAAATAACGAGGAAAATATCGAGAAAGAGAAAATAATAGAAAATGACAAGGCTGCTGATAGAAATCAAGAAATCCTTGAGTCTGATGCTGAAAGTGGGCCTAGTAACCTAAATATGATTGAAACTGAAGAAGTAGATTCTACTAGGACACAAGAAGGATTCCATATCGATGATAAACTATTATGGAATGAGCATACTGACTACATTGCAAAAAAATCGCTTCAAGTATATTTCTGCTAAGAAGTTTAAGAAATTATTTATCAGAAACACATTTGATTTCCGCATATCATGCAACATTTCATTCGCACCTTAAGTATGGAATACTAGTTTGGGGCCACTCTTCAGGCAGGCACCGAAGTTTTGGGCTACAAAGAAAAGCCATACGAATAATTGCTAATCTCAACTATCGAGATGACTGCCGTTCGGTGTTTAAAACCCTCGGTATACTTACTTTAATTTCACAATATATACTCGAATGTCTCCTTTACTTTAAGGAGCATTGTAATGAATACACACGTCATAGTGAAACACACAATTATTATACTCGAAATAGAAATGAATTTTGCCCTATCTTTAATCGACTAAGTAGAACTCAAAATGGTATACGATTTTACGCAGTTCATTTTTTTCATGTTTTGCCTTTACATGTTAAAACCTTACCATTACCAACATTCAAAACTAAAATAAAAGCATATTTAATTGATAAAGCCTTTTATCATTATGACGAGTTCTTGCTAAATAATTTCAACGATCTTTAATCTGTTTTATTCTCATTTTTTAAGCTAATAACCCTAAATGTAATTCTCTCAGATTTGTTTGTACAGTATTCAATGTTTTTATTAATAATACCCTTTGTGTTTTTTTTTACAATTTTTAGAGTATCTAATACTTATGTCTCGTATGTATATTTATTATAATCTGTATATTTTACAATATTTCTTGCCTTCCGACATGTGTTAAAGATGTATATATATCTGTCAACATCAATAAAGCATTATTATTATTATTAAGAATTAGAATTGACTGATGCATTACCTGAAGACTTCAGTAAAAATGATCCTGGCATATGGCCAAGAATTTCGACCTTAGGAGAAAAACTTGTAAATTAAATTCTTCAAAATCCTCCTATGCAAATAATTGATATAAATTTCCCGAAAAATCATCAAATACCGCCGAGATGTTTCAACGCTAAACATTACTCTCGTGTCATGAAAAATGGGGAGAAGAGTAAGAGAAGATGGCTAATTTATTCCTCAAAAAAAGATGCTGTGTTATGTTTCATTTGCAAGCTTTTTTCACCAAATGAAGTTGAAATTACCAATACTGGCTCGGCGATAGGAAACATTTAGGAGTCCGGCATCAAAATCACGAAGGAAGTATTGATCATCGGAAAGCAGTTATCAAGTATGTAGAAGCAATACAACATATTGAAAGTCATTCTACATTAAGAGAGGAAATGATTAAGATATTTAAAAAGCAGAAAGAGCAGCTGATGGAAATTTTTCGCTGTATAGTTGAAGTTATTAAATATTTATCTGCTAACAACAACGCCTTAAGAGGATCAAGTGATAAGTTATTTGCTTTAAGAAATGGAAATTTTTTAGGATGCTTGCAGATGCTGTCAAAGTTTCATCCAGCATTACGTCAGCATATAGAAAACTTTTCCAACAACGTATCAAAAAAACACTATTTCTCTCATGAAATTCAAAATTTGGTTATAACAAATATGAGTGCTAAAGTATCAAACGTTATTCAGCGAGAAATTAAAAATTCAAAATACTTCTCAGTGTTATTAGATTGCACTCCAGACATCAGTCATATTGAACAAATGTCTTTCATAATTAGATATGTTGACATATCCAGTCAAAATTTTCTAGTCAAAGAACGTTTCATACGTTTTATTAATGTTGATAAGTCCACAGGTGAAAATTTATATTCAGAGTTAAAAGCAGCTCTACATGATTTAGAATTGGATTTTCAAGATTGTAGGGGACAAGCCTATGATAAAGGTAGTAACATGAGAGGTAAGAATTCAGGAGTTCAAGCAAGCTTTCTTTCCGAAAATTCCCGAGC
Source organism: Stenus bimaculatus (assembly GCA_963971135.1). Taxonomy (NCBI): domain Eukaryota; kingdom Metazoa; phylum Arthropoda; class Insecta; order Coleoptera; family Staphylinidae; genus Stenus; species Stenus bimaculatus. The sequence goes on along the minus strand of OZ020182.1, from coordinate 29,971,779 downwards.
ATTTTATATACCTTGTGTTGCTCACACTCTCAATTTGTTAATTTGTGATATAGCAAAAACAACTATTCAAGGAGTTACTTTTTTTAATATTCTGCAGCGTTTGTTTACTTTGTTTGCGGCTTCAGTGAATAGGTGGGAAATTTTAACAAGGCATGCTACTCTTCTAACTCTTAAATCTTTATCAGATACAAGATGGGAGTCTCGCATAGAAAGTATTAAAGCACTTCGGTTGCAGCTTCCTGAAATCAAAAATGCATTACAGGAATTAGTAAATACTTGTAATGATACAAAAAATTATTCTTTTGAATTCGTTCTTACAATTGTCATATGGTATGATATATTGAAAAAAATAAATCCCATTAGCAAGTATGCTCAAAAAGTTGATGCAGACCTTTGCGAAACTGGAAAGCTTCTTAAGCTAAGTCTACACTCGTGCGCTTTTCTTTCAACAAAGGAATGCGTCATAGCGCACGCAATAGCGCACAAGAGGCATGCGGCATTGCATGCCTCGCAATTGTTGAAAGTTGAAGATTCTGCAGTGCAGGCTAAAGACACCTGCAATTCCAACAGTTTGGATTTTTCGTTCAACACTTCATTCAATTTAGTATTGTACGTCGTTGTTTTATCTGCTTTGTTGGGTTATTTTTTGTTTTAAAGTCAGTTATAATGCCTGCCGATTCAAATCAAGAAACTTTAAACTTTATTGAAGATTATAAAGGGTATCCTGTTTTATGGGATAGTACAGATAAATTTTATTCTAACAAACAAATGCGCAAAGTTGCCATTAAGCAGTTGGGAACAAAATATAAATTATCAGAAATTAGTGTCAAAAATAAAATTAAAAGTTTGAGGTCCTACTTTTCCAAAGAGCACCAAAAAAAAATTAAAAAGAAAAGTGGATCTGGAGCAGATGAAGTTTTTACATCGAATTGGTTTGCTTACAAAGCACTGCTGTTCATTAAGGACTCAGTAACTCCTAAGGAAACAACGGAAAGTGGATTGGAAGTCTCAACAAAAGACATTTCTGACGAGGTAGATAATTTTTTACTCCAAAATCATTATTTTACTAATTTATATTGTAAATAGTGCAACATAAATAACAATTCTAGTTTAAAAACAAAATATTAGATTACAAATATTTAGATTGAAATGATATTGCACCTTCTGGTGACATAAAATAGTCCCTAAATTTATCTCGTATTTCTTTTGCCGATTTTTTTGTATTTTATCTCAAACCAACGTCATTGTTGGTCACATTTCTCCAGGATCCTGGAATAATTTCACCAGTACTAGTATACTCACTATCGAAACACCCTGGTGGTGAATATGTGGAAGCAGAATCTGCTCGTAAAAAGTTATGAAGATGTATACATGCCAACACAACATCTTTAACTGTATTTACCACTTTAAGCTCCATCGGCCTTCTAAAAATTCTGAAAACTGAGGCTAGTAATCCAAAAGCATTTTCGACAATATATCTTGCTATTGAAAATCTATAATTAAACACTCTTTTTGGAGACCCTTTATTCAAGTCGGTTTTATATGGTTTTAAAAGGTACGTTGATAGTGAAAATGCGTCATCAGCAACCATTACGTAAGGTGACTGTACAGTACGACCGGGTAAAATCTGAGCTTGTGGTAAATTTAATTCTCCATTTTCCAACTTTTTGTAAAAAGAAGTATTTTTGAAAACACCACCATCTGAAATTCGTCCCTGGCACCCCACACTGACAAATAAAAAGCAATAGTTTGCAACCACAGCAACAAGTAAAATAATGCTAAATGTCACTTTATAGTTGTAGTAATCCGAAACAGTATTACTGGGGCATTGTATCACCACATGTCTCCCATCGATACTTCCTATACAATGAGGAAAATTCCATCGGTGTTCATATTCAGAGGCAACTTGTTTCCATTCCAACTCCGTTTTTGGTGTCTATATAACAATAAAAGAAGTAGATTATTATAATTTATATTAACTTAAATGTAAATAGTGTAGATTGTATTTGATTTTGTTTTAGAACTCTACTGCTAGTACTAGTACCCCACCGATTATTGAAATAGAAAAGAAAATAGTGACTGATGGTTTTCGTACTCCAAAACAGAGAAAAGTAACCCCTGTAGATTGTGAGGTGGAAGAAGCCTACACTTTTATGAAAAAAGCGGCAGCGGCTCTCACGTATAAGGACGAATGCACCACATTTGGTGACATGGTTGGAATAAAATTAAAGAAATTAAACCCACGAAATAGAGCGATTGATCAAAATCGGATAAACAACTTCGAGCTGGAGATGGAGGAAATGGCGCAATCCACTTCGACACCGGTGTTTTTATCGGCCGAAACTTCGGTTTTATCCCCAGTAGAGAGTGTAAGTTCTCCTACTAATTTAACAACTCTGCAGCTCGTTTATCCTGAAGAAACATCAGAACCGGCAAATTTTAGGGAACTCTTCTCTTCTACTGGATATAATTAATAGTTATAGTTAACCAAAACAAGAATTTATTGTTTATTAATTTTTTAATTTTGTTATCTATGTATTTTGTTTTATTTACCGTTTACTAAGATTATTAAATTTATTAAAACTAAATACAATAAATATTTTTCTTTACCTTCACATAATCTCTAAGCGCTTCTATTATAGCCTGTAACACCTCTGGCAACATGGCAGAAATAAATTGTTTTGAAACTTTGAATAAGTACATCAGTGATATGAACGAATCTCCCGTTGCTAAATACCTTAGCACAATAGCTAATTTTATTTTGGCTGGAATTGCGTCCCTGAAACGAGTGTCTTTTTTTGATATTTTTGGCTCAATTAAATATAAAAGTCCGTAGAAATTGTCTTTTGACATCCGAAAACAATTTCTAAAAAGTAATCCTTCATCTTTATATTCAAGTTCTTTTATAAAACTAAAGGTTCGTGTTTTAAAAAACTCTTCATCCATTGCCGTTTTTTCTTACAAACACGTGTTTTATTTTCTTTAATTATGACAAACGCTGCATTTATACCCATTACCATCTCTGCATTAACCTGCATTTTTAACTAATTGAACGAAACTGATGAAGACAAAACAGAATGAATGTGGACACTTTGACGGATGCATCAACCTCCATTCAATTAGCGCATTCAATATTGAAAATTGAAACGCAAGTTGAAATGAATGTTGAATTGAAAGTTGAAATTGAAAGCGCATGAGTGTAGACTTAGCTTTAGGGTATTAAAAGAATATTTTGGAGAATTACGCAATACTGGCTTTGATAACTTTTTGAAACTTGCATCTGAATTATGTAAGTTACCTACCGTTCACCCCATTCCCACGACATGGAGCTCATCGCCGATCTTACGCAGCTTCATGCATGTGTGTGCTTAATCAGCCCTTTTAGTATTTATCTTTCTTTTTCTATTCCTCTATTGTAGTCTGTAGATTAGGAAAGTTATATAAGCTTTAATTATTATAATTATTATTCATTCAATTATTCATATTGTCAGAGTTAAATCATTTGTTAAATTTATACAGTAACTATTAATTTGTAACCGTTAATTTTGTTGAGAAAAATAAAAAATCATTTTTAAAAAAACAATTGTGCTTCGAAGTTAATTAATTGGCGCAGTCGGTAGGATACCCTGAAAACCGTCAAGAGAATATTGTTGGTTTTTTCGTTTTTACGATTAAAGGGGGTAGAAATCCAAGAAGATTCCAAGGCGGAACTCGAAGCTCTCCAAACATCGAGACACTCCGAGATTCAAAACTTTGGTACTCCAAGAAGATTCCAAGGCGGAACTCAAAGCTCTCCAAACATCGAGACACTTAGAGATTCAAAAAACTTTGGTATGACGTTGGAGATTTGGATGCTTATGTAAGTACAAAAATTGTTTTATGAGGTTTTGCTTTTTCTCTTGATGACCGAATTAACGGGAAATTTAAATATTAACTCTCAACCTAGTACTAGTGATCCACTTAGTGGTAGAGATCGTTCACGTTCACCTATTTCCCGACAAGACGATATGGCTTTTAAAACGGAATATTTACAAATGATTCCCGAATTTTACGGTGAATCCGAATTAGTTGCTAGATTTATTGAAATATGTGAAAAATTAGTAACTACTTTTTATGACGCACGAGTACCAGAAAATTTTCAAAATGTGTATTTAATGTCAAGTATACTTGCAAAAATTAAAGGCCAAGCAGCTGTTAATATTTCGTCAAATATAATAAATTCGTGGGACGATTTGAAAAATGCAATTCTAACTTCTTATGGTGATAAAAGAGATCACTTTAGCTTAAATTTTGAAATAACAAATCTAAAACAAAATTTTAATGAGTCTCCATTTGAATTTTATAATAAATTACAAAAATTGCTAAATTTACAAATTTCTTATATTAAGACTCATAATGCAAATGCGGTTGAACGCGGTAGTTTAATCCAATTTTTCCGTGATAACGCTTTACGTGTGCTGTTGCGTGGGTTAAAAGAACCCATTGGATCGCAGATGCGAGTAAAAAACCCACGAGATTTAAATGCCGCACTTCACATGCTGACTAACGATTTTCAGGTAGAAAATAGAACGCAAATTCCAAGAGCACCTTATCAACCTCCTAGTACTTCAAGACAATTACCACGAAATAATTTTTTTTGTTGATCGTATATTTATAGATGTCATTACTGTGTCATTGTATACGCGAAATCGACACGTAAAGATCTACTTTACGTGATGATTTACTTTACTCAACGATTGTAGTATAGGCAAAAAAGTTACAAATGTCATTTTATTTTTAACTTTATTCTAAGGGTTATCTAACATTTTGAAATTAAAACTTATTGAAAATAAATGTTTTATAATGTTTACTCATTTTTAACTTCGATTTATTAGTAAAATAAACTGTACTACTTAATTTTTAAAACTTCAAATGATAAACATTACTTACTTAGGTTATCGGTAGATGGCGCTGTGTTGATAAACAACGTGAATGAAACTAATAATTTTTAATAATATAATTGTATAATTATTACTTTCAATTATATTAATAATTAAAAAATAATTTATTATAAATTTTAATAATGTTACGGACTAAATTAAATATTTTATAAAATGTTTTAATTAATAAGAAGCTTTGAAATAAAAATGTTTTATTTTTATACAGTTGGTACACTTGAAAACAAAAGATTTGCAAATAATTTTCATATTTAAAATCAAAGTACATAGTGTTCTTGAAAAAGCTAGTGTTTTTAGTGTATGTATAATTATGAGCTCATTCGAACAAGATGAAGATTCATTGACTCCACCAGAAGTCGTGGAGAGTGCAAACATTGCTTCACTAAGTCTGCTGCCCGAAAAGAGTAAATTTCGTTATGAAAAAACTTATGAAGAATTTTTATTATGGTGCAAAGAAAAGAAGGTGACACGCCATTCGGAAACCGTCTTTTTGGCATATTTCTCAGATCTTGCAAAAAAAGGCTTGATAGCAAGTTTGTGGCCGAAGTACTCTATGCTTAGAGCAACGATGAACCTAAAGGAAAACATTGATATAAGTAAATTTAATAAGTTAATAACTTTCATCAAAAGAAAAAATGAAGGTTACTTACCAAAAAAATCTAGAGTACTTGAAAAGCAACATATTAATAAGTTTATCACCGATGCTCCTGACAACATCTTTCTATCAACGAAGGTAAGCAAATAATATCCAAAGTAAAAGTAAATCTAACAAATTACAATCAACAGGTTGCAACGATTTTCGGAATAGCTGGGGCATTGAGAAAAGATGAACTATTAAATTTGGAAATCGATGATGTTCAAGACCTAGATACAAAATTTTTAATTACAATTAAGGCGAAGAAAACAAAAACAAATCGAATATTTACAATAATCAATAATGAACAAAAAACCATTTTGAAACTAATTAGACATTATATATCATTAAGACCAAAACACACTCCACATCATCGATTTTTTATTTTTTACAAAAATAATAGATGCTCTACACAACCGATTGGCATAAATACATTTGCTAAGATGCCATCTAGAATTGCAGCGTTCTTAAAACTAGATAATCCCAACCTGTATACAGGTCATTGTTTTCGCCGATCTTCGGCTTCAATATTGTCAGATTCAGGTGCGGACTTTGCAGCCATCAAAAGACATGGTGGCTGGAAATCTACCACTGTAGCTGAAGGATACATAGACAACTCAATCCAAAATAAGGTGGACATTGCAGAAAAAATCCTATGCACTTCTTCAACAACAGCAACAGCATCTACGTCTACAATTACACCTTCTACTTCAACCGCAACAGTGCATACTAATGGTAATGAAGAAATTAACGTGAATTCACAAATGAATACTTTGACCGAAACAATGAATACGTATCAAAACGAAGAAGTTAACTTAAACGTAAATTCACAAATAAATTCACAAGTTTCACCTTATTTTAATTTTTCAAATTGTACCATAAACAATCTTACAATAAAATTAAATAAGGCCGATTAACAATTTGTGTAATCGTATTACATTAAATTAATGATTTTTGTAAATACATATGTATAATAAATAATAATAAATAATCCTACTGTATTATTTGCTTATATTTCAACTAAACTAACCTAAATTGGTTGTATTAATACATTAATATAAAAAATGTTTTTATTATTAATTAAAATAATACTTTTACTTGTGTCAAATTAAATCTGCTTCTCGGCTAAAATTTGGAAAATGACAAACAAATTAAATAAAACCGTCTATCACCGCGAGTGTTTTGAGACAAGATTTATTATGTCCATTGAACGTTGAATACTGTATTATAAGTTAGAAATCTTTGTTGAATACATAACCCAACATAACCTAGCACCTAGCATCTACAAATGTCAATGGAAGTGACACATACGTTCGTTTTGAATCGTAAAGTAGATTTTTGAAATTAAATTAAATGCGATCAACAAAAAAATATTGTAACCAACTCGTTGGTTAATTAGGCGTTTAATAAACTCAATAATAAAAGCACTCGCTCGCGGAGCTCGCTCGTGCTTTAAAAACTTTCGTTTATTAAACGCCTTTTTTAACCAACATGTTGGTTAAACTACTATAATTCAAATAATAATTTTAATCAGCGCTCTAATAATTTTAATCAAGGTTTTAATAGAAATAGATCAGGATTTAATCGAAGATTCAATAATTACAATAATGATTTTCGAAATAATTTCCGAAGAAATTTTAATAATACTAATCAGAATAATTATAATGGTCAACAGAACAATAATCTTCCTCGACCTACTCCTATGTCGGTTTCTACAACCAATACAGTTAGACCACAGCAAAATCAGCTATTCACTATCGATGAAAATATGCCAGCTAATAGAGCTAATTTTTTAGGAATAGAATCTCCGACGATTCAATCAGATCAAGAATAGAATTTATGAGCCTGATAAATAATTCTAGTACTTTACCATATATTATCGAACCAATATTTAATCTTAAGATACTTATAGATACTGGAAGTTCCCGTTCATTTGTAAATCCTTCAATTGCAATTAAGAATTTTAAAGGAAATATTAGAAATGATCCATTTAGTGTGGCCAGCGCACATGGCAACGCTAATGGAAATCATAGTGCCGTTCTACCTTTGAAATCATTGTTTAAAACGCAGTTTGCAAATAAATTAAAATTTTACTTGTTTAACTTTCATTCTAATTTTGATATTTTATTAGGGAACGATAATTTAAAAATATTAAAGGCTTGTATTGATTATGAAAAGAATATATTAAATACTCCATATTGTGAAATTAACCTTAATTTTGGTAAAATTCAGGAGACAGGTACGAAGTGCATAGTACTACCTGCTCGATCTGAACAAGTTATAGCTGTAGATATTAAGAATATAAAAAATGGAGATATTATTATACCATGCCTTAAAGAAAATAGTTTAGAAATTCCTGAGTGCCTAACGACGGTACATAATAATCAAGCATATTGCACAATAATTAACCCAACTGATGAAGATGTTTCTGTTAGGTTACTAAAACCTCTTATCGTAGAATCAATCAATGAATATGATGATTTTACTGAGGAATATCCTAGTTCTAATTTAATGTCTAATAATTTAAATAAATTTGATCTTTCACAAATCCGTTCAGATCACATGAACAGTGAAGAACGAGAAGTAATTAGTCGATTAATAAAGGAATTCGCTGATATTTTCCATGTTAATGGAAATGATTTAAGTTTTACAAATCAAATAAAGCATAAAATAATTACAACGGACGAAATTCCCGTTTATACAAAAACTTATAGATATCCTGAAGTCCATCGGGACGAAGTAAATAATCAAATTCAAGAAATGCTAAAACAAAATATCATACGTCCTTCATATAGTCCATGGTCCTCACCCATTTGGGTGGTACCAAAAAAATTAGATGAGTCCGGGAAACGCAAATGGCGCGTTGTTATTGATTATCGGAAACTTAATGAGAAAACCGTGGGGGATCGTTATCCATTGCCTAACATTACCGATTTGTTGGATAAGCTGGGTCGCTGTCACTATTTTACAACTTTGGATCTTGCATCTGGGTTTCATCAAATTGAGATTGATGAAAGTGATACTCAGAAAACTGCGTTCAATACTCAAAATGGTCATTACGAATTTTTGCGTATGCCTTTTGGCTTAAAAAACGCTCCAGCCACTTTCCAAAGGGTAATGGATAATATCTTGCGTGGAATTCAAAACGATAAGTGTTTAGTTTATATGGACGATATTATTGTTTTTAGCACAAGCTTGCAAGAGCACATTCAAAATTTAAGGGAAGTTTTTAAGAGATTACGCCAGTCAAATTTTAAGATTCAAATAGATAAGTCGGAATTTCTAAAAAAAGAGGTTGCTTATCTAGGGCATATTGTGACTCCCGAGGGTGTTCGTCCTAATCCCGACAAGATAACTGCTATCCAAAATTATCCAATTCCGAAAACCACAAAGCAAATCAAAGGATTTCTGGGATTGTTAGGTTACTATCGTAAATTTATAAAGGATTTTGCTAATCTAACCAAACCGCTAACTAAATGTTTGAAAAAGAATGCAGTTATAAATATTGAAAATCAAGAATATATCAATTGTTTTAATCTATGCAAAAATTTATTAACTAATGAACCCTTGTTGCAATATCCAGATTTTTCTAGACCCTTTGTTCTAACAACGGATGCTAGTCAGTTTGCAATTGGCGCCGTATTATCACAGGGGAAGGTTGGTTCGGATTTACCTATAGCCTATGCGAGTAGCACTTTGAATACTTCGGAGACTAATTATTCTACGATAGAAAAAGAGCTCCTTGCTATAATTTGGGCAGTTAAATATTTTAGGCCGTACTTGTTTGGTAGAACTTTTCAAATTGTAACTGATCATAAACCTCTTCAGTGGCTTATGTCAGTTAAAGAACCTAATTCTAAATTAATTCGATGGCGGTTAAAACTTTCAGAATATAATTATACAATTGTTTATAAAAAAGGGATTTTAAATAAAAACGCAGATGCTCTTTCGCGAATTGATATAAACGTTCACGACGATCACAATGATCTAATAGATATAGATGAATTTTTAAATGACTTTTTAAAAGAATCAGGAAATCAAAATACCAAAAAATATAGTGAATCCTTAATAGTTGAGACCGGATGTATAAGCGATCAAGGTGAAATAATTCAGGAAGCCGAAAATGAAGTTAATGAAAATAATGATGACGGAATTACAGTTCATTCAAATATAGAGAATCCCATATTTGGAATTCCCATCTTAGAAAAACCAGTTAATTTTGGTAATAACCAAATAGTAATATCAGAAATTGAATTTTCCACAAAATCCAAATCACGACTAAATTTGAATGAGATTAAATTGTTTAATGGTAAGAAAATGAGGTTTACTGTTAAATTTGCAAAAGTAAATTTTGAGAATGAAGTTATTAAGTTTATGAAAGATTATATAGTCCCTAAAGTAAAGTACCATTTATATTTCGAATCTCCAATTTATGAAAAGTTTAGTACAGTTTTACAGAAACACTTTAAAAATTCGCATATAAATTTTGTACGTTGTACACAAAAACTATTAGATATTGAGGACGATAATGAAGTAATTAATATAATTAAATCATATCACGAAGGAATAACAAATCATCGAGGTATAGATGAAGTTGACGCTGAATTAAACCGGAAGTATTACTGGGTTGATATGAGAAGAACTATTCAAAATTTTATTAATCAATGCGAAACATGTTTGGTGTGTAAATACGAGAGACGTCCCTTGAAAATAAAATATAATATTACTCCAACTGCAACTAAACCATTTGAAATATTATTTATCGATAGTATTGCCTTAGAAGGAGCTAAGTTTTTAACTTTAGTTGACTCATTTTCGAAATATACCCAGTTATATAGATTAAATTCGTATCAAGCAATCGAAATCGCTAATAATTTAATTAAGTACTTTTCCCATCATGGGATTCCCAATCAAATAATAGCTGATAATCACTTAGAATTTAAGAACTCTGTCATTAAGGAATTATTAGAATTACACAAAATAAATTTGCATTTCATTAGTTCACAACATCCGGATTCCAATGGAATAATCGAACGAGTTCATTCCACGATTATAGAACATATTAGACTACTTAATAATCGTGAAATCTTTAAAAAAGAAACAATTGAAAATAAAGTAAATTATGCAGTCCTTGCATACAATAATTCAATTCACTCGGTAACTAAATTAAAACCATGTGAGATAATTTCTGGACATTTTAGTGAATCCAATGACCCGTTTAATGTTGATATTCAAGCACAGTTAGTAAATAATTATATAATAAATCATAGGGATAAATTAAAAATAATGTACAATGAAATTAATGAAAGAATTCAGACTAATAAGGAAAATGTAATTAATAAAAGGAACGAAACTAGAGAAGACTTGCCAGAAATACCACAAGAAATATTCGTGCAAAATAAACAAAAACAATCTAAAACAAAAAATAAATTTAAAAAACAAAATCTGGAAATAATTAATCCCAATTTAAAAACTGCTCAAATTGTTACTAAACATCATAATACTGTTGATAAAATCCATTTGTCAGATATTAAGAGACCTCGCGTTAAAAATCTAAAAATAAAGAAGCCCACTAAAGGACTTAAAAAATCTTTAAACTTTGAAAGTTTTGAAACTTGTCTTGGCAATTCGAACATTTCTTTTAGCTCAAATATAACTGAGGTTCATGATAATTTATTCTGTGCCCCTGCTGATTTTTCACTCGCTCACTGCGTGAGTAAAGATTTGCATATGGGTGCAGGCATAGCTCTAGATTTTAAACAGAGATTTGGACAGGTGGAACTTTTGAAGGCACAAAATGCTTCATTACATTCCTTGTGTTTTGTTCATGATCAGAATAGATATGTAATTTATTTAATCACAAAACTCAGATATTATGATAAACCTACTCACGAAGATCTATTTAAAACACTAACTAATTTAAAACACTTTTGTAAAAATAAAAATATAACTAAATTAGCAATTCCAAAATTGGGATGTGGTCTGGACAATTTGGATTATGAAATAGTAAAATCAATGATCTATTATCTTTTTAATGATTTGGCTGTAACAATTCATATCTATTTAGGAATACCTTTAAGTGATAACTCCATTTCAGGTCCCTCATGGGAGCAGTAACCCAAGCGGTGGAAATTACAAATCTAACAGAAAACTTGGGGATTCTTCCGATCAACTTAGGTGCAGCAAAGTTGCAAAGAACTGAACATACGCTTGTTCACTATTATAACCTAGAACCCTTATATATAGAAATTAAGAAATTAAATGTGCAAAGTGAATTCTTAATGAAGGTAGTTAAGAATACTTCAAAATTCACTAGGGATTTTGGAAATTATAATAAAATATTAAATTATACAAAAAACTCTATTAATGATAAAATTAATAGTATATCCTTACGGGCGCATATAAATAACAAAAGAATGAAAAGAGGTTTGGTCGATGGTCTTGGAACCGTTATTAAAATGATAACCGGGAATCTAGATTCAAATGATGGAGAAAAATATAATAAGATACTGAATCATTTGCAGGAAAATGAGAATAATATAAGAAATCAATTACAAATGGGATATAGCGTAACTACAGAATTAATCAAAAAATTTAATGAAACTTTACAAAATATTGAACACAATGAATTGGTCCTAAGGTCTAAAATTATGCAAGTATCCGTGGTACTAAAAGGTCAAATTGAAATTCAGAATGTATTATTTGCTAAGGATTTATATTATCAACTTATTAGCCTTTACAATGCCATTTTGAACATTTTCGAGACTATTGAAAATTCATTATTGTTTTGTAATCTGGGAATACTCTCAAATGTTATTAAACCTGAAGATTTATTTTCGGAACTAGTGAAAATTCTGACTCATTATAATTATCAACTACCATTAGATTTAAAAATTGAAAATATTATGGATTATGAATCAATCATAAAAGTAAATTGCAACGTTGAGCCAAACAAAATTACTTACTTTCTTTCGGTACCTATCAATTATGAAAAACCTTTTGAACTTTATTACCTAAGGGTTAAAACACGGTGCAGCACCGACTCAAGCAGCGATCCAAGCACCGACTCAAGCACTAAAAACAAACACATGGTTTCTTATGTGCGTGAACACGGTGCAGCACCGACTCCCGACCCAAGCAGCGACCCTATCCAAGAATCAAACGCGTTTGTTTTTCGGAGCGAGCAGCGTAGGTCGGTGCCTGAAATCTGCGTTTTGATTGGTCGTTTCACCACGTGTGCTAAGTTGTGTTCAGTCGTTCAGTGTATTCAGGCCCGGATCTAGGGGGGGGCAGGTGGGGTAGCTTGCCCCGGGCGCCAGGGTAAGGGGCGCAAAAATTGCATCGTTTATTTTTTACCCTTTTCACATGATAAATCAGACGGATGCGTGCGTACGGTCCGTGCGTCCGTGTCATGTGAAAGCGACTTTAAGCGCGCGTCGTTCAGACGCCTGACGCATGTGTACTGTGTACGCAAACACTGCGTGGGCCGTACTTTCAATGCAGTAGACGGGCGACGGGCGGACGGATGCCAAATGCCAACTCGAAAAATAGTAAACACTTATCTGAAAAGTAGCTAAAAATTGCAAAAAAAATCTACCGTATTGATAGAAGTTCCAACTCTAAACTCTACTCCCTGATTTTAATTGATAAATTAAGAATTAACTTTTAAAATCAGCAATCAATGTGTTGTGTGTTGTAGGTTGTAGTGAATATTGAATATAATTTTTATTTAAAAAAAAATAAGGTAAGTAGATCTGTAGATGAGTTTTAGTTTTCTTTAATTCTTTATTATTTGTAAATGGCGCATGTTTGGGAAAAGTAGTATGTAGTATAAGTATATACATATTCTATATATACTTATACCACTTTTCCCAAACATGCGCCAAATGTTCTCTCTGACACGATATACATATTAAGAAACTAACTATTTAAATTATTTAATCAAATAGATTGAAAAATACCTTTATTATCTATTATTCAATTTATTATAGAAACATTATGGATGAACCGAAGAAAATTAAATCTAGTAAACCTTCTGGTTTTCAATTCAGAAAAAGAGCTAAGGCTAAAATTATACAGAAGAAAAAGATAGCCAACACCATGAAAAAGTGGCTGCAAGGTCCAGAAAAATGTGATCCCATAATATCATCTGATTCCGTTGGAAACGCAAGTTCGTCAAAAGAATTTTCTCTTCAACCTTGGTCTTCTGACGTCGCGGAGCCGATGGAGGAAAACATAACAAATGAGGAACACGAACATATTTTGGTCCAATGCCTTTCAAATAAGTCACCTCTTCAAAAAAATTCTAGAGAAGATCTAGAATTAGTGCATTTTAAAGAAGACGATATCTTCCCGGAATCACTCCCAAAAGCAAAAGTTACGGAGGATTTGATTCAGGATATTGACGTTACTGACCCACATACATGGTCTCAAGGAAAAGAATTGACTGATGCTCTTAGATCTTTTATCAGTAGCAAATTAACGGTATTATCTCATGAATATCCCGCAATAGTTGAATTTAATAAAACCAAACGTCAAGAAAGACAACTAAATCCCAATATGTGGTATAAAATACTTCCCAATGGGGAAAAGGTTAAAAGAAATTGGCTCTTTTATTCCAAAAGTATAAATGCTTTATTTTGTGCACCTTGCAAGTTATTTTCAATTTCATTATCGTCCTCATCATCTTCCGCCTTACAAACGACCGGACTAACTAACTGGAAGAAGGTTCATGAAAAATTGAACTCTCATGAATCATCACCATCTCACAAAGAGGGAGTCATTAAATGCAGGATGCGAATTGTAGCAATGGAAACAAATGCGGGAATTGACAGGGAAATGGAGAACCTGATCCAGGAAGAGAAGAAAGTGTGGAAAGAAATTATACTTAACATAATTGATGCCACCTTGTATCTTTCAACCAATTGTCTGCCTTTTCGAGGTACGGATGAAGATACCAGTAATCTCTTGACAGAGTGTCCTAAACCAAGTCGTGGAAACTTTCTGAATTTGATAGCATTACTAGCTAAGCGTAATAGTTCTCTAAAATACCTCTTAAGTAATACAAAGAAAGGGCAGATAAAATATCTGTCCAAGACTATCCAGAATGAACTTATAGATTTATTGGGAAAATCGACTAAACATGAAATCATAAAAGAAATCAAGGAAGCAAAATATTACACTATCATGTTTGACTGCACGCCAGATTCATCACACACGGAACAGATGAGTGAGGTTATTCGTTATGTTAAGATTATCAATGGAAAATGTGAAATAAAGGAAACTTTTATAGATTTTATAGCAGTTGAAGGAAAAACAGGAGAGTATTTATCAACAAAAATAATCGAAAAACTTAAAGGTGACGGTCTGATGCTTGAACACTGTCGAGGGCAATCATATGATAATGGATCAAATATGTCTGGATTTTACAAAGGAGTACAGGCTAGAATTTGTGAAAGAAACAGTCAGGCAAAATATGTACCATGCTTGGCACATTCTTTGAATCTCGCGGGAGTACACGCTTCATCAGCTTGTTCGGATGCGACAAATCTATTTGGAACCGTCCAAAAGATATTTTGTTTTTTCGTCAACTCAACAAGTCGATGGGATGTGCTCAAAAAATGTACAAAATCCAATTTGAAAGGTACCAGTCAAACCAGATGGTCTGCCAAATACGAGGCTGTTTCAGCCCTTCTGAATAATCTACAGGCAGTAACACAAGTCTTAAAAGAATTTCGAATAAAAAGAGAAGGTAACACCCCTGAAACAATGAAGGAAGCTAAAAATCTTTTTGCTAATATTACTAATTTACATTTTGTTTTGAATCTCATTATATGAAATGATATTTTACGAGAAACAAACAGAGTTAACAAGGAAATACAGAAAAAAGATATAATTTTGAACCGATCTGTGCTTCTAATGAAAGGTTTATCGAAAACTCTGCAAGTAATGAGGCAAAAGTCATTCCAAGAGTGGTTGGAAAAAGCAAAACCCGTTGCCGAATTAATAGGAGTTGAAACAAAGTTTAGAGACAAACGAACATCAAAAAAAAAAAGATTTCATGATGAATTGGCTGAGGATGAAGTAAGAACTTTGTCTTTCGAAAGAAAATTTAAACAATCTATCAATATTGTTTTTGATAGAATCATAAGTGAAGTAGATAAAAGAGTAGAATGTGCTCGAAGTCTAAATGAAGATTTTGCGTTTTTACATGGATTCGAGATATCGACCAATTCAACGACTAGTTTGCAAAACTCTGTGGAAAATCTGGCCTTAAAATACCCAGATGACCTAAATTCGGAAGATTTTTTTCACGAAGTTATCTCGTTGCAGCAGCAACAGGGTTTATTATTTGTTGAAATTGAAAAATTAAGTGCTTTCGATCTTCTTAAAAAAATTTACGAACATGATTTGCAGGATGCCTTTCCTAATTTTTGTGTGGCGAATAGAATTTATGCAACCCTTCCTACAACTTCCGCCGGTTGTGAAAGAAGTTTCAGCAAACTGAAACTAATAAAAAATTATCTGCGATCAACGATGAGCCAGGAAAGGTTGTCAAATCTCGCCATTATTTCAATTGAGAACGAAATTGTCAATCAATTGAATTTGGAGGAAGTAATAGAAGATTTTGTGGCCATGAAAGCGAGGAAAGTTAATATTATATAATTATGTATAATTTGTTTATCTTCATTTAAAAATACATATTTAATTTCTTTTTATATTTTATATTTTTTGTTGTAAGAAATAATATTTTTTTTATATTTTATTTTTTTATTAATTATGAAAACTTTTTTACTTGAAGATGTTTTTATATTTCCTATATTTGTATGTTTTTTAAATAAAGACTGATTTTTTTATTGGTTTGCAATTTTTTTACATAATATGCTGCACGCTGTACCCACATAATCCTCATAAATAAAATAGGGAAGGCAAAATAGTGTTTGTTTTTTAAATAAAAAATTTTAACTTTCGGATATTTTCAAAAATATTTCCATTCATTCCAGGTACTTTTTAAGAAAAGAGGCAATACCGAGTTGTCTTTCTTAAATGTAAGGAAAATGCATGACCTTGAAAATTTTTAAAAATTTCAAAACCCCTAGCAAGAAAATTTGGGACCCCCCCCCTTTTACGCCACTGCAAGGGCGTCAAAAAGCATTCTTGCCCCCCCTAAGAAAAGGCCTAGATCCGGGCCTGAGTGTATTCTCTACATTTGACAGCGTAGGTATTTCAGTTTTTTACTGTATAAAATACCGATATTAGATAATTTGTAAATTATATTAACAATATTTTACAGCCTTTACAATTTTAATACTAAATTTTAAATACAAAAGATGGATAAGGAGAAGCTAATTGCCGAGGTATTTCGTCGTCCAGCATTGTGGGATAAGCGAGACAGAAGACACCACAATAGATACATTTTGGATAAAAATTGGAACGAAATTTCCAATTGCCTTTCTACTTCCCGTAAGTAAAATTTTCGTTTACTGCAATTTTAAATAAATTGGATCCAAGAACTATTGTTTTAATGGGTCAAACCCTTCATGTGGAAAAGGTGGTATCTAAATAAAAAAATAGTATTTCGTTATAAATATATTCAATTTAAAATATTTCATTCGTATTGTATTTTATTCAAGGTAAAATATGTTTTAAACGCATCCCGTACACTAGTGGCGGCTTTTGAAGCGGGCTTGGTAAAGGATTACAATTTTTATCTTCATTATTAGTTGTTACTGGTTGTAAGTTACCTTCCAAATCAATTAAGGTGTTGTGTAAAATACATATTGCCTTTACTATGTCGTCAGCGGTTTCTGGAATTGTTTCTATGCATTTTCCCAAAATTCTCCATTTAGCAAAGATAATGCCAAAACTGCATTCTACAGTTTTTCTAGCTCTTGATAAGCGTTTATTGAAGGCTTCTTTTTCTTCATCTAAAGTCCTTCTAGAATATGGTTTTAAAAGGTTTGTCAATAATGGGTATGCTTCATCTGCTATGAACACGAACGGCATTTTAGTAGTCGAGTTGGGTAAAAAATCATCTGTTGGAATGTTTAAACTTTTGTTCTGTAATAAACGGTACATAGCCGATGAACGAAATGTGCCTGCATCGCTTTGTTTGCCGTATCCTCCGACATCAATTATTAAAAACTTGTAATTTGCATCCGTAAGTGCTTGTAGTACGATGGAAAAATATTGTTTATAATTATAAAACATAGATCCACTATTAGCCGGACACTTAACTCTGATATGTTTGCCGTCTAAACTTCCAACACAATTGGGAAAATCCCATTTTTCATAAAATTGTTTTGCAGTCTCTTTAAATACTTCAACTGTAGGTTGTGGCATATGCAGTGGTTGTAAGACTGACCACAAACATTTTGTAGTGTCTTTGATAATTTTGGAGACAGTTGATGCTCCTACTCGAAAAGAAAAACTTAAACTTTTAAACGAATTCCCCGTTGCAAGGTACCTAAAACAAAATATTTTCCTTTATCCTTAACTACTATATATAATTGTATGAAATGCTACTATTTTTCATAATACTGATAATTTATTTCATTTAATAGGTGTTGAAGTACAAAATAAATGGAAGGCTCTACGTCAAAACTTTAAAAAACATTTAGACAAAGCACGGGAAATGAGAAGTGGTGATCAAGCACCTGACGATTTCGAATGCGATTGGCCGTATTTTCAAAGTCTTCTTTTCCTTACTGATCAGTTCACTCCTCGAGAATCAGATACTAATTTAAAGGAAAACACACCAGTAATAGACAATCACACCGATATCAATTCTGATCCTGAAGAATTTAATGCTAGTACGCCGGTACCTTCGCCTCAAACTTCAGAAGAGAGTATATCATTAAATAAGCGTGTTTCCAAACGCATTCGACCTAATGAAGAAATTGGAAAAGATTTAGTAGCAATTGAAAAAGAAAAACTAACATATTTAAAAAATAAACAGGAAAGAACTGCTGCTACTAATCAAGTAATTGATGAAGACTTAAGTTTCTTTCAATCGATGATACCTCAAGTAAAGACTCTTGATGCTCGTAAAAAGATGGAGTTTCGTATGGATGTGCAAAAGTTACTATTTGATTACTGTTTTGGCTGTAAATCAAATATGGTATCCACATCTACCACTTCTACACCGGTGTGGCAATCCGGCCCTTCTAGATATCAACATGATATCATGAAGGAGGAACCTCAAATACCGAAAATTTATAATAATCTAAATAATTATGCATTTTTTGTTATTAAAAAATTATGAATTTTAAGCATTTTTACTTACCTAATTGTAATTACAAGTCGTTCTTCTATTTCAATTGGTTGTTTATGTAAATTGCAATATACTTTTTGTAAATTTGGTTCTATTAGTTCCAATATATAATTAAATGATGACAATGACATTCGCATATATTCCCAAAATCTTTGTGGATATTGTTTTAATTCCTTAAAGAGTTTGTTATATTCACCCTCTTCTTGCCTTTCTTGATTTATAGGATGTGCACCAAATTCCCTTGAAATGTGGGTATTATTATTTATCCACCATTTTACTGCAACACTCGCAAATAATTCTGAATCACTATCAGATGACATTTTGAAAATTAAATTTAATACGAATTGCACTTCACTCTGTCTCGGATACAACGTATGAATGATCCGTGCGTGAGTCGGTGCTTCACCGTGTTCGCCCAGGTTCGCGGAAAGAGTCGGTGCTTGGATCGGTGCTTGGTGCGGTGCTTGAGTCGGTGCTGCACCGTGTCTGTACCCTAACTCCTATTCCAACTAAACACGGGTTCAATTATGCTACAATTATCCCAATTATTCGGTATTTATTAAAATCAGGAGATGAAGTTTTGCCTCTGAATCAATTATGTACAAAGAGCCCTAAATCTTTCCAATGCTCTTCGAATCTGCTTACAAACCATCCAGCAGGTTGTGAAAAACGTATTCTACTATCCGGAGATGCAAGCAAATGCCAATACACTATTGTTCATATCAAAGACAATCATTTGGAGTTATTACAATTAATCAATCAATACTTAATTGTATTTCCTCGGTTAGAAGAAGTTAAACTTGAATGCCAGAAGGAAGTTCAGACGAAGCACTTAATCGGAATCTATCTTGTAAAACAAGGAAAATGCAACTTATATTTTCGAAATAAATTTATTAATTACCAAGAAGGCACTTATGGTACGCCAACAATAATTGAGAGTAGCGTTCTTCAAATGACTAACTCAACGTTTAATGGTTTGGAAATTCATCTTAAAAAATTAAACTTAGAAGATATTCCTGTGGTTCAGCAGCTACCCATTGTCCCAAGAACCTCAACACTTCTAGTACCAAGCATTTGGACTTCTATGTTGTATTTGGTAATCTGTGGAATTTTGGGTTATTTCGGACTTCAATGGTTTAGAAGACGACAACAACCAGCATCAAGTCCTTCACCAGGTCCAGGTTGGAGAATTACGCAATACTGGCTTTGATAACTTTTTGAAACTTGCATCTGAATTATGTAAGTTACCTACCGTTCACCCCATTCCCACGACATGGAGCTCATCGCCGATCTTACGCAGCTTCATGCATGTGTGTGCTTAATCAGCCGTTTTAGTATTTATCTTTATTTTTCTATTCCT